>JAVGVS010000250.1:490000-596103 GCA_032718565.1 Distichodus sexfasciatus | reverse complement strand
ATCGGGGGGGGGGGGGGGGGGGGGGGGGGGGGGGGGGGGGGGGGGGGGGGGGGGGGGGGGGGGGGGGGGGGGGGGGGGGGGGGGGGGGGGGTTGGCGTCTGCCTGACACGAAGAACAATAAACATGTTCCACATGGGGAGAGGTGGCCTGCAGATGAGGTCCAAGCTGTTGCATGTAGAAATGGCTTCCAGACCTGGGCCTGCATGCACAAAGAGCCATTCTAAAGCATGTGCACACACACACACACACACACACACTCACACACACTTTCACACACACTGCATGGTTTCCAGCAGTGCTCAGTCTCCCACCAGTCCGTCTCTTATTAAAACTGGCACAGTGCTGTCACGTGTTGCCGCACCTTTGCCGCTGAACTGACCCATACACAAACCCCTCTCTCCCTTTCCATCAAACGCTGTCAGAAAAGACCCCAAAACGCCAGCGAGTCAATGTGCCGAAGATCCCGGAATCTCTTGTGTTTGCCTTCCAACGACGCGACTTCCAATGAGGCTCGGAGCGAAATGAGCCCCGACACGTGCGAAAAAAGGTTGTGTCGAGTTATTAGCCGGCGGTGTGTTTGTGTTAAACAAACTCGGCTGGGTCATCGGTTAATTGCAGAATAAATTCGCCCGTTCGCCTTGGCTGTAAGTCAACAGAAAAGGTGAACGGTAGACCCGAGCGGCACTGCAGAGCTACCTCGCCGACGAACAAAAAACGGCACGAGGAGAAAAGGGATCCGTGCGTCCGTTCTGATTGCGGCGGCGCTGAGCAGGTTCCGGGTTGTTCCGTCTGCTCTGGGTCGGGTTCCGGTGCTGCGTGGGATGATGAATGGAAAGAGACTTGGGCGGAGAGGGATTCGAATGGTTGCCGGTCTCTTTTTACTCTGTTAACTTCTTTTTGCAAGCAAGCCATGTCTCATGTACAAAGAGCCAAAGTGAACTTTAGTGAACCACAGGGCTGGAGGTCATTAAGCAGATCTCGTGCTGTCTTTCACATCATCCTTTATGGTTTGAAGTATGTGAAATCTAATGAGATGTTATAGTTTTTTGCAACACTGACGCACGGTTCCTGAATTTACATTCATTTTAAGTGAGTGATTATTTGTCATTGTGAACACAGCACAGCATAGAGCGCACCACAACCAAATGTGACCTCTGCATTTGATCCACCCATTAAGAAGCAGTGGGCAGCTTTCTGGCAGCACCGGGGAGCAGTGCATGTGGACGGTACCTTGCTCATGAGTACCTCAGTGGCACCTTTACCGGTCTGGGACTAGAACCAACAACATTCCGTCGCAGGGCCAATGCCCTAACCATTACACTACCAATTAATAGGGGTGTTGAAATTAATCACATACTCGATGCAGATGTGGTGGATTTTGCCTCAATGCAGTGGCAGACCATAATCGATTATATTGGGAGTTTTCACCCGGCGGTCCGTTGCCCACTAGTGGTCTTTGGTGGCATTGCAGGTGGTCCGCGACATGCAATCCAGTTGTACTACTGAAATCGATTTTTACAAATTATCTCATTTTATTTTTATCAAAACATTTCCAGATGATTTGGCCATCTTTTTGAATAATGAATTTAATGCAAAAATCGTAAAAATACTCCACCGTGATGCATGGAGATATCGCCTCGAATCAAATCATTGACCTGATAATTGTAATTGAATCGAATCGTGAGACCAGCAAAGGTTAACACCTCTAGCAATTACCCCAGTTGGGGCAGTTGAAATTAATTTTTACTTAATAGACAGTCTTGGGCGGCACGGTTAGCACTGCCGCCTCACACCAACAAGGTCCTGGGTTCGATCCCCGGGTCGGCCGTAGGGTCTTTCTGTGTGGAGTTTGTGTGCGCTCGCCGTGTTTTTTGCGTAGGTTTCCTCCGGCGCCTCCAGTTTCCTCCTACATTTACATTTTTGCGTTATTTTAATTTAACTTTAGTAACGTTGTAAAACTGTGAAATTTAAATTTGAAACTTAAACATTTTAGTATTCCAAATTAAGCAGCAGCAGCAGATTGTGGTGAAGAAAGCAAAGCTGCTCAGTGTGCTGTCTACTTAACCAAGATTTCACGTGACATATAGCCAATCAGAGACTGTTGTGGGCAGGACATTAAAGAAGAGACGGCGGTGGAGCCACAGTAGCGCACCTTGGAATTACATAATATCGGTGATGTTCAAAATTAAACACTGATACTAATAATCTGCAAAATGTCTAATATCATCCCACGATAATCGGCCCGGACGATAATCTGTCGACCCTTTCACTACATACCTATAATGACAGAATCAACTCTTCAGCAGCCGCCATGATTTTTTTAAATAGTCACACTGACTGGAACTGACCAATGACCACCGCCAAAAGGCAGCAGGCCTGCTTGTAACCATGTGATGGTGCATTTCTAGGCCCCTTCAAACTGCTTTTGTTGCCAGACCAAAGTAGAAAACCAAGATAAAATGAGCTTTAAACACCTGACCAACAACAAACCAGCAATAACCAACATATAACCATCACAAGCCAGCTTAAAATCTCCGCTGCTTTACGACATTTGTACATCAGAGGCTGCTTCCACCCTCTTCATTTCAACTCCCAGGTGTGCGTTATCAGACAGCGGCATTACACAAACTCTCCCGTCTCACTTAAGCGGGACCCCGAGTCCTCAAGGCCATTTTTTTACGACTCCTAATGGCTCTAATGACTCGGCGATTGAAAAGCGCTGAATACCGTCGTAAATTACGGTGCTCTGGCTTATCAGATCCACTTGTTTGCTTTTGACCTCTCACAGTGCAGTGCAGATGCTTCCTGCTTGGGCAAGAGTGGGGGCTTTAAAACAGACCGGGGCCACGAACAAACATTTACCAAAGGAAGTCATAAAGACCCCGGAGTCGGAGAACGGCATGGGTTTCGGGCGCAACAGTAAATCAGGGCACTTTAGAGCCCCGGGAGAGCGGGCCCTCGGTTGAAAAGTTCACGGTGAGGAGGATCTTCCCCTCTCCTCCTCGGCCATCTAAACACGCCAGACCCAAACAGTTTGCCCTGATTAATCGAAAGTCCCACGGGGGGATTTGGGGTGGCCGAACGGAGCGGCGACCTCTCGGAGGAGCTTCAAAGTCCTGCGCGGTGCCTTTTAGTTTGAAAGCCTAATTGATCAATCACCGCCATGTGGTCCTCGTTGTCTGGAGAGCACGCAATTGAGAGATTGCAGGGCCCGGTCGGCATGGGATACGCACCAAAGAGCCCTTTTGCAGGGACACATGGCTGGCCTTTGATATTAGGGGTCTCCGTTAAAGAATGGGGGGAGTAACTACTTTCCTCAAACACTGCAGTCGGCGTAATGGGCAGGCTTCGATCGCCACGTCAGTTTCATCCCTTTACTTTTATTTGTCCGGCATCGAACAGGGCTTGAGAAAGTTGATGCCGTAAACATCCAATGGGGGCGTAAACACCGTATTAGCCGATGTTTGTCTCCTAACGGCTATAAATTGGGGATATCGGTTGGGGTGTGTGGGTGGGTGTTGTGGGGGAGTGATCCGAAATCAGAACGAGCTCCAAGTGAACGGCGCAGTGAGAGGAACCGGGCCATGATTGATGAAAGCCGCACTCCTGGCTGCATGCATTAGCTCCCTCTAAATGCATCGGCCTCTTTTATTGATATTTTCATCTGTCATCTCTCTCTCTCTCTCTCTCTCTCGCCCTCCTTCCTCTCCGCTCCTCCCCTATCAACCGGCCGTCGTCCGCAAGGTCGTTTTTTTACACTCAGCCACACATCTCGATCAAAGGGACTCGCTCAGACTTGCGGTATGTCAGAGCGTTTGGCAGCCTTCTTCGCCTTTAATGCCAGCTGAGACGGGACAGGCGAGGGGGTGGGAGGGAGGGAGTTCTATTGATTTATCGAGACATAATGTACATTAGGGATCCAAAAGAGAGGCGTAGCGCGTTCACAGTCGTACGCGTTAACCGTCGAAGGGCTCCCGACACGTGTTTTTACTCCGAGATGATTCCATTTTAACCACAGGGATCCATCAGGAGGCTCCCGACTTGTTTTTATTCCCTTTCCAGTTTAACCCCCCTTCCCTTCCCTTCCCTTCCCTTCTCTTCTCTTTTCTTCTCTTCTCTTCTCTTCACTTCTCCTACTGGCATAGTAGGGATTGTGCTGCCAGGCAAGCAGTTTTCCCCACAAAAGAGGACGAGAAGAGAGAAGACGATGACTAGGATCAGCGCCGGCACTAACAAAAGTATTCCTTTGTGGAGTGAGGCCCGAGTAATAGAGAGAAAGAGAGAGAGAGAAAGAGAGAGAGACGGCTCTCTGCTGAAATGGGATGAAGTGTTCTTTTCTAAAAGTGGATAATCCCAGACACTACAGCCAGGTTCCTCTTATATTTTATTTAGGCTCCTTTCCCCGCTATCCCCAGAGCGTCGGATGCTCAGAGAGTGAGAGAGAGAGAGATTGGAGAGGAGAGAGCAGGCCCGGCCCGGCCCGGCGTCACACGGCAGACGTGTGTTAAGGGCGCCGCTGCCTTATGAGGAAGAAAGTGATGTGACGGAAATGAAAAAAAAAAAAAAAAAAAGTACGATGAACAAGCCCCGAAAAAGGGGATTGATCTCTGGGCGGCGGCGATAAGGGAAGGGAGAAGCCTAGCGCAGCGGCAGCTGGAGGTTGGCCCCGCCGCCGCCGCCGCCCTCCGACAGTAATTCCACACCCAGATTAGCTGTCATCTGATGCCAAGCCTTATTCCAACAGCCCCCCCGTCTCCTTTACCCCTCCTTTACTCCTAGCCCCCCATTTCTGCCCCGCCGTCTCTTTCAAAGACCCCAGACTGCAGGGTTGTGTGCTGTTCTTATGAACACCGACTTAAGCCCGTATCTTAAGGAGCAATGGGGCCTCTGCTGTTGTTGTTTTTTTGTGTGTGTGTGTGGACGCGTTTGTGGGACAAAAGGCCGCTTTGCGTCTAGTTTTCTCCGCCGCGCTGCTGAAGAGCCATGAAGCACGTTTCCACTCGTCTTTTGTGTGTGTCGTTTGGTGCGGTGCTGGGGTCGCTTTGTATTATCCGCCTTTCCGCTAATGAGTCCAGTATGGTTTTTACGTTGCGGTGAAGCAATGCATCAATCTGCATCGATTCAGTGATCAATGAACCCATCATTTATATTGAAGGGAAATGTTTTCATTAAATGAGAAAAGTTTTTCTTTGAAAAGTAATATAAAAATCAAAGTAATATAAAAATCTAGTAATATAAAGACGCCAAAAAGCAGGTATAAAAATGTCAAATGATATTTTAATTGCTTTGTGTAATTTGATATGAATGGAATTGAAAATCAGCGCGTGTCGAAATCGTGGCGAAAACTGTGTGACGTCAGCAGACATCAAATCTTTTTTTATTGAACTGATATAATTTTACACCCCTCCGACAATTCACGATTTTTCGTGCACGGCCTGAAGCGCGATGACGTTGAAGTGCCCCAGTGTGAATCCCTCTTCTGCCACAAGACTCACAAGGCAGACAGAATCAGATCCCTTCCTCCACAGAGAGCACAGCCCACCTGTGAAACAACGTTAAAAATAGCATTCCCGGCTAAGAATAGGAGCTGGACCGCTGAGCGTGGCCCCCCTCCAGTTTGAGCAGGCTCTCCCGCCCGTAGCGGCATCACGTCGCCGGGACTTAGCCAGGATCATGGCTCCGTGCAGGTGCTCAATTTGTATCTAAATTGCCCCGGCCGGCAAACTCATTTCAGCCGGAGCTGGGCAAGGGCCAGACTTTTTGCGAAGCACTTAATGAAGCCGCTCGCACTCGGCGGACCCCTGTCAATCTCCACCTGCACCAGCGCTACTTGGTCATTCCAGTCAGTCCCTCTCCGGCTCGTCTGGCCCACATTATCCTCACCCGGGCCCTCTTTTTTTTTTTCCCCCACTTCCCCTCCTTTCTCCCCCTTCTTCCCCATTCGCGGGCGGCGATGAGAATATCTCCCTCCTTGAGTGACATGTGCCATCAGCTATTTCACGCCCGGCCTGATGAGATCGTCTCTGCGTTTCCTGGACGTCCGGTTCGAGGGCTGCCGGTGTTAAATGGGACACGAATTTGCGTTACTCCGGAGATCTGTGTATCATTCGTTCATTTCTTTTTTCACATTAAAACCAAAAGCCAAGACCCCAAAAAGATATGGTGTTTTTTTTTCATTTCCAAAACCAAAATGAGTCATTTTTCAATTTCCCATGAAGAATCACAAATCTCACAGATTCTCAAACGCTGGTGTTTTGTTCTCTTTCTTCTCTTCCGCAGGTTCGTACATGGCGAGTACACGGTGGAGGTGGCCATCAACGACTACCTGGACATCTACTGCCCGCATTACGAGGTGCCGCTGTCGCAGGAGCGCATGGAGCGCTACGTCCTCTACATGGTCAGCTACGACAGCTACATCACCTGCAACCACCTCATCAAGGGCTTCAAGCGCTGGGAGTGCAATCGGCCGCTGAGCCCCAACGGGCCGCTCAAGTTCTCCGAGAAGTTCCAGCTCTTCACGCCCTTCTCCCTGGGCTTCGAGTTTCGCCCGGGACACGAGTACTACTACATCTGTGAGTGCACCAAAACTATCCCAATTACTCCCCCCAATTCCCCCCTCTTTGTGCTCATAACAACACCGACTGACAGATGTGAACTCTTTCTGAGTCTGACACCCACCTGCTGTTTATTACACAACAAAAAGTCGCGCTGCACTTTACCAGACATATTTAAACCCATCAATACACACCTGCACAGTTACCGTGATGTTCTTTTTAACTAGAATTTTTATGCTGTAGCCAGAAAATCAGCAAGCAGTGTCATTAGGATATAAATCACAAGTTTTCACCTGCTTCTGTCCCAGGGACCACCACTTAGACTAAGCGGTATTTTTTGTATTACTTCTTAGATATTTACATTAAATTCATTATTCATAAAGATGCCCAAATCATGTGGAAATGTTTTGAAAAATGAAAAGCATTTTTAAAGTGATTTCAGTCGTGAAACGAGACTGCGTGTCATGGACCACCTCCATTTCCGCCGCGGACCACTAGGGGACAGTGGACAGCTGGTTGAAAACCCTTATAATCCATTATGGTCTGCCATCGCATCAATGCAGAATCGTCCATGTCTGCACTGCGATGCATTATGCGATTATGCGATTAATTTCAACACCCCTAATATCTACAGTTATTTCATAACATGCCCATGTGCAATTACTGTTTACAGGTTTGATGCCTATTTCAGGAAACACATTTTTCTTTTTATTTACTTTTAGATTTAGTTTCATTCAGATTCAGTAATGTTTCTTTAACTTAAATCTGTTTGTTAGCTTCTTTTTTCTGTTGCACAGCTTTTCCCTAATTTATCCGCAGTTATCCTTTATCTCCCACATGCCGTTACTGTTTATATATCATTTTAAACATTTATTTTTTTGCAAAGTTTGCACAGTCTTAGGAATGAATCACGGAGTTGACTCCTTAACTATGTTTGTGGCAAATAAAGAATCTTGAATCTCGAATCCTCTGTCCCCCCTGCTGCCTCCAGACCAGGTGTCTCCCCCTCGTCACGTCCCCCCCGGGGGCTAATCATTCTAATTGATGGCTCTCAGGTTGCAGGAACTTGGGTCCAGAGGGCAGCAGGGAGGCTGGCGATTGGCTTGGGCAGGTTTTCACAACGGCTGCTAATCAATAACATGTGGCAGGGACATCCTCACATCTGTCTGTTTTCACGACAGCTGTCTGTGGACGTTGTTCTTCAGTGATGAATGGAAGAAAACAAAAATCTGATCTGATCGTGATGGTGATTGGTATTGATGGTCTGTAGACATAAATCTGAATTTAATTTTTTTTACGCTTTTGGAAGCATTTTAACTCAAAGCAGGAAACTGTTTGTAATCTTCCATCATCTTTTCAGTGAAGTTGGTGAAGTCACGTTTTACTGAACAACTTATGCCCATAGCTGAAGGAACACACACACAGATACATATGTGACCCTCCACGGCAAAACCAATCGCTTGTCGCAATGGAGGTTTCCGAGAAAAGCGAGCGTTTATGTTGCGTGGGGTAAAATTTTGTATTTTTTGTTTTTAGTGTTTTGAAACAGTGGAAGGTCTATACTGTACTGTTGTGAATAAATTTCACTGCAAAACTTACCCTTTCCATCCTAAAAACGGGACTTTCTTGAGGTGAGGAATTCAATTCCAGCAGAATGTTAAAAGTTTCTGTTTTGACCGCTCTACTGCAGTATTTACGGTAAATCCACTGGTTGACTAGCGTGAAGATATTTCTCCGGAATCCATCTTCGTCTCCCGAGTTCAGTTAACCTAACGCAGGTAGGCTATCCGTGTGGCTGTGAATGCAGCGTAGGCTACCGTAAATACAAACGTAGCCGCGACCGCACCAAGCGTCTGTGAGTGCTACGACGATAGTCAACTTCAAAGGCAGATTTCTCCGTTTCTCACTTGGTGTGACAGGAGAAACCCGACTCCTTTGAATGTTGATATCTCAGTCATATGTCGCCCGATTCATTCCATATAGGTATTGTTTTGAAGCTTGATTTATGCCCTTTCATAACATCATAACTCATTTTTGAAAATTTGCGACAAGCGACTGGTTTTGCCGTGGAGGGTCACAAATATGAATCGATTCTTTTGGAAGGCAGGAATCGATTTTGAATCGACACAGAAAGAATCACAATTTGATTCAATTCAATTTAGATACTATTTTTGATACACACATTATACACATAAACACGCACACTTAAATATTAGAGATTCCTGGTACCATTTTACCATGTAATGCTCAAAGCCTGAAACTCTTTAATAGTCCATTGACCGTTTCTCCAAATGCAGGTAAGACATTTGCACAATCCTGGTTTACTATACCAGCAGACTTTTTCAAGATGCTCAGTTTTTCCGGGATTGTTTTGTTGTTGTGGTTTTCCTGCTGCTCCTTCCTGAAGGGCAGTTTGATCATGTTTTATGGAGCGTGAGGAAGCGAGTCGTACACACAGTAGGGGTTTAATTAATAGGCTTTGCTTCTCTGCTCCTCACAGCTACCAAATCAGCCAGCGTTTTACACCACCGAATGCTCACACCAGCTTGTCGACTCCGTATTCAGGCCCTCTCCTCCCCTCACATTGCTGCCCGATTATCCCAGCCTCGCTCTGGCCTTCAAGGCAAATCGAGGCAAGGTCACAGGGTTCATCTCCACCCTCCGGACATCCCTTCGTCCCCTTGTCTTCCTGACCTTCCTCCCTTTTTTCCCACCCCAACCTCTGTTTCGTTTTGTTCCGTCCGCGTCCCCCAGCTCTCTGCTTGATGAAAATGTCAATTTGTCAAATTCCGCGCACACTATTAGCCCGGCACTTAGCCGCACAGGGCGAGATCGGCACAAAACCAGTTACGGAGGCCGCCATGCGGAACGCTCCCCCAAATTATGCTGATTGGCCAAATCATATTTAGCGGGGCAGAGTGGAGGTGGGGGTAATTGCGTTGCCGGCAGCCCCGGGGGCGGTGATCATTACCATTTTCTGGACACAAACAGCTAAAAGCCATTAACCTCCGCTGGAGGTTGGGGTGGAGGAGGTTGATCCTGGCTCAAGGCCGAGGACACGCTTTGGTTGTTTGGTTTGGTTCGGTTCAGTTCGGCCTCGTCCTTTCGGATGCTCCACGCCCACCGCTGCAAGGTCGAGGCGTCCGTGCCCCTCCGCGTGCCCGCAGGGGGTCCCGCTTTGTCCCGCGCCCACCTCTTCGGCACTGGTGCATGATGGGTGGGGGGTTTGGGGGGCAGAATTTGCCAGGGTGCATCTGTCCCTGTTTTGCTAATAGCCCAGCGAAAGGTGTCCTTTGGCCTGATAAAAAGGGCTCCCGCTGGGCCCAGGCAAAAGGGAAAGGCTCAGGGCTGCACGCCGGATGCATTAATGAGGCAATTCCAACTCTTTTTTGTTTGCTTTCCCCCCGCTCTCTCTCTCTTCCTCTCTCTTCTTTTCCATTGCACTTCCCCCGCTTGTGTGTTTCTGTCTCAGCCTAAGAGGATTTCAGAGAAGAGTTGAAGTTTACGGTTTTGGGAGGAAAACTTAAATACAGCTTTTCATCTTAAATGAATGCAGCTCATTAACCGCGGGGGTAAGAATCCTTTTTTGCCTCCTCCTGCCCGCCGTGCCTTGCCCTGCACGTGTCGCTGGTCCGAGCTGTAGGGAGTGTCCGCCGATGGGCGAAGGCTCAGCCTGCGGCTTTATGTTTTGCTCTGAGAAAGTAACACATTATGTGTCAGGACACTTGATCCTAAAAGCAACAGCGTACAAATGGCTCATTTGAGGACTAAAAGCACATTTGTTATAATCACTGGTTGTGCCGTCATTCGTGAATGTTCGCCACCATCTGTTGTCCCTAATAAACGAAAGACTGGAAATGCATATAAGCCGTGGCCGTGTGAGCGGGAAAGACCACAGAGGGCTGAGCTAAAATGTCCACTTGCCAAAAATGTCATTTTGCTTTTCTCTTCCTCTGTCTTTACAAACAGTGTAGGATTCAAAATGAAAGTTAATTTACATTTACGGCATGTGGCGGATGCTCTTATCCGAAGAGACATTCATTTCCTAATCACAGGGATGAAGCAACTTGTGGTTAAGGGCCTTGCTTAGGCGTCTACTGGTGGTAGTTCTAGCAGTAGGTTTGAGCCACCAGCACACTTCTTCTAAACTCAGAGTTAAGTCAAGAGCTACTGATCAACTGAAGAGGAAGTGAAGGAACTATTCTTACGTAAAGTTTAAGTAAGTAAAACTATTAATACTACAAACAAAACGGCACACTGAAAATAAAATCGTGAAGTGTAAAGTGTTTACAGACAACAGCGCATTAGTTTGATACGTGTAAACAACTAAGGAGCTCGAGTGGAGGCTAGTTCACGCACCTCTTGTAATTCCAAAAATAATTTACTCAAGACTTAACGGCCTTTACATCACTCTTACAACGCTCATCACCTCAGTTTACCGACCTAACCCTGCTCTACAGTTTGACATATTTAACTTAGCCTAGCCTGCCCCTTTGCTGCGCATACAACAGCTAGATGGCGCTAGCAACTGTTTACACAAAGTTGATCAGATGAACGCGTCTTACCTTTCCTTGAAGCAAAAAAGATTTTCTTCTCGTTGAGATGCCGTGTTTTGTATGAGGATGGGTTATATACCAGGTAGATGTCAATGTCGTGGAAGAAAAAGGCAGGTAGTGTGTCAGCGGATACGAGTTGATGGAAAATGAGCGATCCAATAATAGCGATCTTTCCCTTGGATCTCTTAAGTTCTCGGGCGTCAAAATGAGAAATATCCATAACGTCGATAGGTAGCATAATTGAAATGAGCGTCCGACAGGTAGCGTTAGCTGTCAGTTTGGAGCGGATTCGGTACTCAAAATGGTGGTAGCAAGGTCAGATCACTATGACATCATCCGACTGGTAAGCATGAATACTTTTCGGACCCTGTCACAGTACAAATCAGCATCTATATAGTCAAGAGTACATCTAGACAAACACAATTACACTGATTGTAGGAGACACAACACGTTATATGAGTATGTAGTAAATACAGTTAGTCTTCATCTTGAAGAGGTGGATCTTCAGTCGGTATTTGAAAACAATAATCCTATTGTTATTTTTATCATTATGTCTCTAATTTTCATGTTTTTATTTGCACTTCGAGCTGCATTGAGATGTATGAAAGGTGCTATATAAATAAAAAAATCATTATATTAATAAGGAAGTCACATGTACCGCATTTAGCAGAAGCCGAAAGAAGAAGAAGAAGAAGTAGATGAAAAAGCGGACGCTCTTATGCAGACCTGTGTGCGTTTTCTAATTGCAGGGATAGTTTCCCTGGTGCAACATGGGCTGCAGGGTCTTGCTCAAAGGCCCCATTGTGGTTTTGGAGGTAGGACGAAGCTGGATTTGAACCTATGATCTGTAGGCGAGCATCCGACCACAAGATTACTTCCACTCCGAGTTAGTTTGGCCTCTGAGTCTTTCCTTTTGAGTTGCAGGGGTCAGTGCCAGAGCGTCTGAGAGGACAGGAAGTGCCGTAAGGTCTGATCAGTGATGTTAAGTGATGAGGGACTACACCATTTTTGCATTTACTGTACATGTATGACATTTAGCATATGCTCTTTTTCAGAGCGACTTCCATTTACTGAGTGACGGGGACAGTCTCCCTGGAACAATTCGGGCTTAAGGGCCTTGATCCACGTCCAATCATAGTTTAAGGCTCCCGTGGGAATTGATGTCCTGATCTTATGGTCATCCACACAGTTTCAGTCACAGCCACTGCTCCATTTTTGGCTTTATAAATAAGAGTTAAAGTTGAAATTAATGCAGGCAAGCCAACTGGGACCCAGTGAAGATTCCTGCTTGGTAGCGTATACATTTAACTATGATGTGCTGTGTATCATGCACTGGAACACATACCTGCTCGACTTGCGTGTTCCTACTAGGAGATTTTCATTGCTTGTCTCTACGGACCGCAGGTCAGAGCGCTGGAGTCCAACAGGGCACCACACAGACTCCCCAGGCCCCGGTTTCACCCCAAACTCTGCAAGTCTGTCCATCTCACCACATATGGTCCATATTTCACTGCTTATTATCGTCTCGGTGATGGAAATCTATTTTGGCGGGAGGGCAAAAGCAGTGGGCGTTGTAAAAATGTTCCCCCCACCACACTAACCCCCACCCCAGCCCCAATCCTCTCGCTAACCAGCGGGGCGTCCCAGAACTCATTCCCCTCCGTGGGACGTTGTCAGTTCTGGAAAGAGGCGAGGCGGGGGACGGAGACGGGGCAAGCGATGGAGAAGAAAGAGCGAATAGAAGGTTGCGAGTTTGCATTCAGACCCGAGCCATTCTTTTGAGAGGTGCCTTTTTTTGTGACACTCTCCGCCCTGCCGCCCCGGTCCGGGACCCCGGCTTTGTGTGGCCTTTGTCCCAGACGGCAGCCGGGGCAGGGAGGCACTTACACCCGGCTTTTCAGCCCTCTCTCCACCCTCCTCCCCCTGGAGAAGCTACTACCAATATTGTAGCTGTCACAGCCCCCGGGGTTATGGGGCAAAGGGGGCAGGCAGAGGTGGGGGGTTGGTGGTGGGGGTCGGGTCAGGCGCAGGGGGGTCAGTTTGGGCAGAGGTGGGGCTCAGCTTGGTTATCCCAAAACAAAAGAGCATGTCCATGACCCCAGCTAACTCAGCCTGAGAGGCACAGAGCTGAGAGCTGACGGGGAGCTAATGGAGGATCTTGTGGGCTTTGTAACATGTGTAAACACACACACACCCTCAACACACACACACACACACACACACTTTCTCATTTGAGGAATGTGTCCTATAGTACTCATCCGTCTTTTCCATTTTCCTTCTGCTTCTAAGCAGAAATGCAAACACTCTTTACTAACACACTGATACACATTCAGAGACGTTGACACTTCACACTGTTCACCTCATGTCATACACACACACCTTTAACACAGGAGACTTTTGTCATATATCTACACATACATACACACACACACATCCCACAGCACTCTTTTGACACTCTCGCTACACACACACACTCTTCCTTATCCTAGGAATGTCTGCTGTAATGCTTATCACTCTTTTCCAGTTTCCCTTTTTTGTCTAAGCAGAAATACACACACACACACACACACAACATGGGGCACTCTTCTGCCATACACAGGCAGGCGTGGCTGGTGCTCAGTGGGAGAGAGCAGCTTGAGGTCAGAAGGTCCGGTGCTGAGCTCCACCAGGAGACTGTAAGAGACGCTACAGAGGCTAAGCAGGCTAACATTAATCAAAGCTAATGGGGGGTTTTGGCACACAACCCGTGCTTAAAGTTTCCGTCAGCTTTCACTCACTGTCAGCCACATTAGCTTTGGGACAAACCCGTAGAGCTGGATTTATATTTAGCTGAATTATTTTAATTACAGCCACACTCTTATCCGCCAGAATTCACAACCGACGGCAGCATTAGCCAAATCATGGCCAGCTTTGATTTGCCATATTTTTACTTTTATTTTATTCGTCTCTTTCGCTAATTTTATTCACTTCTTACGCCGCGAAATAACTCCGCCGCCAGTTTTACAGCCGCTCGCTTAAGAACACCTGTTGGAACAAAACGCAGCCGCAAAAAACCTTTTAGCCTGAAGCCCATGAGAGCGGCAGGAAGGGAGGAATTTTTATGGATCTGAATAATAGAATAAGAACTGTGTCATGGCAGCTGTGAGTCGGCTTCCATTTGTATTCTTAAAAAATTTGTCCTTGGCCAAAAACACATTACCAAGCTTTTGAAGAGGGGGGAGAGAAAAGGCTTCATTCAACTCCGTCCTCACTGTGCGTCTGCCACTGATGTTATCGTTGGAGGTGCAGGGGCCGCAAGGATTTTTCACAAAGCCATATGGTGTGTGTGTGAGACAGAAAGCGTGTGTGTGTGTGTGTGTGTGTGTTTGGGCAGCCACATGGGTTGCCAGACGACTGGTGACGATTTGTTCTTTACACCCGAGTCACAAAGCAGGCGTCTGGGTGGTTAGCGCCGTGAACTCAGAGCTCGGCACCAAAAGCTTCTCTGAGAGCCGTTTCTGGATTTTTTCATTCCTTTATTTTTAATATTGTTAGTTCTCTTTTTTTTTTTTATAACAGAGCGTAACACAAGCTCAGTAGGGGCGTTCGGATTAAGCTGCCACTTGTCTGCAGTTCCTGACCAATTAGAGTAGGTTAGGTCAGTAGGTTTTAATAACTGATGCTCTCCATTCCTTTCTGTCTTTGTTTTTACTTCAACAAAATTCACAAAACTTGGGGTTAATGCTCTTGCTCATGGACTCAATGATGACAGTAGTGCTGGAGGTAGGATTCAAACCTATGACCTCTTGGTCCAGAGGCGAGAAGCCTAACCACTAGACCACCACCACCCACGCAAACGTTGAAGTGTTTCTCCTGCCAGATGTTGCTCAGTTCATGTTGTGAGACTACGGCACGGGGAATTTTTCTATTATATATTTCCGCCACTGCAGATGTTCATATTTAACGAAGTGAAATATTATTTCAAGTGAAATTAGATGCCGATGTGCCAGGGGTTTTCAACTGGTTCTGTCCCAGGGACCACCATTCAGACTAAGCAGTAGTCTGCCGCCCACTGTGTGTATTTTCTCTACTATAATTTTTTTGATATTTGCATTAAATTCATTATTCATAAAGATGCTCAAATCATCTGCAACTGTTCTGAAAAATAGATTAAATGAAATCATTTTCAATAAGTGTTTTCAGTAGTGAAACCGGATTTGTAAGTCTCAGACCACCTGCATTGCCGCCGCGGGCCACCGGTTGAAAACCCCTTATATATGCTGTACTTGGGCACTTGGTAGCCTAACAGTTACGGGGGTTGGCCCTGTGACCAAGCTGTTCAAGTTGTGGACTGGTAAAGGAGCAACTGAGGTACTCATGAGCAAGGCATCGTACCCAAGCACTGCCAAAATAAAATGCCCACTGCTCCTTCACGGAGGGGTCAGAGGCTGTGCTGTGGTACCCTAACATGTGAGTGGATGATTAAGTGTGAAGCTGAAAGCGTCTGAATGGATATGGTTTTGAAAACTGGTTTGTTCTATATATGAAAAATATTTGTTTTATCACAGCACCTACAAAAGTCGACAAACATTTACAGCATTTAGCAGATGCTTTTCTCCACAGTGACATTTACTAATTACAGGGACCGTCTCCTTGGAGCAACTTGGGGTTAAGGGTCTTGCTCAGTCCCCAGTGGTGGTTTTAGGCACTTTTGATATTCGAACCCCCACTCTTATTTATGGTCACCAACGCAGGCTTCCAATATCTTGGACCACCGTGTCACCTTGGTTTAATTCAGTTTGGCTGCTTTTCTGATGGCGGCACAGTGGCGCAGTGGTTAGCGCTGCCGCTTCCCAGCGAGAAGGTCCTGCGTTCGATCCCCAGGTCGACCATAGAGCCTTTCTGTGTGGAGTTTGCATGCTCTCCCCGTGTTCGCATGGGTTTGCTCCGGGTGCTCCGGTTTCCTCCCACAGTCCAAGAGCATACACTGTAGGTTAATTGGCGACTCCAAATTGCCCCTGTGAGTGTGATTGTGTGCGTGTGTTGGCGCCTGCCCAGGGTTGGTCCCTGCCTTGGATTTAAAAAATCACGGTGGTGCAGTGGTTAGTGCCATCGCTTCACCGTGAGAAGGTCATGGGTTCGATCCCCGGGCCGGTTGTGGGGTCTTTCTGTGTGGAGTTTGCATGCTCCCCTCATGTGGGTTTTCTCCGGGTGCTCTGGTTTCCTCCCACAGTCTAACAGCATGCACTGTAGGTCGACTGGTGACTCTAAATTGCCCCCCTAAGTGTGAATTTGAGTGTGAATTATGGCCATCCCATGGGAGTCCATTTATGAAGGGGTTAACGTTTATTTTGTTTAGAATTCTTTCCCGTCTGATGGCATCAGATCTGATCACGTAAATGATGTCTGTATTTCGGTACGTCTACTCTAGTGGACATGATGGATGAAGGGGTTAATTTTTCCGTGTAACTTCATGTGATATATTATGAATCCATATATTAACGTGCTTTTTTCCCCTTAATCCTTTCCGTAAACGTTGAAACTTGTGTTTATAAGAGAAACTAAGCCTGCGTCTCTCTCTCTCTCTCTCTCTTCCCCACAGCCTCCCCGCACCCCAACCTGGCGGGCAAACCCTGCTTGAAGTTAAGAGTGTACGTCAAGCCCACAAGTGAGTATGAATCTCAGAGGCATTCTCACAGCCCCTCTGTGACTTTTCCCTGTCCTCTTTTCTTTATTTATGCTCTGGGGACGGGAACATGCTGGTACCGGAGCACCTGCGCTTCCCAGATCTTCCCGTTTCCACTTCCAGCTGGGCCCGTCCCGTTCGACAGATTCATTCATTCATTCATTCATTCATTGTCTGAACCGCGCAAGAATCCTAAAATATTCTTCCGACGCCCTTTTAAGGCGGATCCCAGTTTTAGCGTTTCTCGGCCTTTCCGTGATTTACGAGAGAGTTCTCAGCATTTCTGTCCAAAGCCGGCGTTCTTTATGGGCCGATTTCGCCGCCTGCTGTCAGGACCCCGTAGAGATAACAGTGTCCCTCAGGGGTGAAAACTAAAGGAAGCAATTCATCTGACGAGGGCCAGATAACAATCAAGAAAAGAGTGATCTGCTACTTATCATCTCCAACGTCTAGAAGCAAGAGGGGGTCCCCCACGGCTGGCAGGTTCCTGGCGTGTAGCTGCACGTTTTAAACCGAAAACCTCTCAGTTTGTTTAACCCTGGGTCTTATCTATGCACTGGCCGAGGCGACGACGGGCGACCGCTCTCCTCTCGAGACGTCTGGCGCGGCCTGTTACGTGTCACCGCCCGGAAAAACACCAGGCTTCGATAAACAGCGGCCTTTACAACGTTCCTCGCCCGCTGGAACCTGGCGAGCGTCAACGATAGAGCAAAGTTCGAGAAACGGCAATCCAATCAGAGGCCCTTTTTACGCAAGGCAGCTTTGAAAAAAGCCAGAGTCGTCGGCAGCGGAGAGCGTGTTTGCTCCGGGTCGCGCCGGACGCCGCGGAGCGTTAAGTGAAGTTTTGTCAATATTTGCAGGGCCGTCGTTTTGAAGAGGCTCATTTCCCCCGAGTCGTGCTTTTAGGGCACGTTATAAATTTGGAAGGGAAGACCTCGCTGGGAGCAGCAGCCCATTAGCCTGATGTAATTGTTAGCAAACAGACTTGCTCCGAGATCATCAGTTCCGCCGAGCAGTTAAGACAATTACATGCAAATTGAAATGATGATCCTTTTCTCACACTCTCATTTATCTGTTTACGACAGCTCCCCCCACTCCTCCAACTCCTTCGCCTCCCCGAGCCCGGCCCACGGAGCTAATGTACGGCGCCCTTTAAACCAATTTCGTTTCACGAGCGTTTTGAGAGTCTTTCAAAAAGTGCACAAAAGATCGGATGCTTGTTCTGTCCAAATAAGCTCCAGACTTGGTGTATTTTTCCCGGGGACTTTTGTTCTCACAAAGCGCCATCTTTGCAAGTGCATATTCGTGATTGAGAACAAACGTCAAAATAAAAGGAGGTCCGGCCCCTTTATACCCCAAAACCCACCGGCCTTCTCTCCAGCTCGGGACCTGACCATTACCGTAATTCCTTGCGCTAAGTCTGGTATGCCTCTGTTTATTTTCACACTCTCTGCCGAGGAAAGCTCCTATTCTTTCTTTCTTTTTTTTTTTTAAAAGAACGAGCGAGGAAAGCTCAAGTCTTCAGGGAAGGGGCTGAGGAATGCGCCCAACGCGGTCTGTCTAATTAGGGGATTTTTAAAACAGGGTAGGCGTAGAAGGGAGGGTGAATCGATTGTTGCACCCGTGCAGGATTTCAGGACATACAGCAGAGCTTTATAAGGGACTCCATAGCAAGATGGAGGATGGAAGAATTTTGGGTTGTGTTGAAATAAAACATAAGATTTACATCACTTTCAGTATCAACTTATGTAACCTATGACAGAAAATAAAATTGTTGTATCCTTTGTACAACTGAATGTAATACGTTTAAAATAACAGTTATTAACTGTCACTTAATTCCACTAGCGAGTGAGTGATGATTTGTCATTGTGAACACACCACAGCACAGCACCACGAAATGTGACGTCTGCATTTAACCCATCCGTGAAGGAGCAGTGGGCAGCTAACAAGGGGACGGTACTTGGGGACGGTACTTTGCTTATAAATACCTCAGTGGTAACTTTACCAGCCCTGGATTCGAACCTGCGACCTTCAGATCACGGAGCGAACACCCTACGCCCCACCACTACAGCTTTACTCAGTGTGTGCATTCAGGAACTTTTAAAATACAATGTCACGTCTGGTAACTAAATATAAATCTAAATGTAAATAATTGTTCTGGTCTAGTGCAACAGGACGTCATAGGATCAAGTCCAGTTCTGTTCTACCTCCCACGTCGTTGGACCCTTCAGAAAGACCCCAACCCCAAATTGCTCCAGGGAGACTGTTGCTGTAATTAGGAAAATAAAATGAAGAAGAGTGGACTCTGGATAACAGAGTCCCCTAAATGTTGTAAATGTAATTGTCCATAAATTCTAATTGAGGTAAAAAAATAAATTAAAAAAACACCAAAAACAAGCTACCGGGTTCATCCCTGCAACAAACCAAAATAAACTCAGAAGAACACCAGGAACTCAGGACGTCCTACATCGTCTCGTATCTCTGTATACCTGTACATAGCTGAGATGGGACAATAACGGGGACAGTACTGAACAAACTGCAGCATCCAGACAAAGAGGACGAGCCAGCTTAAATAGGGAGACGCACAGAGACAGGAAAATGGAGAATAGTGACCACTAGGGGTCAGGCATGGCTTCACAGCTCAGATGTAAGTAATTCTGCTCATTTGAAGTCATGTCTTCCAGCCCCAACCTTTATGTCTGTTAAATGACATGTTGTATTTCCTTCATGGTGCACTAATACATAATTCTACACTAATCACAGGTTTTGCTGTATATGACAACTAACAAGATGGCTAAGTGCATATGCTGTATCTTAAGAAGTACTCATTGTCACACCTGCGTAGGTAATCTGAGATTCTCCCGATGTAATTAACAATTAAATAGTTATGGCATAGTGTAAATACACGAAAGTATATAAGCTTTGGTATAACTAGAAGTGAATCTAAATGAGTTCCTCTGGGCGCGTATAAAAAATGACAGTAAAGTTCCAGGATGTTTCGGAAAAGTCACACCTACTGCGAAACAACTGACTACTCTGACTGACAAAAGTACCCGTGGTACAAGTGGTAACTTTTACCGGTCCTGAACCTGAACTTGCTCCCAGAACTACTACCATCAGGCCTCATGGCCCTTCAACCCGTCAACGTCATGTGTACAGTACCGTAGACGTTCTTCGATGCTGTCCGCGTAGCGAGAACGACGGCAAAACTGCTGCTGCGTGTCATTTCTTCTTAATCGAGGTCAGCCGAGACAAGAGCGCTCTGTCAATACGGTGCCACTTCCATTGAGTCTGCCTTTCAATCCTCTCCTACCTAGTCGGGCCAGATCCGGACCCAGACACCGCTCTATACGGGCGCAGATCTATTATGAGATTTTGAACATCCGTCTCTCTTTTAACTTGCACTTTTTTCACACTTGTGGTAGCCTGCGCAACGTTCCTCTTTACAGTATTCAATGTATGTACACAGGAAAGACGCAGACCGGTTGCGTGTCTTGTAATAGTCGGAACAGACCAATCGTTTGCCTTGGGCCGTAACGCTTAGGGAGTTGGCCCCATGATCGAAAGGACCGGTAACGGGGCAGGATAAAGGGGCGGTTGGTGGCGTAACTGTAAGGTGTTCGCCCCGTCAACAGAAGGTCGCACGTTCGAATCCAGGACTGGCAAAGTTATCACTGAGCAAGGTACCATCCCCAAGCACTGCTCCCCGGGCACTGCCCTTGTTAGCTGCCCGGTGCTCCTTCATGGACGGGTCAAATGCAGAGGTCACATTTGTGCTGTGCTGTGGTGTGTTCATAATAATAAATAATCCCTCTCTTAACTTTATTTTGATTAAATGAAAAAATTAAGGAGTTTCAAAAACTATTATTTTTGTTAATTCAAACTTTATTTTACTGAAAATGATAAAATATTGATTATTTTATTCTAAATGTGTCCTTCAGTTTGATGTGAGAATCATTATCAACACTGTGGAAAACTATGAAACCTTTTTATTTACTGGACAGTCAGTGGTTGATGAGCTACTTCAGATATGATGTTCTGCATCATAACATATCTTAAATTTTGTGATGTTCCGCAGCTGATTCCAGTCTCTCTCCATCTCTCCTTTTCACTTTCCCTCTCACCTCACAGACGACTCGGTGTACGAGTCCCCGGAGCCGTTTCTGACGGACGACACCAACGCCGGTCGCTCGCTGGCCCCCTGCCTCTCGCTCCTCCTGCTGGTGGTGGTGATGCTGCTCCTACTCCTGGGTCCCTCCTAGCGCCGCCACCACCACCACCGTCACCACCACCACCGGCATCGTCTCTAGAGAAGCCTTCATCTCTGCCATGCTCCCTTCCTCCCCAAAATCCTCTTGTGAGCCCTACACACCCGCCCCCCCGACCACCACCACCACCACCCTCAATCCCGTCACCACCGACCAAAACCCTCATCGTTCCCCCCATCGGACGCTCATCCGACTGTAAAAGGACAGTCAGCGAAAAAAAGAAAAGAAAAAACAAGTCATTTCTCCGCCGCGTCTTCTAACCGTTTTTCCGCGCGCCGTCTGAAACACTGCTGTATTTGACTCGTTCTCTTGTGAGTTCAAGCATCTCCTCTCCCCACTTTCCACCTCCGCCTCCGTCCGCCGCCTGTCCAGACTGCCATTGTCCTCGAAGCTCTCCTAATTTGCTACATGTACGCGTTTACTCGAGAGAGGACGATTCGCAGGGCAAGTTGTATACCTTTTTCTTCGAACAAAACCCCCTCCTCACAACCTCTATCCCCAAACGTCATTTCTGGGGAAAGGGACGGAAAACAAAATTCCATAAGTCTTTCAGAATAGAAAGAGGGCCTTTTTCCTGTGAATCTGCCAAAGACACTTAGCCGTACTTCTTTTTATTTTTACCGGGGTTCGGGAGGGTGGCGGAAAAGACAGCGGAGAGCGGCAGCTTCCCCCCGAATTTGGAGTGGAATTGCGTCGTGGACGGGAGCATTGACGCTTTTTTATTGCGACCTTTTTTGTCATATGGGGGGAAAAAAATAATAAAGAATGTTCAGTAGATTAAAAAAGTATATAATAATAGTAATAATGGCCTTTTTTTTCACTGGTGCTCTATCGAGAGAAGAAGATAAAAACTAATCTGTCACAATGCTACAGTGCCAAGTGGAACGGGGCATGGCTGTGTTGGTGAAGTGTTTGTGTATTTCAGGTCTCTCTCTTTCTCTCTCTCTGTCTTTTCCCAACCCGCTTTGTGTCTCTCTTTCTCTCTCTCTTTCTCTTCTTCTTCAGCGCTCACTCTTTCTCTGCCATTTCCTGAATGTGTTTCCGATTTTCTATGTGATGAGCAGCTCCACATAGAACTCCTGCAACTGCACTAACTCCCCAAAACGTCCCTCCGTCTCCCTCCCTCCCTCCTTCCTTCATTCACGTGAGCAGACCTGCGGGAGTTTAAAGCGCAGGACTTTGAACCCGCTGGTCACTGTGAGACCCCCGGGACCCCGGGACCCCCACAGCGCCGGGCCTTAGATCTGAGGACCGAGAGGCCTGTAAACGGACCACGACGGAGCAAACCTACGAATCGGAGACTCGGAAACCGCGAGTGTGTTTTTGGGGGGCGGGGAGAACGAGTTCAAGTAGCACTTCGGCTTCAGTAAGACCCTTTCCTCCTGGATCACTAGAACAGGTGAAGAGGTTAAAGAAAAAAAGCAGGATTATTTGTGTGGTTGGAAAATTTTGTGACTGTACAAAAAAAAATGTTATTACAAAAAAAATAATTCGGGGAGAGTCGGCAAGCTGGAAAAACGAATCTCATCTTTTTTTTAAAAAGCAGTCAGTTGGAACTTTTCTATTTTTTCTTTATTCCATGTTATTTTTTACTTTACTTTTCAAAAACAGAAAAAAAGATAAAGCAGAGGACATTCTTCATACGTGATATGAAATTATAATGTAGACCTTTGAATTATTAGAGCAACGATGGTACGAGTTCCGCAGTCAGACGCGTCGCTAGGGGAGTCAGGTGTTTTGCTGTTGTTGTTGTTGATGTTTCCTGCTTGTATCACATTCTGGTACTTGTAGTCCTGTAATGATTTTTTCTTTTTCTCGTTTCGAGTACAAATCCTCTCCTTACGGTGTTATTATCAGCTCATTTTTATTTGGTAATCATGGGGATAAAACATTTTACGTTCATATTAAATGTTCCAATGTTTCGGCAGAAGAAAGCTAACGGAAAAAAATGGAAAAAATTCAAATAAAGCTTTTTGTCTATAGCAGAATCCGTGCTGGAGAATGTGTTTAAAGTGATTTTTTTCATTCAAAGTCAAACTTTTTGTTCATAAGCCCGAAGATGTTAGATGTAAAAATAGATTAGACTATTGGATTGATTTGTGAAATTGATATTTTATCTGTAGTTTAATATTAATACTTTAAAAACTTTGTTTTAGTTGAACATTTCAGACAGGGTCCTCAGGCCAGGATGGGACTTTTAAAAAAAAATCAAAGTAGAGACCTTCAGTCCAAGGTTCCTGACCTCCAGAGGCTTTTGCCAGGGATTTATCTAAGACATATCAATCATGGCACAAATAAAGGCGGCCGTGAAAAGCTGCTACTTTGATTTTTGGATTTGAAGAACCCATTTCTGGCCCTGTCTTATTAATGAGCCAGTAAAAGTGGCAGCCAGCATAACTGGACAAAATCCTGCCTTTTGATATGCAACATGAAAGAGACAACTTTTCTCTCTAACAGTTGACGGACATACAAGTTTAAATGCACACACACACACACACACACACACACACCTCTTCAATTTTGCTTCTGCGATGGTCCAGTAGGGAAGGAGGTGGGATCCTGTGAGCAGCTCTTATCTGGAATGATGGGTGAGCGGATCGGAAAATGATGGCTGATAGCTCTCTGTGTGTGTTTGCGTGTGTGTGTGTGTGTGTGAGAGCGTGCACGCTTCATGCAGGGATGGTAACCGCCAGTCCAAGCAGTGTGTCATTGTAGCAATAGAATAATAGTTAAAATATATTTTGGGGTTTTCTACCCCCACAATTGTGGTCATTTTCTTTTTTTTCCTGCAGATAAAAATCAGGATGAAATACTGAAAAAAAAAAAGCTTTGGCAGAGAAAACCAAAGTCGTCCTACAAACTTCCCTGTGCTTTGATTTCAACACCTGCTCGTTTGGAGTTCGCTTATGACAGTTATTGCTCGCCTTTCAGGTATGGCAAGAGTGTGTAAAGTTGGAATCGCAGCGAAGAGCTGCTACTTTAGGAAAAAATATCTCTAAAAAATATTTTTTTCTGTTCAGTTTTGGTTACTGTGTAATTCTGGTTAATTGCAGTTTACAGCAAGAGTTAAGAATAAGTGTGGGCACTTGTGTGTGGGTGTGGGTGGGGGGAGGGTGTACCCTACAAAACGGGTTGTGCAGCTTGAACCGTAAGTTACAGAAAGGTGAATTTTTCAGGGTAAGTAGGAGTGGTGTGCATCTGACCATAGGCCAAATAATCATAGTGATCAGCCGATAATTAGTAGCAAAGGAACGCATGACCTCTAGGGGCGCTAAAACGCTACATAAATTCATGTGACGTCATAACAGAGCTTTTATAATATACATGAAGTTATAGAAAACCACCCAGTTCTTATGTGCACACTGTTAGAAGTTTTATAAACACAACTTATTAAAGCTGTCGTAACATTAAAGACGCTTCACTACCAAGTCACACATTCCTGTTCACATCGTTAGTTCTTTTTCCAGTCATTTCACTTTATTTTATACTTTCTACATTCTACCTCAGCGTTTCTCAATTCCAGTCCTCACCGGACCACAGCACAGCTGATGCTACTGATTAGCTAATTAGCAACGTAGGACCAGCGTGTGACAGTGCAGGAAATACCGAATATGTGCAGAGCTTTGGGCCGCGAGGACTGGGATTGAGAAACGCTGTTCTAACCCCTTATGTCTTGATATGATTGATCTGGTTTTTGCCTTTTGCCATTTCACTTTATTGTTTTACACACGTGCACAGACACTGCTGATGGTCAATGCTGACCCTTTTGTGCTTCTTTTTGCGACTTGTGCTTGGACCCCGCTCATTGCCGCTTTTTATTCATTTTGGGCTATGCGTCAATCGCCCGTAAACACAAGCGGCTCCGACAACGACGTGCTGCTCCATCTCAACAAGTGCGCGGCTTAAAGTATCAGAGCGTTTAGCAGATCAAACAGGAAGCGATTGGTATTCCCGCCTCGCCGGCGCGCCGCCTCTCATCTCGGGCATCTGGACTCGGGTGGTGCCAGCTCTCCTGTAGCGCTCCCTTGCAGCTCCACCGTCCCCTCACCGCCTAACAAAGCGCAGCTTGACCTTTCCGCAATCAAAAGCCCAGCAGCTGAGGCTCTATCAACGTCCCAGTGTGCGTTTCCCCCGTTCCGAGGCTGAGATTGCGCCCCAGGCACCACCTAACAAGATAAAGCCGGCCTGCTATCATGGCTCACTCGTAACAAATTATGAGCGCTGATCTCACCACCGACGCTGCTGCTGCTGCTGCTGATGCCACACTGGGCCCACTGAGCGTCTCTACAACAGCAGGAGCAGCGTTCCACAGGCAGAAAGCGTAATTAAGTCACTGGTTAAACTACACGACGCACCCTGGCATCCCCTCTCACCCCTTACAGAAGAGTACAGAGGCAGAAGAGTTACACTTTGGACTGCCTGCTTAAATGTTGGGTACGTATAAAGAGATTGGGCCGTGTTCACCAATACTTAAGACATTAAATAGTATAATATCATAAAACTGTAGCGTGGAAGATATGCCACTTTTCACACAAACATGCATGCAATAAAATTTGCGCACGACTGCAAACCTACAAAAAAAAACCACTTGTGAATGTCAAAGTCAAAAAAGTCAAAGTAAACTTTGTCATCTCAGCTATTGGGGCTATTTTGGGGGCAGTTGGTGGCGTAACGGTAGGGCGTTCGCCTCGTGATCAGAAGGTCGCCAGTTCGAAACCCAGGACCGCTAAAGGTACCACTGAGGTACTCATGAGCAAGGTACCATCCCCAAGCACTGCTCCCTGGATGCATGTTAGCTGCCCACTGCTCCTTCACGGATGGGTCAGATGCAGAGGTCACATCTCGTTGTGGTGCTACGTGCTGTGCTGTGCTGTGTTCACAACGACAAATAATCACTCACTTTCACTTTATAAACTCGTACAAGGTTCTACAGTTTGAACACATAAGGCATAAGTATATAAAAATATATAAGTACAATAAGTCACATAGATGCCCTGCGGTGTGTTGGCGCTTGCCCAGAGTTAGTCCCCGCCTTGTGCCCGTAGTTCCCGGAGTAGACTCTGGTTCCCCCGTGATCCCGATGGGGATTAAGCAGTTTGGTTAATGAATGAATGAATGAATGAATGAATGAAAGCCACATAGAATAGCAAAAATTATATACAAAGGCTATAAAATATTAAAAAAAACTTTAAACTAGAGGTAGCAAAAAGAAATATTGGGAAATTTATCAAAACTGGAAATTTTAAGAGCACATTTCGTCTTAACAACAGTTTGTGAATCAGGACCATTGAGTGTAACTATTAGATGAATAACATGCAAATGTTGAACATCTCAGCCTGTGCAATTTTCTTTACTGGTTACGTATGGTGGTGCTGAGCTATGAGCTCCACTAAACGTGTCTCTGAAGTCGTTTGCTGAAAATACCTCTCAGATTAGACATTTTCACCTGCTTTTTCCCTCTATTTCAGTCCCTTTCAGAACAGGCTGTTTCTCATTAGTATTCCTAAATGTAACTGAGCCGCTGCTGCCCACGTCCCACTCCGGAACTGGGGTGTAAACAGCACAGCGAGAGTTTACGTCACATGACAATAATCAACATGGCTGCTGCTAACAGACCGTCCATACAGCCGTACATGTTCAACACAACACTCCGCCGGTAGACTTCTTCATTGTGATTCCTACACCGGCGCTTGTAAGAAAGGGTACCACAAAGGGTACGTAATTAATATTTTTACCAAGCTTGAGGTACAGCCAAATGATACAGCACATAGAGTCTTGATTTAAATGATTATTGAATTATTGAATAATTATTGAAATAAAATAGGCTACTGGTGCACTGCAAAAAATCAGTGTCAGAAAATAAGAAAAAGAAAAGGATAATAAGAAAAAAGCTACCAGAATCAAGCAGAATGATCTGCCAATATAGTGAGAAAATTTATCTTGTAAAGATCTCCTAAAACAAGAAAAAAAATCTGTCCATTTTTCCATGTTTTTAGCTTTAATATTCTTAAAATAAGCAAAGTCGTCATGAATTTCTTAACTCGTAGTGGAGAGCATGAGAACCTGTCCGTTCTCTTAATTAAATTTCTTATTTCATTTTAAGAAGTTCTTATAATCAGTAGATTTTTCTTAAGATAATTCTAGTCAACATTTCTTAAAATTAGATTATTTATCTCACACTGACAAGTCTAGTCAAGTCAGTTATTCTTAAAATAAAAAAACAAGCTCTATTTTTTTCTTTTTAAGATTTTCTGGCTTGTTAAGATTTCATTTTTTGCAGTGTGAATGTCTGTTTAATTACTGGTCTTGTAGTCCGGGACTAATTTTGACACATGGTAATTTTAATTGTTTGTACTGTGCTTTATACAGAATTAATTTTGTGTGTAATTCTGTACAGTTATGAAGGTACATAAATGTACCAATGTTCACGGTACAGTGCTCGGACCCTGTGTGTGTGTGTGTGTGTGTGCATGCTAGCAAGTGCATATGTGTGTGTATCTCTGTGCAATGCTCCTGCCAGTCATCACCTCGAGTGGGTCAGTAAGTACCGTATAACACAGTGTACATACTCACACTCTGGTCCCGAGGCCGGTCACCACATTTAACCAGGGGTGGAAGTAACGAATTACAAATACTCACGTTACTGTAATTAAGTAGATTTTTTGGGTACTTGTACTTTTATGAGTAGTTTTTCAAGTGTGTAATTTTACTCGTACTTGAGTACAATTTACACCATGTAATCTACTTCGCTACTTATAAAATCAAAAGCCGCTACTGAGTACGCCCACAATTTGAATTAATATTCAAACCTTTCATCTGCATCTTTGCAGCCAATAAGGCTGTGCAATCGCGACCGCGCCAATTAATCTATGACGTAAGCAAAGAATAAACTCCGCTGCAGCAGCAGGCACAGGTGTCTGGAGGTGCTACACAGTGGAGTACAAACTCATTTATAGACTGAAGATTTGGAGACAAAGAAGCCAAAATGGAGCCAAACGAAGCCGGATAGACTCTGTTAATTTAGAAAACCAGCTCTTGCTGAAACAAATGGTTGTGTGACAGAAATATTATGTCTAAGAGTTTAAGACACTTACCTGCCTGTTGTTCGCGTTGTATTGGGAAAAGTTTAAACTGTTCTATGCATGTTCAAAAACATTTTTGTTTTATATCTACATTTATTTACAAAACAAACTGCCTTTCTATACCTTGTTCATCTGAGAAATGTGCTTTGAACGTAGATATTTTATACTGGTGAATCGAAAAGAATGGCTGCTATTGACGACGCAATGAAACATCCATCGGTTAAAAAGTAATTAATACTCTGAGTAGTTTTACTCAAGTATTTTTTTAACACCAGTACTTTTACTTGTAATTGAGTACATTTTAACCAATGTAACAGTACTTGTACTTGAGTACAAATTTTCAGTACTCTTTCCACCTCTGCATTTAACCACAAATCAGTTTCATTTGATTTCACAACTAAAATCTCAGGATTATTCATTTTAGTCATGAGCACTTGGATATAGACTACTGTGCAAAAGTCTTGAGACTCTCATAATGTCTTTCTATTTTGTTAGGAAAATCGTTTCGGTGCAGTTGATAGTGCAACGGTTTGCCCCGTGATCGGAAGGTCGCCAGTTCGAATCCCAGGACCTCTAAAGGTACCACTGAGGTACTCACGAGTAAGGTATCGTCCCCAAGCACTGCCCTTGTAAGCTGGTCACTGCTCCTTCACAGATGGGTCAAATGCAGAGGTCACATTTTGGTGTGGTGCACTGTGTGCTGTGTTGTGGTGTGTTCACAATGACAAATAATCACTCACTTTCATGTGACAGAGGTATCCTCACGTATCCGGGATCAATATGTCGGTGCTAGTTTGTCTTATATTGTATTAAGCCTTCATTAGAAAAAATATATTTAGTTTCAGACACATTTCGGTTTATTGTATACAGGTCCTTCTCAAAAAATTAGCATATTGTGATAAAGTTCATTATTTTCTGTAATGTACTGATAAACATTAGACTTTCATATATTTTAGATTCATTACACACAACTGAAGTAGTTCAAGCCTTTTATTGTTTTAATATTGATGATTTTGGCATACAGCTCATGAAAACCCAAAATTCCTATCTCAAAAAATTAGCATATTTCATCCGACCAATAAAAGAAAAGTGTTTTTAATACAAAAAAAGTCAACCTTCAAATAATTATGTTCAGTTATGCACTCAATACTTGGTCGGGAATCCTTTTGCAGAAATGACTGCTTCAATGCGGCGTGGCATGGAGGCAATCAGCCTGTGGCACTGCTGAGGTGTTATGGAGGACCAGGATGCTTCGATAGCGGCCTTAAGCTCATCCAGAGTGTTGGGTCTTGCGTCTCTCAACTTTCTCTTCACAATATCCCACAGATTCTCTATGGGGTTCAGGTCATTAGAAAAAATATATTTAGTTTCAGACACATTTCGGTTTATTGTATACTGTATTTGTAAAAGTCTTCATTTAAAAAAAAAATAATCCCTTTTTTAAGTGGTTTTAAAAACTCACACCAAAACTTTCACAAAGTAATGCATTAATCATTAATAACTATGACTACAACGCTGAGAACTCTCCACATTCCCCAACTTTCATAAACTTAATACCACAGTTCTGCTCCTAAACAGTTAAAGTGCGTTTTACCTGCTTAACGTTATCGTAGCACAATTAGTAGGAGCAAGACCGGTTCTGCATCCAGGCGGTTAATTCATGTTCACTTGAGATATCAACCTGTTAAGTTTTTCTCTCTCTCTCTCTCTCTCTCTCTCTCTCCCTCCCTCCCCCACTCACTCTCACAAGGGTGAAAGGCTGGCTTTCTTTATTAATGAGGACCATCTGTGCTGTGGAGGGAGAGAGAGCGTTTTGCTGAGGGAGAGCGGCGTAAAAGGGGGGGTGGGGGAGGGAAAAGAGTGAATGAGGGGATAATGATGAAGACAGACACTCAAACAGGAGGGCAGCGTGGATAAAAATTTAAGTGCGATGATGATCAAGGCCATCACAGAACCCTTTTCTCTGTTATCTTTTTTTTCGGTGCCATCAGCAAGCTGTGAGTCTATATATCGATCTTTAAATGAGGGCTCACCAGAGTTTGTCCGAACGCTTCCGGGTTTAGTGGAAATTGGAGGAGCTGAGGAGGAGAATGATATAATTACAGTGTTTATGATGAACAAGGCTATCCGGAGCACACTCCTGTCATTTGCTTTGGCTAGGTTTTGTCGATGGGGCGGACGTAGGTCTGGAGCAACAGCTCATCGTTTGAGAGTTGAACCCGGATTAATTCCCTCGAGGCGGATCCGCTTTGTAATCTCTCCCTCTCCTCGGTGGGAGGTGAGCTATCGGCTGTAGTAGAAATGTATTCATTATGCACGTATAGAATCAATGTACAGCAGAGAAGAGAATTAATCATCGTTAATGAAACCGATGGAAGCTCTTAATTGGTGAGGGCGAGTGAATTTCTGCCCGACTTCTGTTCAATACTCCAGACTGTGGGATTCGTTCCCAGTACCAGGACGCTGGCTGGCAGTAGTGCAACTGTTTGTTAATGCAAAGCATTAGTCTTTCATAGCTGTATTAATACCTTCGCTCACCCAGACATCTCAGTTCATTTTTGTTTTTTTTTATGCAGGTAACCCATGAGACTGCTTTATATCTCCAGAAATGTTGCTGATGTAAACGCAAAACGAGGTAAAAATATTAAAGAGTGTAAATAACGCTATGATGCAATTATCCACAGGCTCATTTATAAAAGTGCATGGAAATTATCTGGAGGATTTAATCTGCTCTTAATTAGAATATCTGAATAGTTTATCAGCTAATATCTTGGCATATTTTTAGAAGAGATTGTGATGTTTTATGGCATTTTGGCAACACATTATTTTAGTGATATCTACTGCAAGTAGAGTAATTAAGACCACTGAGGCTGAGACCAGACCAAAATCAGAGTGTGTCAAGACCGAGATGAGACCAAGACTCTGAAGGACCAAGGTAAGAACGAGTCCGGACCAATGCACGTTTTCCACCACATGACAAACAAGCGGAACATGCGAAGCCTAAGAATAAACATGTTTATTCAATATGTTTCTGTTACATATCTATAATGAGGAAATGGCTTCACTGGAAGCAGTTATTTAACTGATCACATCATACGTTAAACTCATCAAACCACAGCGAACACTCCTCAAGACCAAACTCACTGTTTTATTGGTTTGTTTTATTGAGTTGTTACTTTGTAAAGACATTCTGCGGCTTAATGCTGTAAAGAAGAATAAGGTTAGTGCAGGTGGAAACACTTCCTTATCCATTTGGTATCTATCTGGATACAGAATCAAATTATATGATAATAAACAATAAATTTTTCTGTAATATTATATCCATATTGATGACTCTAACATTATAAAATGGAACAAATATTTTCTGATCAATTGAAAATGAAGAAATGCTAAAGTTTTGGGTGATTTTGAACCGATTTGGACTCATTGTGGCCTATAATATGAGCTGCTTTTGGCCTTTCTGGAAGAGAACTACATTTTTGCGCATGATGGCGTTCCATATGAGAGTCGCCAGCGCTAACGCATGTTTACATAACGAATAATGCAATTAAGGCCTTTTTACGCAAGTACTTCAGTTTTTGTGCACAGAATTACTCAGAAATAATTTCACATGCAGAGGAATGAATATAATGTCCGGTAAGTTCAAAGTCTTTGTAAGTTAAAGGGATTCAGAGTTTTTAAAACACTAATTAATGAACAACGTAAAATGCCTGCGTCGCCCCCTAAGAGTTTAAATAGTAATATTCTTAGAGTGATCACGTCTGGTTTTGAAATTCAATCCCGAGTCCTCTTTGTCCAAGTTCATGACAAGACCGAGTACAAATACGGCCAAGTCCGAGACAAGACCGAGACTCGAGTAAGCAAACACTAACTGCAAGAGGTCTTTACGATACACGTTCTTCACTTTACAGGGTTGTTTTAACATGATAAGAGGTAGAAATGCGATTTCAATGAAAGTTCGGGAAAGAATCAACTTTATATGTGTCTCCTACCCTCTGCCTCTTATACACCCCGAGCATGTCTGAACGGAAGGTCAGTATTTACACTCAAAACAGAGCAGTTCCTCTTTACACATTCAGGCTTGCGATCCCCAAACGCTCAAGGGGAGTCTCCAAAACAAAGACATCAAAAAATCACACCCAGCACTGCCTTAAGACCCCCATCCACTCCCCTCAAAAAACATGAAGTGACCTCCTCAGAATCCAGTAATTCCTCTGTGGGTAATCCAATTAGCTTGTCCATCTGATTGCATTTTAAACGTGTTATTTGGCGACGTTTACTAAAAGGGCAAAGCTGACCAAGCCATCAAAGTCGTGGGCTGTGTAATTATATCCCACCACCGGGTCATCCGTTGGGGCGGCAGGAGGCTAAAATACGAGGACGAAGCAACTTTGTGTGGCTCCCCAAAAATCTGCAGGCCCCTGCGCCGCCGTCGTTTGAGGTGTAATTAACTGAGGTCACCAGCGAGGAACAGCGCAGCGAGGATGGGGATTTTATCTCAGCATAGCAATAAGCACGAGGAAGAAGAGGGGGGGAAGAGACTTGTGAGAACGTAGGGGTGCTTTTTTCCCAACCGCGTCCCACCTAAGTGAATAAAGAAATTAATCTGCATGTTGATACTCTGTTCCTTTCAAAGACCACAAAAGAAAGCTCCAATGTGTCCAGCTCCCTCCTGTTTTTGTGGAAAGATGCCGGAAGGGGATTGGATATGGACGTTGGGTTATCGGCGATCCGATTGCACTTTTTGAATGGACTTCATGCCAAGATGTAACATTTAAAAATGAGGAGATGATGGGGGGGCTAACGAGTGTTATTTTCTGGGTGAGTTTTTTTCCCGAAAATGTTTTAGGCACAAAGGAGCCGCGGAGGGACTTTGGGGATTTATTCATTTATTCCAAAATGCATTATCTGCACCATATTTAGATTTATTCTTTGCCTGCACAAAGGGTTCCCCAACTGGAACGACGCCCTGCAAGCCGGTCAATTATTTTATTTGTTCCGTTTTCAGTTTTTAGATAATACTCCCCTCCCTAAAATATCCTGCCTCGCCTGACTGTCCCTGACCTAGATGATGAGTTTAAGCAGTGCTCTTAAGCAAATGTGTTCACTCGTCCCTCTTAGTCACCAATGTATTCTCTTGCTGCTTTTTAAAGAGATGTTTAGGTCCAGGCCATCTGCCTTGTCCACCGCAAACAGGTCCGGGCTAATGGAAGTGGAGCGCGGCGCATCCCGACCCGGCCCGGGCCTCTGTAATCTGTCGTTAATTGCTAATGTGATGCGGTTAAATATTCATGACCATTCACGCTAGCTCAGGTCGGGATTTCTTTACTCGGGACGGACTCAGAGAGACGCTCGCTTCCGAAGATGCCTGCCCGCATTTGCTGCAGCAAGCAGAAACGCTCCATTAGCAAAAAGCCCATTTTTTCCTCCCCTTTAGAATCCAATTTGAGAGCGTAATTGCAGTCGGTCTGTGTTTTTTTTTCTCTCCCCCTTGTCTTGTAATTGTTCAACAGCGAACGTCGAGCAAAGATTGCGATCTTGCTGAAACGAAACCGCAATGCTCATTATAACAAACAGCAGAGGGCAAAAAATCCCACTGGGCTGGCACTGGAGCTGAAGCCGCGATGCCTCGCAGTCTCGACCTTGTGCTCTCTAGCATGCCCTCCTTTGCCCTCTCGACATCAACTAGGAAATTGAATCAATCGACCTAATTAAATGCGAGCTCACGAGACAAGCGGCTTTGTCCTAGGAAACATTTTGACATTTGCCTCCCGCTGTCGTAACTAGCGGCTTTACCTGTGGGTTTGGAAGCGTCAGCCCTGGTCAAAAAATGGTCCCAAATTTCAAGCGGAGAGGCCTCGGGCGATGGGTGGAAATCGCATGTGATTTCCATGACGATGACTTTTTCTTTTCGCGCTCTCATCCACCCCCCCAAAAAACAAGTGAATCTGCTTTGGCGTTGAGGAGAGTCATGCTGTTCAGATTACCATTCCGAGCAGGAGCAGAGGGACGAGATTGCCGCCCGGGCGCTCCCGCATCGCATACGTGTGCACATGAGCGGAACTGAAAAGCCCAACACCTCCTCCCTCCCTGTAAACAAAGAACGGTGTGTGAGAGCTTGGGTGTGAGCTTGTGGGTGGGTGTGTGGACCGGGATCAGTCCAAGTCATTTTTGTCCATCATGTTTCACAGTCAGATGAAAGCTCCAGAGATCCCCTCCCCTCCTTCTCCCCACCACGGCAGCTTCAGGCTGATAAAGGGAATTAACAGACTGTGAACGCGGCCGCGTTACGGGCCGATAGCTAACCTTGGTCAAAGACGAACCAGCACGGAAGACGGTCCGGAACCCATTCTGGGCCAGGTGCTGCGTTAGTAGGAGCAGAGGGATAAGAGTGTGGCAAAAGGGGGCGCGGACGGATGGACGAATGGAAGGACTGTGCTGTTCCTGTTCGGCAGGGAGGCGTAAGAGCGGAGGGAAGAGGATTATGGAACGAAGAGAGGGCCTAACTAGAAATGACCAGGGATTACGGCAAAATTCAGCTAAAGGGGCATGTCAGTCTCCCTAATCCCAGTGGCACCCTAAACCAATAAGCAGAGATACTGCTGTGATGAGGTGGTGATTCCTCTCACTTTGATTGCAATTGGAAACCTGTCATGACGGCTATTTAGCACCCTCACGGTCACACAAACAAGTCATTTCACATTTTAGGACTCAGCATGGGCTTCTCTTTTCTGACTAAGCAGGCCAACAAGTCCATGTCAGCGAGGACACTGAGCTGCTTCAGCTTTGATTAAAGCAGGTTTCATCAATCCTATCCACAGCGTAAGGGAAACTACAGACGGGGCAGTTGATAGCGTAACGGAGACTTCAGCAATGGGTCAAATACAGAGCTCACATTTGGTTGCGGTGCACTGTGTGCTGTGCCGTGGTGTGTTCACAATGACAAATAATCACTCACTTTCACTTCAGCTGCTCGATTCATGTAAACATTTTGTCGAGAAAGAGAGCCTCAGGAGGAGCTTCTAGTCATCTTCTTATACAACATCAAGGTTTAGATCCTTCCTTTATGTCAATCTATTCACTACATAGATCTTCGATCTTCAGGAAAGGGGTTTCAAAAAGTTCCAGACTGCTGGAAGAAGCTGGGACTGTGAAATGTGAAAAAATGGAGCTGTGTCTTTCCTGCAAATAAAGAAGCTAGAAGCTTCCATTTACATTCTCATGACTGCGTAGATGTTGATTTGTGCTCTGACAGGGTTTGGAAAAGTACGTAACCTAGTTGTCAAGCATCTGTTGATTTAAGTCTGAGTCTGCCAGCACGAAGAGCAGGTCCTCATGGTGGATTAAAAAGCTCAAATAACAACTCAAGGCTTGCGGTTTGATGCACTCACAATATATTCAGTGAGGTAAGATTGAAAGCAAACTAAGATATTATAGTTCATATGTATTCCTTCCTGGGCATGTATAATTCAGAAAACATTGCAAAGCATTTCTTTTTTTCTTGCAGTTCTGCACACTTCAGGAGAAAATGCAAAAGATATCAAAAGTTAAAATTGCTTTTAAAAACCACTGACCTCATGCATCAGTGCGTTGTTACCCTCCTACAGTGCTTATTGTCGTATCTCGTGGATTACTTTGCATTGTTGCACTCCAGTGATATTCCAGGTATTTAACGCTGCTCTAGCCTGTACAGCTTCTAATCTCTATCTTTACTGTCTTCACTGTGCAATGCAAATCTCTCCAATCAGCATCCAAGGGCATCTGTCAGTGAGACCACGTGATGCGAAGGCTGGTAGGAAGCGTCCCGGGCCTGTCGAACTGTACCGCGAATTTGAAAGGGGCCTCAATGTCAGCCTGCGAGACGAGCTCGGCAATAATGGCCCACAGATGTGCAGGCGAGCCCTCAGCAAGGACAAGGCAAGACTTTAAAGGAAACCCAATTAATCTTAAGATCCGTCTTCCCTCATTACTATTCCCTTTCTACAGGGACAGATGAAAAGGTCAATTATACTTTGAAGTTGTGATTAAACACTGTCGGGGGGGTGTGCTAGAGAGGGGGCGTTGGGGGGGGGTGAATGAGTGTTGCCTTTTTTTGTTCTTGCACTCGGATTCCAAAAAATCACTCACTTTTTTGTCCCGAAGCGCAACGCAAACACTGTACGCCACGGATGATGGTAATGGCATGTTAACTCATGCCATGGGGTTTGTCTTGTGCGCCTTCAGCTTATTTCAGCTAGTCCAGGACATTTTTTTTTCCAGAGCAAACACGAACCTGAGGGACGCTAATTGACTCAGTTCACATGATTAGCAATATTTTCCTAGGCACCTTGAGTGTTGTAAGTGCTTGTTGGATGGTTGGGCTAAAATTGCCCTCGTGCCACTAGACTTCATCATTTTAACTAATCGAGGCAGCTGCTCCTTGTGTATACATGGCGTGTTTGCTCAAGCCTTCAGCAGGGAGTCCGGCAGAAAATTAGCATCACGTCTCATTTAGGGATGCTGTCAGTTAAGATTTGACACCTTGCATATTTATTTTTGATTTATTGCAGAAGATAAAGAAAGGTGAATGATTACTGGCCACTGTACTAATCATTCATCTCATTGCTTTACAGCCTTCTGCCCGTTTGTTGCCGTCCATAACTGTTGTGTGTTGTTATATTGTGTTGCAATATAGACTGAAAACAAACTAAGAACTGTGTCGACTGTCATGTAAAAACAGGGGTAACTGTTCGAATCCCAAATCCCATGTCTTCTCAATGGGAGAAAGCAAATGGGTTTCTCGACAAAAAATGAATGACAGAAAAAAAGGATAAAAAGACGAGTACAGGTTACAGATTTGCATTTGACTCCCCAAATCATACCGAAATCAGAGTTCCATGTTAGTCTTTTTTGACAAAACTGGACAGAACTTGCGAACGAGTGCACATATCAAAAACCTGTATACAAACACCGGAAAAGGCCACAGCGAGTTGGAACAAAGTTTCTAGTAGTAGCATAAAAAGTGTGAAAAACAAAAAACGGGTAACAATATGTGATTGATCACATAATAATTGATATTAACCCACTTATCACTAGTGAAGTCTTTGTCAGTCAAACTAACAAAAAACTGCAACCAAGTTCCTGTATGTTACTGCATTTAACACTGGTCTCCAACAACAGTCATGGAATGAAACGCTAGTAGGACGATTTTAGAGGGGTTAGTCAGTGTTATGTTAACGTTCGCATCGCAAGATGACAGGAACTCCATTCCACTTCCAACTCGAATCAATCACAGACTAGATCGAGTCACAACTAGATTTTTTTTCATCAGTTACATTTGTACATTCACAGCATTTAGCAGGCCCTCTTATCCAGAGCGACTTCCATTTCCTAGCTTCAGAGACAGTCTCCCTGAGAGCACCTTGGGGTTAAGGGTCTTGCTCAGGGACCCAGTGATGGTAGTGCTGGAGGTAGGATTCGAACCAATGACCACCCTGTAGATTCTTAAGTTCAGCCAGCAGCAGCTCTTATTGGTTTATGTGTTATTTGGAGAACATTAACATGAAAATATCACCGTGGGTCTCAATAGTGTGATTGTGCGTTATTCAGAGTGAGGTAGTTAACTCAAGTTTACGCAGCACAATGTGAAAAATTCTGAGAATTTTGCGAGTATTGTTTAGTTTTCTTCAAACTACTAATAACAGTTGAAATCTTTGCGAAGTCTTGGTAAACATTACCATTTAAAGGCATCAGCAGAAAGTGTTAGTTTGAGCCGTCTCTGTTTACGTTTATGTTATTGTCGGGAATGTTTCTGGGCTCTCATATTTACATTCATGACATTTTCACTCTGGTTTTTATTTGTAGAGAGATCCACCCAGAACATTTGAGGTTAACGTGCATGTGTTATATTTTTAAAAGCAAAGTAATGGTAGAGAAAAAACGAAATGCCATCCATGTAAACAAGCTGCTGTCTTTTGACTAATAGTGGCCATTATCCTCAGTGACTCATATACTGACTCTTGTACAGACCACACTGTCTCCTATTTTCGAGAATACATAAATTGCATGTCATCTTTCAGAATATTCGCCCATGACTCAGATGTTGTTGATGATTTAGCAAATTTGTTGCATACATCACCCAGTCTTGATGAACATGTCTAGAAATAAAAAGATAAACGACAACAGTCCTAAAGCCGTGTTGCCAGTTTGCACACATTTGTCATTGGTAATTTAATTAAATTTGGCTATATTTTTTGCCCTTTTCCTGCATTTTCGTCATATTTCCTTTGTCAATGCTTCAAACGCGCTTGTCCTTTTTTGCCTGTCGATTTCGCACTTTATCTTCCCATCAGTGGTCCATTATTACCCCATAGATCATCTCGGGGAGAAACTCTCTTGAAAGGCATATCACATTTAGAAGTTGTTGCAATAACCACGCACAACACAGATTAAACGTGGTGAGAAATGAGAGAAAATGTCTCAGATCAATCACTGGATTTGAAGCTCTTTCGAGGTAGCTTACCTGGGAGACGGCGGGCCTTGGCAGACGGCGCGGTTTGACCTTGACGCTAAACGCTAAATATCCAATTTATGTTCAGCAGGGAGCGCAGCAGCGGGGCGTCATAATCCTCCCCGGCTGGGAGATGAATGCTGGTGCTGCTTTGCTTGGGGTTCAGGGGTGGCAAACGAAATGTAATTCAAACACCTTTAACTATTAGAGGGAGCGCTCATGCCTTTGAACAGTCTTAAAAGTGATTGAGGTGAACGGTGGAGGGGAAGGGAGACGCGGGCTTGTCAGTTACAGGCCCAATTAAGCGATGGAGCCTTGATTTATCTGATGGTCTTGGGGGTTGATGGTCTTGGACTGGACTGTCCAAAGGTCTCGTTATTGCATTGGGGAAATTGTATTTCACAGCTATGGAATTTAGACCCGCTTCTTTGCCCAGTTTTGTAATGAGTAGATTAAATAATAGCAAGCACAAGGCAAGCGTTTCTTCTGTGGTTACAAGAATGGGCCTCATTTACCAGTATTTTCTTAGTTTTTTTCCTAAGATAAAAACCTGCTAAGATTTGTTCTTAAGATAGTAAGACATTTTAATAGTATAATATTATATATCTGTAGGGTCAATGGGCCTGATTCACTAATATCTTCTTAAGAAATTTGCTAAGAATAATCTGCGTTGGATTCATGATGTGTTCCTCAGCAGCAGAATTGTTCACACCTGTGAATCCCACGTCTTTGTAATTGAAAGCGTGAGCCAGTTTTTCTGAATTAGCACAGGGAAACGCCCGCAGTGACCCATAAAAAGGCATGAGACTGTAGGGCTCTGTGTGCAAAAAGTCGGGCTGAGAAGAACGACAAAACGACACGCAGACAGTTGTCGTGCCAAAATCACCACAGCTACCGAGAAAAGCACCATTGTCTCAGGAGTGAGCATTTGACGATAGTCGCCTGACTACAAATAAACTTACTGGGGTGCCTTTCCCGGAAGCATAGTTGAGTTGCTAGCTATGTTAGCAAACAACGCGATGTAAATGAGCAACTAACTTAGTGTTGCTGACATAGTTAGCAATATGTTAGCACTTATGCTTTTGGGAAACACACCCGAGAGGATCCCAGAGGATGGCGCTTCCACATTGAGTGAATGCCAAAAGGAGCGAAACGACATGTTCTTGATACTTCAAAATACACAGTTTAATCCAAAAACAGATAAAAATCCAACAAAAAGACTCTTCTGAGACTCTTTTAAGAACTCCTTAAAATGAATAACATTTATTCATTTTAACATTTTAACATTCTTACATCATACTTGGTACAAATTAAAGTCCACATAAAACTTGAATATATATATATTATAATTATGAACAAAATTAATAATAATTATAAATATCATTGAATAATTTTACATTAATATTTATAGATTATTTACATAATACATTATTTAATTAGTCATTTATTTGTTTAAGGTTGTTTTTAAAAGGCCACCAATACATTACATTAAAATATTTTATCATTTTATCAACTGTACAATTGACAAAACTGCCACAACCAATTATTTTGGGCAAACTATCAAATGTGCGTAGGACTGGTCTTGAGTGTGCGTAGATTCTGTTCTTAGAACAAAGATAAGAATAAGAAAATATTGGTGAATTCCAGAATCGCTGTGAAAAGTGCGTAACAAATTTGTTAGTAAGAACTGTTGGTAAATGAGGCCCAATAAGTTTATGTTTTGCACAAGCAAGCATCCAATAAAATATACATAGGAGTGTTCTTTACTGTTTGTAGATTCTGTTCTTTCCTAAGAACAAATTTCAAATAAGAAAACATTGGTGAACGTCAGCGTCTTTGTGAAAACTACATAAGTGGGTTTTAAGAACAAATTTCTTCTTAAAACAGTTGATGACTAAAGTCCAGTATTCTTCTCTCTAGCCTCTGAGAACTGCTCTGCCCAAGAAAGGCCAAAATATTCAGACAGACGGGCCGACGGCTCGCTAATTCCAACCTCTCATTACTGGAAGTTTGTCACAGAAGGCTTGGCGAGTCTTGTTGGGAGGGAAGGTTTAAGCGCAGTGAAAGCAAATCTGAGGTTTTGTTCTCGCTTTCGTCCGTCCTGCTGGGCCCATAGGCGTTATTCATCGTTGGGCTGTGGACGACTTAATCCCAACAGTGTAACCAAACACGACCCGAGAAGTTTGTTCAAGACTGCCAGCCTCGAGACGGGCAAGAGACATCGGTGTGTCAGCTTTCCCCAAACATGGGGGATTTAAAAATGGGAGAGAAATCTCGGCTGCATGTCAGAGCTGACGCTTAATCAAAGCGGTTTTTCAGTCCCCGTATCGTCCAGCAGGGTACAGGAGGATCAGGAGAAGGAGGCTTTCGGGTTGGACTCTGCCCGGAGACCGATGCTGGAGCCTCCGACAAGAGACCAGCCATTAATCTTTCATTGGCTTTAGTGACATGAGGCAAGGAGCTTAAAAAGCGAAAAGGAGAGTCGAATAAATTTGTTCAAAGACAGATGCAAATGTCACCACAAAATGAATATTTAAGAGGGAATTAATATTTATGCCGGCACGTTTGTTGTTGGAATTTTATTCGCCTTATTTATGGCATCTCGGTGGCTTGTAGGGAAGGAAATAATGGATTTTTTTCTCCTGCTTGGGGCGTTGTAAACGTCTGCAACACAATTATGGACAACACTCACCCCAAAAAATAAGAAGCAAATTTGAATTTCTGCCAGCATTTAAAGGAGCCAGAGTGTAGGAGAGCAAATATACCAGAATTATCATGTTAAATACTTCCAGACGTCTATCTCGTTTTGAATAGTGTTCGAAAGCTCTCTTAACAGAAAAATGCAATCTGTTATTTATTAAAAAAGGTAATCTGAAACAATTGTCGCTAATTAATTTGTACTTTGATTTGTTTTTTGGGTTTGTTTTGAAAACAACATATTTTTAAAAAGAAAAATAGACCCAATTATTTTATATTAACATAGATGTCCCATGCTTTGTTAAGCTGTGTTGGCAGAGAAAATGTTTTTTTTTATCCATTACTGCTTTTTCCCCAGCAAGCTTTATGGCAATTAATGTGATTGCATCATCTAACACTGTTTCTTGTGTCTGTCCTAGATTCTTTGAGGTCTCAATGTGTGTGCATGGCAGAGAACCCCAACACGCCTGTTGCACATCTATGGACTTAAGCTATAACTTTTATTATCTGATGAAGTAATATAGTACTACGTTGATGTTTAAGGCTATCAAGTAGGGCTGGGCAATAAAACAATTAATAATCATGATTAAATGAACATTTTTCCTTCAAATACATGAATTATTTTGTATTTTGGAGTTTATTTTTTACCCTTATAGTTCACAGACAAGGTGTGTACATGAATAAACTGTTAAAGCTGAGATTTTTTCTAATGAAACTATTAGAAAAACCATGAAGCCAACAACTCACACCTTGAGCCACACTTTGCCCTAATGTGACCCTAACGACTTATTGAACAGCGGGGTGTGTCATAGATCCCTTCAAAACAGGGAAAGTATTAACAGAATTTTACAAAATATTTTTAAATAAGTATCAAGAGGATTTAACCAGTCAAGTATCATTCAAACAATCAAGTATTATTTCTAAAATTCTCGAGCAAGGCACGAAAGCAGCTCTTGTTTCAGTACTTTGTCTTTAACTGGCTGTAGATCACAGACGAGGCCTTGAACCGCAGTCTGGCACCCCGAGCTCCCCTGACGCCTTTCCCCCCCTAACGTTGCTCCCCCTTGTCCCACGTTTCCAACCGCAAGGCCATGCATTCCTCCCAGTCGCTCACCCCTCAGCTGCCATCATCCCACAACAGCCTTCAGGGAACCGGGAACTTTACCACCCTCAACCCCACGTCAGCTGCTCCCCCAAACCCCCTTCGACAGGCTTGGTGTGAGCTTGGCGTATTTATTTATTTTTATTAGGTCTCGGCTTGAGGATGGCGCTTTGATCGCACCGCGTGGTGCAGATCGCTGCTCCTGCAGTGCCCAGGTGTTGAGTGAAGCCATTTCCTTTGGGCCTAATTTTGCAGCCCACACAGTCTCCTTTTTGTTGAGACTGAACACCCAAAGCCCGCTCCACATGCGCTTGTGAAGACTGATGGGTGATGCTTGGCTGATAGGGAGAGTGGACGGGACTGTAATCCTGAAAAGAGCTCTGTGAGTTTGGGTCATTGCAACTAGGGCTGGGCAATTAATCAAAAATTAATCAACATAATCTTGACCATGTCGGTTATTTCGGTTATTTAAAAAATTCTGTTAATACAGGCCCCAGTGCACATTCATGTACGCTCCCCTAAAACATACTGCCACATGTGTTGTCATGTGACTGCACCCCATCCAGTCAGCGACTACTATGCCAGGTTTAGTAGTTGATTCTATTTACAATACAAACCTATCAGTGAGCTGTGCAGGACAAAAAAACAAAATAAAATAATTGTTTATTAATTGTAATCAAAGTAAAAGGTTCAGTCGTGATATTGATTTGCGGTCCTATTGGCCAGCCCGACTGGCAACACGTGCAGCTTCCATGGCAAGATAAGAGGTATAACAGTGGACCCGTAATGTGCTTGTGAAAAAAGTTTGGATTCATCTTTTTTGATGGTCTTGCAAGGCTGCAGTTAACCTTAATTTTGATAGTTGACTAATCGATCAAGAAAACATTTTTTGATTATTCAGTTAGTCTTTTATTACTCATTTTTGTTTAGTCATTATTATTTCTGCCACACCCTCGACCTCTACCTCACCCTGTTGCCTCTGTAGTTGTTGTTTGCAACTGAAATAATGACCCATGGACCGCAAATTTAAAATAGCTTAACTTGATATCTTGATCAGATTTATTTATAACCATCTTACATGTGATCACAATGAAAATGAAATAAATTAATTGAATAATTCAAGTGGTTCTCAAATAAGCAGCCTTTTCCTCCAAAATGGACGGCTGTTAATCTAAAATAAGGCTTCTGATGTAAATTTAAAAAAAAACACTAAAAACTACAAACAATATTTTCTAAAAGCTTTCAGCTGCAGTGCAGTGCTTGTGTCTAACTCATCATTTCTGCCAGGAAAAACACAGTAAACAAACATTCATTCATTTACTCTTTATTCGAACTGCTTAACACCAAGCAGGGTCGCGGGGGGACTGGAGCCTATCCCGGCAACTACGGGCGCAAGGTGGGGACCAACCCTGGGCAGGTGCCAACGGCCTGCAGGGCACACACACTCACACAATCACACCCTCAGTCACACCTTACAGAGCCAATTTAGAGTCGCTAGTTAAACTATATTGCATGCTTTTGGGCTGTGAGAGGAAACCAGAAATTGAAAACCCCTAGAGGAAACCCACGCGAACACAGGCAGAGCATGCAAACGCCACACAGAAAAGCCCCACGGCCGACCCGGGGGTCAAACCCAGGACCTTCTCGCTGTGGGGCGGCAGCACTAACCACTGTGCCACCGTGCCGCCCAGTAAACAACCATACTAAGATATTAATGTTTAATTTACCTCTACATTGAGTAAACGCTGAAATGTCCATGTTCTTCAATACCTTAAAATAGATAATGTTACATTGTTTTGTAAATTGAGCATTCCTATTCTATTATACACTTCATTCTGTAAGTTGATCTTTCATATGTTTGAAAACTGGCTTTTGAATATATTTCATATTAATTCATATACTGAAACAAACCAATGTGATTTATTAATGAAATTCAAGTACTCAATCTTGGAAATGTGCATCAGTTTAAAGAAGCCCCCTGTGTAATGTTCTTGTACTTTTGGAAGTTTTGTCACCATTCATACCTTCTTCTTCATTAGTACAGAGTGCAGTTATGGCAATCCATGAACGTGATGCTGCCTCCACACTTCCTGTAGTGCATTGCAGTTGCAAATATGTCACGTCGACAAATGTTTATAATCAACGTGTCCGATTATGTCAACTAGTTATTGCAGCCCTAATGCTTTGTAGGAAATTGTACTGTATTTGTACTTGAAACCTGGACTGTTGCTTCTAGAACATGTCCTCTTAAAGTTACCACCTTGCAGACACAAGGAACTGTATTAAAAAACACATTTTATTTTATGAGCTATTTTCTGGAAATAATCCAGTTTCTTAAATCCGTGCGGCCAAGACAAGTATTTTCATCACGAGTTGTAGGTTTCCATCTTGATGCAATTTCACAGCTAAGGTGGAATGAAAGCTGTCAAGACTTCATGACTTCATCCTCACGTGTGACTTCTGGAGTCGGTGAAGGTTGACTTCCTTCAAAATCAATGTCAGCGTTCCTTCAGCTTGAAGGTCTGCTCCAAAACAAAGATGGCCACACAAGCTCAGACTTTGGCGGTCACCTCTTTAGGCCACAGAGGCTGTAAAAGCTGCTTTCGACAAACAAGAAATGTGTACACTTGAGTGTTTTCACGCTCCTCAAGGTCTCAAAAGCGGCAGTAGGAAAGAAATACTTATAAGTCAGTGGAACATGTCACCCGCAATCATCTTTAAGCCCATTTGTAATTTGGGAAAGAGCTCTTTTGCTTTCATAATATCTCTGGAGAGGGCTTTCGCTCTGAATTATTGAGTGCTCCACGGGAAGAGTGAAAGTCGAGCCGGGGTAAAGGCGGCGATGGTGTCCTTGTTGCGCAGGTCGAGTTCCTGCCGGAGACGGCTCATGCTGGGACCACCGCAGCCGCCGATCCCGCCGGCCGAGTCCCTTGCTTCTTCTCCAGCCGGGACAGCTCAACCGACCTGCTTTCGGCAGTCCCGCAGGACTCATCTTTAACTGTTCCACCTAGACTTGGGTTACTGCATGTTTTCTGTAGAGGCAGCTGGGGAAGGAAAGGGCGGGGGGAACGACGACTTTCTGTCGATGTTATCGTTTGATCCCGGCCTTTCCTCGAGTTCTTTGTTGCAGCTGCAAAAGTGTTTATATTGAAACATATGGAGACCTCTCCCACAGGGGCAGTAATAACACCGCGCCGGGCCTACAAAGGAACCAGGGCAGATTTAAAGGCAGAAGAAAATAAAAGACGGCTGGAAAAAACATATATATATATCAAGCCAGAGATGTATGATGAAGTGAGAGAAGTGTTAAGTTTTTCCTCTGGGTAGACTTAATGAAGTTCTCCAAGGTTTGGGCTTAATACCAAATGAATCCTTCAAATTACTGTAGCTGTAGCCTTCGGAAACAAAGAGTGGCAAGGAGGAATAAAACATCCTCTATTCATGCACAGTGCCGGTACAAAATACCGTAATTGCCCCGGTACACCAGCGCGCCATAGGTCATAATGTAATACGCCATCATCCAGGTATTTCCTATTCAGAGATTTCATGTAATGACTCGAAATTAAATGTGAAGTACGTCTCGGTTTCTGCTGCGAAACGACACCTTGGAAGGATATATGCCCCGGCCTGAACCTTGTGTGTGTTGCTGCCTATAGATCCACATTATTATTATTATTTTTTACAATCCTCAGTTGGTGTCGGCCATCATTGTTAGCGGGGAAATGTACACTGACATCACAGATTCATTTACCCGTCTGCTTAAAGAGTAAAACAGAAAATATGTAAGCGATACACAGACACACAGGCAGCCCCCGTGAAGTGTCGGCTTTCATTGAGGCACTCTAGCAATCCCGGCTAAAATCGTCCCGCGTGTGTGTTGTGTGAAGAATTATTACGTCTTTTTTTTTTTTTTGCCTTTCATACAAACCTGCTTGCTGCAAGGGAATTATAGGTCTCCACGGGTGCCCTCCAAATATTACCATTGCTGCTTGTGCAAGTGAATAGTGGATTGCCTCGCAATGGGTGAATATTGGATCCTCAGGCATGGGGAAGCAATCCTATTAAAACACACCGTGGAATGTTTCTGTCCTCCTCTTTCTCTCTCTTTCTCTCTCTCTTTCCGAAACTTGACTGACAGATGCTGGGCCCCCTTGGTGTGGGATGCTTCAAACTGTCAATCAGGCATCCACTTCACCCCGCAGGTTGCTTCCTGTCTCCCAGCATTCCTGTGTAGTGCTAATGCTAAAACAAAGATGGCCTGTTGGCGAGGCGTTAGCATTTTTAGCATTTCCCCCCCTCCCTCTCTCCCTCCCGCCCTCCCGGCAGATGAGGGCTTATTGATGTGTTTTTGGTCAAAGCACCGAATTTTCGATCTCACGAGAGAACACGCTCTCGGAATTCTCAAAAATAGAAAAATAATGAAAAAGTAGAAGAGTGAAGGTCAGCGGCATGTGATAAGGAATGGCTAGCGACACATCACATGTGAGGACTGCTTATGCTATAGTATACGCTTATTATTATCCCACACTGTCGGGGAAAAAAATAAACCTGGGTGCTGTTTCGGAATAATTCAGCAGTGCAGGGCTAGGAAAACACAGCAGAAGCCTAAAAACACAGCCTTTCTGTCAGAACAATGTAACTGTAGCTCTCAGGGAAACACATCGACTCCTAATAACAAAAGTTTGGCTTCCTGTAACTGATATTACATTCAAATTGGGGTTAGCCAGTATGGCATATTGTCAACATCTAACACTAATTTCCACTTTACGATGGCTGTTTTTTTAATAGTTTGTTAGCTATCTGAAACGAATTTAATACTGCTGCACAAAAAACACTAACTTCTGTAGCTAGGTTGCTAACTAACGTTGACTTCTATGGGTTAATGCCAATTTTTGCTAGTTAATGGTAATTTCTACTATCCCACTATGAATGCTTTTTAATGCTTAGACTACCAGTTATATGCCCTGGGTGAAATTAATCAAAAATAATAGAGCTCAACTACCCTTCATTTTTTCCCCAAAAAGTTTCGGTTTCTGGCAAACAGTTGCCATTAGCCTTTGGCAATGCTGCCACAAATTTGCAACAAAGTCATATTTTCCACATGTAAATTAGGTTTGTGGCAAGCTTGTTGTGGTCTCCTACAAAACTTTGTGCACCTGGCAAATTTGTCAACAAAAGTTCACTACAAGTTTGCCAATACTGGCTCATTGTTACGCCAAATCACTGACAGATTCATTTGCCACTGGTGGCAATTTGTCATTGTTGCCAGAACATTGCCGCAACTTTGCCACTAGTGACTGACAATGCTGAACTTGTGGCAGCATATTCTGGCAAACTGTTCACCACAAATGAACAAATATGCCAAAAACAATTAGGCTAGTTAGGCTAATTAGGCACCATATGATGTGATGCAACAGATGATATGCAAGCCTCCATTGCTATCCATAATTTCTGCTAGCTAATAATAGTTCATATTTAGGCACCTACATTTAGGCAGTGTGTCACGTTATCATCAAATGTTGGCGGAAATTGGCATTAGGTAAGTTTGCATTTGTTGTGGAAGGCTAGGAAAAAAATAGTAGTCATTGTAGATTACTAGGTGAAATACTGTATTGCCCAGCTTAACCTGCAAGCAGGTTTGTGCAAAAATTGTCCACATTTGGTTATAGCATTTTATAATACCCTCCCTGAAGTGAAATACATTTTACAATTACAATATTTATCATCTGTTTTCTATGTACAGTATGTAGCAAAACGTATTGTATCTTCACTCATACTTATAACTTCTTGTCACACACGCTTGGCTCTTTTTGGCACAGAGAGAATTGGCTTTCACTGTGAGGATAGTCGTGTAGAATGGTGGTGTCAGAGTGGGAGAAATGAACATGGGGATCTGGCTGGCTGAGAAAGAGGCATTTTGCTGGAAAAGCATGGCTCCTCTGTCATTTCAGCTGGGATAACGGGAGCTGACAGGAATGTCAGGAGCGTTGCAGGGACAGCTACAGGACACACACAGAACGATAGAGGAACTCCAGTGATTGCTGTGTAATCATAAATGACAGGGAAAGCTTTTGCCTTCTCTCCAAAACCACTGTATTAGCATAGACTAGCTGCAGCCCTCCAGTACTGACCTGACAAACTCATTTTGACAAGGGCTTTTTTTTTCAATTGCGGAAGCGTGCTTATCTCTCCTTACTTTTGGAAACGTTTGTAACGGCTTCAATTTTCAGTAGGGTTTGTGGGTTATAATTAGGGATGTACAAATCTGGTACTGGGGGTGGCACAGTGGCACAGTGATAAACGTTGCCGCCTCACAGGGAGAAGGCCCTGGGTTCGATCTCCGGGTTGGCCGGAGGGTCTTTCTGTGTGAAGTTTGTATGCTCTCTCCGTGTCCGTGTAGGTTTCGCTCAGGTTTCCTCCCACAGTCTAAAAGCATGCACTATAGGTTGATCGCAAATCTAAATTGACCCCATAAAGTGTGACCAAGAGTGTGGTTGTGTGAGTGTGTGTGCCCTGCGGTGTGTTGGTGCCCAACAAGGGTTGATCCTCGCCTTGTGCCTATAGGCTCCGGTCCCCGCGACCCTGATAGGGAATAAGTGGCTTGGATAGTGAATGAATATGATACAGTTTTATATCAGTTCAATACTGACTGAAATAGCCCATCTATGGGTTCATCTGTTCTATTAAAATACATTTTTTATGTTATTTGTATGAAGTAATGACCCTCTAAATGTACTTTTTACATTTAGTTTTATGAATTCTCATTTTTGGCCAAGCGCTGGGATGTGTATCAATATCTGAACTGCAAAAGTTGGACCTGCGCATCCTTAATAATAAGGTTCCACTCATCAGCACTCTTTTACCACAACACTCTCACTTCTAACGTTATTTTGATGTTGAAGATATCTCATTAAAACTAATGCTATCACTCACTGCTGTCATAAAACGGTAGAGAGCCTCCCAATTAGCTCCTCTCGTTAGAACTCGTTAACAAAGCATCCCCATAAATGCCATTACGACTCAGTGCTAAGACACTTTAAGGACAAATGGATGGTCCTTTTACAAAGTCCAATCCCGAAAGGGCTCCATCTGGTCCGAGCGGGGCCGTGACTACTCTGTGGCTCGTTCGCGGTCTCGGTCTTTAGAGAATTTGGGCCAGAGCAGGAGCCCTCAGAGGCCATCGATTGTGTGGAGTAGAGGCAGCGGTCTGTGTCATTACTGCAACGCAACGCGGCTTGGCCCCTTTCCTGTGCCTTCACAGCCGGCGAGCATGCCATCGACTGGCTTTTCACTCGCCCTACCTTTTTCCAATGGGGAGTTGGTGAACGTCCGACCTGAAGAATTTGAAGGAGGTTGCGAAGTCCCCCGGCTCTGTCTTTTATTCGCCAGACCGCTATTCATAACAAGAGCAGTGTTGCCCTTTTTTTGCTGAATTTTTTTGCTTGGCTAGCCATTTAGCACACTGTGTTTTAGTTTATAAGGCGATAACAAGGACCCAAGTAATTTAGGTTTAAGCCAAATTAAATTCAAATCTGACCAGTATTTTTGGTCACAGAGAGTAGGCAGGAACGTAAACACTGGGCATTATTCATCAGTTGTTCTTAAAAAGACGTTGTTCTTAAATTCTCGTAGTTTTCAAGGATACTGGCATTCACAGATGTTTTCTTATTTGTTCTTAAGTAAGAGCACTCCTACACACATTTTATTATATGTCTGTTTGTGCAAAACAACATCATATTATAGTATTTTAATTACCTTAAGTGAAAGTGAGTGATTATGTCATTGTGCACACACCACAGCACACCACACAGTGTACCACTACGAAATGTGACCTCTGCATTTGACCTATCTGTGAAGTAGCAGTGGGCAGCTAAAATAGGCAGCACCTGGGAAGCAGTGCTTGGGGACAGTACCTTGCTCATGAATACCTCAGTGGTAACTTTACTGGCCCAGGATTCGAACCGGCGACCTTCTGATCATGCGCCGAATACCCCAACCGTTATGCCACCAACTGCCCCAATTTTAGCCTAAGAACATTTAAAAGTCTTAATATTCTTAAGAGTAAATTTAAGGAACAACTTTCAGAAAGATATTTCCAAATGAGGCCCATTATTCTGGCATCTCAGAGAATTTATGTGACGGAGATGACTGGTGCATCCTCTAAAAGGTGAATCTATCCTTTATTCCCTCTGTCATTATTGACAGTATCTGACTAATAGGGATTTTTTATAGTGGTTTTGTACATAAGCGATGCAGCCAGCTTAACAAAATGAAAAAATGACTTTAAAAAATTCATGCAAATCACATGTGCTCAAATTTTGGAGCTAGTAATGCCAGGTTAAAGCTGAACTGAGGCGAAAAACCTCTGACATTTCACCTAGACATCCAGAAAACGGACAGGCCTGACATAGCTTTCAGAGAAGTTTTAACCTTTTTATTGTACTAGTGTGTGAGTGTGTATGTGTGTGTTTGTGCTTCCCTGCTCGTGTCTATGTGCTCTATTTGTTTTCGTGTCCCAGCGAGTTCAGCGGCTCTGATATGCCATAAAGCCTGTCAGCAGAGTGCCGGTGGCGATGCGTTTATTTATTTTTTATTTTTTCATTTTTTAAAGAATACCTGCACTCTAACCCAGGTGTCAACTGCCAAGTCTTGCCGCAGTGCACAATTACCTGGCATTCGTCCTAATGATGCGTTCGCCCCCTCCGGTGCGTTTCCTCTCCCATTAACCTGTCAATTAGACCTCACTAGCGAGGCTATGCCTGCCTGAGCGCGGGGCAGTGGCCACTGGGCACGTGCAGAAGGGAGGGGTGGAATTTGAGAGGGGGGAGAAAAGCTGCTCCGGTTCGCTAGGGGAAGCCTCGACTGTGATTGAGACCCCCTTCACCGTGCTCTATGGACCTGTCCTTCTCTCCTCGCCCGGCTTGGATTGCTCTAACAAGCTCTGACACACAGCACTGGGCTCAGGAGAGGCCCTGCGGGGCTGTGTGTGAGTGTACGGGTGTGTGAACGTATGAGTGTGTGTGTGCAGAGGGGGGGTTCAGGTTGATGCTCATTGATAATCAGGTCTCGTCCCTAGAGCAGCGGTCAAACAGTACATCCCGCGTCTTTCCCTGCATCGCTAATCCGTCCTACATGGCCCGGTGCAGGTGTCACTCGCCTACAACTTTCTTGCTAATATGGGTCCCCCCCCGCAAAAAAATTTCAAATGTACATGCACTCATGTGCTGTTTACTAACACCTTTATCTGCTCTCTCTAATCTCGACTCCCGCTGGTAATTTAATTGGTTTATTTTTTGGCAAAAGTGCCATCCTGTGGACTGCACTCTCTTGTAGAGGCATGACTTCTGTCTGTCAGATACCCATCAGATCACCGTGATAATGGAGCTCATTTATAAGTGGCTTTGCCTTTGTGTTCTTTGGCCATCTTTGTCTGGCTAATTGGCAAAAATATCCGCACCAGGAAAGCTCGGGGTTCAATTAGAATGCTGAATTAATGCCGGAATAAAGCACCAAAGCGGAAACTGATCAAAACCAGTTGTTTACTTGGGATTCTGTTCATGGCTTGGGACAAAAATGATTAATTCACTGCATTTTTGAGAGTCAACAATGGAAATATGCAGTAAATTCAAGATTCTTTATTTGGCACATGCTTAACAATGTAAATGTAAAATACTTGAACAGTCTCAGGCCTGCACCACGTTTACATGTAGTAAATTGTAAATCTAGTACACTCCTGCAACTGTGCCAGTAATTTTAAAAATGACAAATAGATTAAAGAAAGTTAAAGATAATAATACCCAAGGTATTATAAAAAATCTAGAGAATTTTTTTTATCAGGTTTAATTCCACTTTTTAGAATGCTGTAATACCAAAAAAACATCCATTGTCAAGGACTTTCAATAGTCATTCAGAACATGTACAGAACGCACGCACATGCACGCGCACACACACACACACACACACATGCAAAAGGTGTGATCAAGGCAGTGCCCTGGATGTTCACTCAAGTAAGGAACAGGGGCTGCAGTCCCAAAGGCTTGAGCAAATCTGGATGTACGCTTTGAATTATTGATGCAATGTAGACTATGCATAATGCAAAATACATGGGCTGGGGAGACTGGGGGCAATGCGTTGGAGGCAAACAGCAAACCGGGCCGGCAGCGGCGTGCAGGCGAAACAGGCACCGACTCCTGGTTCAGAATGCTCACCTGGCAAGACCCGCTGCAGGGAAGAAGCAAAAAGCTGCTGATGTTCTCCCATTATAAATCCATACTTAATTCGATCCGCCCTGCTACTTTGAGAATTTGTTATGGATTATATGGCTGGTGTTGTTTGACTGTCTTATGCCTGTTTTAGCCCTCCAGAATCTGTATTTTCTTTGGGTTTAACTGCATTAATAGTGATTAATAAAAATCTATTTGTGATTTGAAATATTACTAAAAATACAACAACAACAACAACTTGTGAACAGATGCAGCAATAGACAGATCCAAGATATTTGCCCTGGTTTGATGTCTGGTGAGAATGGGATCACTGTTAGGTTTTTATGCAAATTGTATTTTTATTATGAGTAAAAAAAGAAGAACAGGGAGGTTCCTGCGAACCTATTTATAAAAAGGAAAACAGACAAAGCTGACGGACACAAGGGCAATGATATTCAGGCGGCGACGGGGAGGAGGACATATGCATGCAGACGGTGTTATTCCACTTGAGAACTGGCTATGAACTTGCTTTGACCCCAACATTAGACGGTACACAAACCTGTGTGTGTATATTAACGTCTCTCACACAAAACAAAATGTTGACTTTATCGCTCTCTCTCTCAATATACAGTACATATATATAATCTGATGGTTTATTAACTTACCTGTTTTATTTAATAATTGGTTTTTGCAACATTTTTAAATTTAAAGACAGTATAATGCAGTATAGGTGCAGTGCACAAAATGAACATTAAAGAGATGGTTCAAGTCAGTGTTCAGTACATTTTGAGTATCTTTTATTATCTGTGTGATATTTTGTCATGCAAACAGAGGGAAATGGCCAATTATTGGACAAAAACACATGTCGGCCATCGGCTGACCCTAACCTCTAGACATCAGCATCAGTTATAGAAAAATCCATATCGCTCGACCTGTACTCTAGCTGTGACGGATTTCCGCAAAGGCATATTTGTGATAAAAGCAGATGCTGAGAATTAAAATGTCAGCGGGAGGGGGCGCACATCGCTGACTTATTAGCAAGTTGATTATGCGGGATCGCTGGTCAGCTGTGTAAATGTGTGCAGTGTGTTTGAGCGCTTGCGGTTCTCACTGAAACGCTCCAGTTCAGTCAAATCTTTCCTTTATCACAGACAAAACTTTTTTTGCTGAAAAATAACAACAACCAGCATTCTACTCACAATACAGGCATTTATTGATATTTTGGAGCATTACGTCCGGAAGCGCATTCGTCGTATTATTGTGGCGCAGCTCCGAGTGGCTCGCTGTGGATTGTGGGAAATGTAGTTCTCTCCCGGAAAGGCCAAAAGCAGCTTTTATAGACAAAAATGAGTCCAAAAATACCCCCAAACTATAGCATTTCTTCATTTTTATCCTGTAGTTAAGTTAAATTGTAATTGTAATAATTCAAAACTGTTAATTATCATAATAATTCATTAAAACTGTTGATTCTCTTTATATTCTATTAGTATCCACTATGTGATGCACATATGGCTTTCTTTTAGAAGATTAGGTTAATGAACAATTTGACTTCTTTTTACAACAATAAAGCAAAAAACACTGTAGGCAGGATTCCATTGCATTATGGATATGAATTTTCCACTAATTTGAATTGTTTCTCATAGCAGCAAAAACTGAAGGGGCTGGAGAGTGGTAATGCTGTTTGCATGCATGTGGTATAAAGATAACAAGATTTGGTTGGGATTCTGACTAATACAGAAGACTATGAAAGGAAGCAAAGTTCTCTTTCTTGTCTTGAATGTTAAAAAATGAAGAAAAATGATTTCAATTCTCTCTCCATGTCCCTACACCGTCCTCCCAGGGGCCTGTAGAGCCATCACTTCATACAAGCACACAGCCATATTGGATTGTGAGACAGGGACGGTACACAACAGCGTCGAGCCGCACTCTCATTTGGGACGAAATGTAATAAAAAAGATGATGTCTGTAGGGGAAAACAAGCCCCTTGGTCAATACATTCTAGCGAGTCGGTGTCCCGTTTCGGTTGACGGCGCGCATTAAAGTGGAATACAATTTTAGCTTTTGCTCCCCTGCATGCGTGGAGCCTCTGGACAGTTTAGCCAAGTGGAGAGAGAGAAAGACAGAGGACAGCAGGGGCCTGGTGGGGCTGCTAAAGTGTTTTCACGCAGGCGGAGCTCTGACAGGACCCCTCCTCCCAACCTCCACTCGAGCACCTGACCGTGTGACACCCGGGCTCTTGGACTCAATGCTCTCATGACTTTGCCGGAACGGACAGAGAACCGAGTGGCGCCGCCAAAACTTTCGGACCTTCTTGTAAAACGAGGCATCTAAGTCGCCTTGCACATCCTTAGGGTCGCTCCCGGCCCCTGGAAGCCGATCTGCAGCTGTAAAGAAAACACAATGTCCAAGGAAAGTAACAGAATCTGCCGTTTTAGCCAGTCCGACGTGAAAGCCTTTAATCCGCGGAGTGTTGTTGTAGCGAGTGGATATCGGATAGACTTTACAGCAGATAGGAGGGAGTTGAGAAAGTTAAGAAAACAAAAGCAGACCCTCTTGAATGTGTCGGATGCATGCCTGAGAAAACGCCTCATAGAATTCATGGGTGTGGGCAGAGTTTGTTTTTGAATTCGCCCTTTTAGGGTAGAATAGTCCTACCAGGGCATATTCGATAAAGACTAACCTCATGCCGTGGATGTCCAAGGGTGAACAGAAGAACTACATAAACAAAATATTCTAAGTCGGAGGGAGGGAGTGAAGTCCACAGCTAAAGGTGTGAGCACTGGTGGGAAAAATGGGCTACACCCTAGGTGCCTTCTTCCTATGATGGTGAAAGTTTTTGGAGAAAGTTTCTCCATTCAGAAGTCTACGTGGTTTAGCATTCTTCTTCATGTAACATCAACCAAGCAGTCAACAGCTGTCCATTTGCATTATGCAACTGGGTAACCTAATGTAGCATCCGCTGTTTTTACTATCTGCAGTTCTGGCTAAGCAGGTATAGGCCTGACCAGTACTTGGATGATGGGTGAATAAGTAGTGCTGAACCATTCTGTGGTGGTTTATAGTTCTTGACTAATTGTACTTTATTACTCCAGCATTATTTAGCATAATTGGGAATTTTTTCCAATGTTAGCCATTTTCACACTTGACTGTAATAACAATGAAAATAATCTCCTTTTTACTCAAGCATGTTTTTACTGACAACATTCATTCATTCATTTATTCATTATCCCAACCGCTTAATCCCACCCGGGTCAAGGGGGGACCGGAGCCTATCCCGGGAACTATGGACATAAGGCGGGACCAACCCTGGGCAGGTGCCAACCCACCACAGAGCACACACACTCACACAATAACACTCCCATTCACACCTTACGGGGCCAATTTAGAGTCGCCATTTAACCTATATTGCATGCCTTTGGACTGAAGGAGGAAACCAGAAAACCCTGGAGGAAACCCATGCGAACAAGGGGAGAGCATGCAAACTCCACACAGAAAGACCCTACGTCTGACCAGGGGATCGAACCCTGAGACCATCTCACTGTGAGGACCTTATTGACAACAGTAATTGTTTTTTTTATATTCTGCACTTTAATTTTATCTTCAGTGACAGAAAAACAAAACATCAAAGCTGATACAGAAGAGGTATTCTGTTACTCTGTGATGGATTTGTTCCTCAGTTTGGTGTTCATCATTTTTGGAAGTGAAGGAATAATTTCTTATTTTGAAGGCGAGCATATTTAAAGCACTTTCTCTTGGTGCTTTGTATTGGCTAACTTTTATTAATATTAGCAAAATACTGTGAATACTCAGATACTTGTTGATATCAATTATTTTAGTTCTGTTACTCAGAGAGCATTCAGAATGTTGATTTGAACTTTTATTGGGGTAGGTTTTTTGTGGATCAGAATGGCTGCTGGAGCATCATCCCAGTGGAGCTACATATTGATGGTTGGTGATTGGATTGGCTCCACATTGTCTCTGTAAAGCACTTTGAGTGTCTGGAACAGCGCTATATAAATGTAACATTCATTTATTCATTCATTCATTCACATTTATCCATTCTTGTTTGCCTTCTGAGACTAGCCTAGTGTCTGTGAGACATAATAGATACTATATTCTGATGGATTCGACTTAGGTTCGCTTGACATCTCCAAGTGCTTTAGATGGAACGCTGAGTGTATGTTTCAGCAGACTCTTTCTTTTTCCACTGATCCATACAATATGGGTCCCTTACTACCCACTGGGCTTCCATCTTTGCCTGCGGATTCCTTCTATGACTAAACTGTCAGCTCTGGTGACTTAAAGCAGATGTCCACATTATCTGGGCGCTCTCACTTTATGGCTGGTCTTATGCTCACCGTAAGCCATATTTGTCTGCAGGCATCTTTTATGCGCTTGACTCAGATCACCCTGGGATGGCAGGCTGTCTAATGAATGCATAAGGCCCCTTCAAAGGCAGCAGGAGGAAGCATGCCTTCACAATGAATTCTGCTGCCAAACCATTCCATTTGGAAGCTCTCCAAGAAGCATTTTCCCACAATAGCCGAGACGCTGCCAAATACTCCCTCTCCCCCCACCTCTCATTTAGCCAACGTTTGACTTTAGTGTAAGGGTGATGATAATCTGCTGGCTGGGCCAGATGCAGTGTAATTACTAGAGATTGAGCAGGGACACGGCTGAGCAAAAAACAAAAACCACCCCCCAAACAGATGTTTCAAATTGGCCGAAGAAAGGCTGTGAACGTACTTGTGGATCACTTTGGAAATCGTATTAACAGCCATTGGTTTCTCCTTCAGCATTTTATGCTAATGCTGTTGGCTCAGGTCTGCTGCGCGACTAGCGCCGCCGCCGCCATTATTTTGCCGCATACGGGGGAAACTCCCTTAAACCCTTTCATTTGGAACGTCCCGGGGACCAATTTATTATCTGTTGCATTTACTCCTTCTCAGACTTCGCCGCAATTTCATCAAACAACGTTTTACAGGGGCGCGAAATGAAAAATCGCGGCCTTCTTTCGCGCAGTAAACATGCCGGAGCAAGCCGGCCCATCTTCCATTGGAAGTAATCAGTTAAATTGGAAATGAGCTTCTCCATCGAAAGCGCTCGTTCCATTATGAGTGTCTTCCTGAAAAATCAATAGCACTGTAAATGCAGAGGGATGTGGCATGAATACGGCAATAGTATTCGGAGGGATAAAGTATCTCTCGGGGCAGAGAGTTAGAACAATGTTAAAAGGCATCCTAAGAACTCGGCTAAATGCGGCAATCAATACAAAGCTGTACAAACCTAGAGGGGGAAAGAGCCAGAGGACTGGGAAGAGAGGAGGGACGTGACCTAACTGTTATATGGGCCAGAGTTCTCCGTTTGATACACCATTTTCCCTCAAGCGCTCATGCAAAGTAGGGGTGATTATGTGATGTTCACCAATTGCATTACAAAGGGACTGCTGGAAAAAAAAGTTCACACCCTACTTAGTATGTATGAAAACATTTTTCCCTCCCTCTGCTGCAGCCAACGCCACCACCTCAGTTAGGACCTAAAAAGTGAATTTTTCAAATCTAGGCGACCAACTTTCTCCACTGGGACCGAGTCAAGTAGCGAGACAATCTACTGTTCACTTATTTCCCCACTTTAGACGTTTTATGAAATCGCGGCGCCGATTTCTATTTGAATATGCGATGCCCATGAGTGGGAAAATTGGAATAAATATGGATAAAATGATTGATCCAGAAACAAAGGAACAAAGGGGCGATAAAGATGAAAAGAGCTATCTTTGAACCCTTTCGTTTCTGATGGTTTAATCCATTGATAAACTGTTAAGCCTGTTAATGTCAGTGAATTATTCAAATCAATTTAAGATTAATCTCGTAAATTTAATTTCCCTCTCAAAGCATGGATGAGGATCCTAAATGGCAACTCGTTCATCTAGGGCAGACCGTGAACCCTTTCCTGCCCAGACTGCGTCTGTCTGGCTGGCTGGCTGGCTGGCTGGCTGACTGTCTTGTCTAGACATTAAGTGCTAGACGCGACAGTCCTTACACTAGGTTAATAATGAATTAACTGTCGGGAAGCTGGGACTCAAAGGTGGAAAACAGGACCAAATGGCCTTCAAAATATGCCAAACTATAAACGTATGTATGCTTTACTATGCAGTAGACATTAAAATAAAGGCATTACAGACATTAAAATATACATTAGTATATAAATGTTTTTGTATTAATTTTTAGTCAACATCTGTTTTCATCATCCGAAAAAAGTTCCTGATTTGGAGTAATTTTTAGTTCTTTCAAGTGGTTATGTACCATTAACTCATCAAAGATAATGGAAAGTGACTATTAATGCGTTTCTCAGAGAAAGCTTTTATTTAGATTTCACAATGAGAAAAATCAATATATGTTTTTTATTTTTACAATGTTTAGTTTCATTTGCTTTAATATTACATAACTTTGTCAGTTGTCTCTATATTACAGTGCCAACCTCACAAAAATCTGAAACCAAATCTTTAAATAAAATTAACCAAAAGTAAGCAGTTTAATCTTTCAAACCTTTGTTTATTTGGCCAGGCAATTGTTTGTGATTTAAAGTTCTGACTTATGTGCCACGGCCTCCCCCGGACTGTTTGCTAGGCAGCCATCACATGCCACTAATATTCCAGTCTTGTGTCCGTCGTGTGTGGTTTGTCAGTCCTTTCCCTTATTTGATTATATGTCACACCTGTTCATGTTCAGTGCGTTGTTACCAGTGTTTCTCTGATCTATTTGTTTCAGTGGTTCATTGTTTAAGTTTGCTTGTTTTCTGTTTAGTTACCACCTCCAGTTAACTCAGTTCTGTCAGCCGGATTAACACCACGTGGGGCCCGTGGGGAACTACACCTCAAGGCAGCCCTCCCTCCTCCCAGGCCGCAAGATTTTTTGACAGGCACTGCGGACGAGCTTATTCTGATTGGAGGGAAAGGGTATGTGATTTTTAAAAAATGTTTCTTTATGTGTTCTCTCTTTAGAAAATTCTATTATTAAATGATTAATGTATGATGTGTATGCATCATTTCCAATGAATAATATAAAAATTATGACAAGATATTTAAATGTCTACTTGTGCTAAATGATGGGCCCTCTATTGGCTGGGGCCCCTGGGCACTTGGCACATTCAAGTCTATGGATAATCTGGCCTCGGTTCTGTTAATCTATTGGTTCAGTAATGTAATGAGTCTTATTTGGTTTAATCAGTTTTCAGGTGTTTTAGCTTAGTTTAGTTAGTTTAGTAGGCATGTCCTCATAAAAGATGCTTTACACTGGTGGCATGAATCACCTTTTTTTGTTCTTTCTTTTAACAATTAACTCAGTTAGTTTGCTGAGTTTTCTGGAGTTGAGATTGACTTTATTTAGCTAAATCAGGTAACCTTAACCATTGCCATCCTAGCCTAATAATGCCCACATGACCAAAATATGTATAAAAATCTAATTAGTAGATATTGCACTTTTTTATTCTATTAGATTATTTAGAATCTTGGTTTATTTGACTTTTGTTGATTTATTTGTTTATTTGATTTTTTTAGTCAAAATGTACTAATTTATACACCACTTAAGTGTCTATCCTGACATGTAGTAAGAGAGTACATGACTCAAATACCATTTTATTTTTAGAGTAAATGCATGCTGTGACCTAAATTTTTGCTCATAAAAATCTTCGTCAACTTCATCCTCAAACTCTACTTTCAGTTCTCACTATAATTGTACAGGACCAGGTGGGAGATATTCCTTTGTTGATTGATAAGGTCAGGCTCTGAGACTGATAGGTTTTTGTTTGGCGTAATACATCCAGGGTCATGACCCTATTGGAGTAGTTTCCCTCAGGTGGATTTTGCTGCGAGTTCGAATCAGGGGATATCCGTCCTGGGGCTCCTCATGTCATTATTAAAGCTAACAGGCCCAATTTCTCTTAAGCCAGCGTCTCCCCAAGCTTTTAATGATGTTGTTCCCCTTTGCCGAGACTCTGGGGGACGAGCCAACAAGACAGTGGATCAGTCAAACAAATGCAAGGCCCATGAGAAGGATGGATGCTTATGCATTTATATATATCTCCTCACTGTATTAACATTCAGGAGGGAACAATGAGGAAATTTGCCCCGCCAAATGACGACGGGCAACATTTCAATACAGTAAGATTAGGTTTTCAGCATTATTGTTTCATTTATCATTTATGCCCGTCGGTTGTTGTGCCTGAAGATTGGGGCTAATTTGTTTTGATATCTGCCTGCTTGATATAAGGCACGCTGTGGCAAATGCATATTGAGCCCTTTGGTATATGCGTACCCCATTAAAAGTGGCGCACTTTACACAGTGAAATAAAACAAAAACGGTTTGCATTTAACCTGCTGAAACTATTGCACTACACCTATTCTCTTGGGAAATGCAATATCCTTAAAATAATATCATCTTTATTTTAGAAGGGCCGTGGATTTCTGCCCTGTGGCTTGGCCCGGCCCGGCAGCTGGCCTCAATGACAGGCCTCCCCTTGTGCATGGAATTCATGTAAACACAAAGTTCCAAGAATTTGTCACTGTTATTGATTTCAGGTTGAGTTTGGAGCTTATTGATCTCAGTGGTTATTTAAAGGATTCCAAATTCCAGTACTCATGATTCTGAGAAGAAAATTGCAAATCAGTACTGTATAATGATTAATATTGCCAGCATGTTAAAATCACCTCCATTGTTTAGCATTTTGGGTCATAGATCTACCCCAAAATAGATGACTCATAGATTTAACTTATTTTTAATGGTTTAATTCTGGGCTAGTGCTGGAATATTTTTATGCTAGTACTAGTATTGACTTAATACTTCAGTGTGTTTTTTTATGAAAATTAAACCTAAACTTAACTTAAAATTAAATATCAAACATTACAATATTACTTGAGAAGTAATAAAGTGTCTGATATAACCAATACTTAAATATTAGTGAAGAATTACAGATTATGAGAAATAATGGACTTAACATGCTTTAATTGACTTATTTTCAAAATGTACAGTTACATTTAAAGCATTTAGCAGACGCTTATATCCAGAGCAACATTTTGCATATTTAAATATGATACTAATCTTCAAATTACTTTATAGCAAATACTAAACATAAAATTCTTTAGCATGTTGTATGAATTGAAGAAATAGTATTTTACCTAAATTGCATAAAAGTCTGCTGGTTGTGGCCACCTGTCAATTTACAAAGAAATGTTTTTTTCTGTGATTACAAATTATTTTTTACAAAATATAGCAAATAACAACTACCATCAACAGAAATGTACTAAAGTAATAAGTACATTACATCCAATATAACAATAATCAAGTAATGATTGAGAGTTGCTAACATTCATAAGACTCAGGACAAGTACGAAATACTCTAAACTTAAGCACAGTAATGAAGTACAATTACTCAAGTACTATACACCACTGTAGCTTATGAAAGAGAAATAAGCACACCAGCATACAGCACAAAAAAATAAATTCTAGTTTCTAGTTCAGTCACTGCCTGTGAAGACACTATTAATATTCCAGATCTACATTTATGCCCTGTCCTTATTAGGCCTCTAATGAAGTTATAAATGCGTTATGTGATTTTGATGCTGAAACTATATAAATGCAAATCCAGGTTGGGCCTGGCGGGCTTCTCGCAGGCCCTGAACAGCAGGACGAAAGCCCTTTTAGTGAAACTGCCTGTCGCATGGAGATACATAAACAATTTCAATGACCAAATTGATTCCCTTTTATTTCTTTTCCCCTTCATTCTTTTCTAATCATTTCAATAGTGTTGTTCTCACCCCACTAGAGGATTTGTCAGATGATTCTGTCAGAAAGGAAGCGTTTTGTATTCCGACTGGCCGTAAGAGAATTGCAGAGGCTGATGCAGAGATGAGATTTTGCTAGAAAACAAGAGTCAGCATAGTTTTCCACTAGCTGGGATAGAAACTGAGGACTTACTAGACAACTTTGTGTAAAATGAACCGTAAAGGCAACTCACATCAGAGTATGTGAGTGAGTGATTATTTGCCATTGTGAACACACCACAGCACAGCACAGCACACAGTGTACCACAAACAAAATGTGACCTCTGCATTTAACAATCTGTAACAAAGCAGTGGGGACCCGGGGTGCAGTACCTGAGACAGTACCTTGCTCATGAGTACCTCAGTGGCACCTTTACAGATTTGGCACTTTAACCTTCCGATCACAGGATCAACTCCCTAACTGTTTTGCGACCAAGTGCCCCAAAATATGAGACAAAAATGGGGGCAGTGAATCTGAAGGGCTGATTTTAAATGGGAGGTTCACCATGGGCTAAAATAATGTTGTATATGCAATAATCGAAACTTACTTGAATATACATAAAAATCTCTTACAAAGAAAATCATTGCAGTAAAAGTTGCAAGCCGTCAACTGGAATACTGTTGGAGTAAATGTACTCAAGAATCTGATATTAACAGTAATTAAGTATTAAATATATTAAATATTAGTAAAGGTCAACCATTTTGAGAAATGTCTTGAAATGTCATCAAAGTCTTGAAACTAAGTGCTTTAATTTGCTTGTTTATGAACTATGAGGCCAAATTCCCAAATTCATTTAATTACATAAATGATGAGGACCAGACTGTCCTCACAAACACTGGCACAGAGTAACTGCTTCAGTATGAGTTTCCAAGAGAACAAGAAAATTGCACTGTTATGAGTAGAACTAAAGTACAATACTTTCATGATAATTGTTAGTTAGGCAGAGAGCAAAAGCTATGGAGAAAATATGATTGTTTCCTTGTGACCACAGCCAGAAAATCACTCTCTTCTATTTTTGTCCTTTAAAAATGGTTGCAAGAAAAAAAAATCTACTTCCTGTCCAGCTTCATGCACAGTATGCAGCTCAGGCTGGAGCAGCAAATGAAATGTGGCACCTGTTTTTCCAGAGAATGAAATGGGACCCATGTTCCGCCTGGTATACTGGAAGTGGCACAGCGGATCCTTCTGTGGCAGCTTTGCAAGATGCCGTTCTTAATGGACCCCGGCTCCTATTATTCACAAGGCTCAGGTGTGATTGCCTTTAATTTCGTTTTAACACCCTGACCCTGTTTATTCTGCTCCCATAGCTGGAAAATTGATTTCCTTGCTCCGTGTTGTTCATTATTCACCAGCCAACGAGCCTTAATGCGCAGAAATAAAACATGAAACACTTGTGAGCTTTAATTAGCTTATGCTGTGTTCTTGCTTCTTTCAGCAAAGTGACAGAGGAACGGCAGGCATGAAAAGACAGAAGAGATGAGGGGATTTTTTAAAAGACATTAGACAGAACCCGATGATTCACACTGCTGGTGACTGTTGCCAGTGTGAATGGAAAATATACAAAAATATCAAAGCGACATGCATTCGTGCGTTGGTTTATGTACCAGTGGTGGGTCGTCTTGGAACTGAATCTGCCAATTCAGCTGTGGCTGCATTATAGCTCCCTTTCTGATGATCTGTGTTACATGAAACATCATGTTGACTCTTTAGAAACTTTTTATTTTATTTTATTTAATTCCTGGTGGCCCATTACAGTAATTGTCTCTGGCATCAACTGATGTATTGAGACTGATTGCAGCAGTGGTTCAAAATAAAAAGGATAAGTCATAGGTGTTATTTTTACTCAGAGGCAAAATTGGCATACATGAAAACTACATCGCATATGGATTTAAACTGTTTTCTATTTGACAACTTTCCATGATATTTAAATTTCCATGATCTGCAGTTTGTCTTAAAACAAATAATCTACTGCTTGCATGATGCACTGCTGTACCCTCAATGTACACAGGGCCCAAGGGTATTTCAGTCTTTAAACATTATGCAAGAACATGATATCTTAAAACAAAGATTACTGTTTCATAAACATAGACAGTATACCAGTCAAATTAAATATTATACTTTTATTTGATATGGGGTGAAGATGTATTTGTAAATCCAACTGTCATTGTCGACAAAATACACCTCCAATTATTAATTGGTATGCAGCTTTAAACAGGAGTAGCATTAATTTCCATGATATCTCTTTCCTTGTCATTGAGACTAATTGTTTATTCTCAGCATTAATTTTTCTAATCAGAGAATTTCTTGAGATCTGCCCCAAATCCCTGGTGGAAAGCACATGCATGAAACCCAGTTTGGTCTCCATTTTAAAATCTGAAGAAAGCCACAGTACCCCAGCAAGTGCAAACACTCTGCTGCTAATGGAACTCGTGCTCATTCTCTAAGCTTGTAATATCTCCAAGAACATCTGCTGTGTCAAATTAGCCTGTGCAATTTGAGGCACTTACAGTGGTCTGAAAATACAGTCATTTAGGCCTGTCTCCGAAAAAAGCCTGCCAGGTGATTGGCTGACTCTGATGGCCTTGGTGAAGCCATGAAAATCGAATTGGTAATGCCTTTTAATAACACACTGGAGTCATTTAGAGGTACCAATATTTTCCAGGCCAGCTTCTGGAAGCAGTGAAATCCTGTTAACTATAATGTTGAGAGGTAAAGGCGAGAGGCTGTGTCACAGAGATAACTGGCTCCATGCCTCCATCTCTCTCTCCCCCCTCCACTGTAACACAATCTATAAGGTTTGGAGACAAAATTTGAACCAGCTGTGCATTTGATAAACTTCCAACTGTCCCACATATAACAGGCGTTTCAAAGATTTGGCCTCAGGATTCTGCGAGAATATAAGAGGTGGGAGCAATTTGTGTTAACACTTATGGTCTAAGGAATTAACTAAACCTCAACATTACAACCTCGTGCCAAGACTTAAGAGGCAGATCTCTGTGTAGTCATGTGTAGTTCTGAGGTAGGAAATCCATGAATCTTGTTCTTTCCAGCACAATCAACAGCGATTTGATTGGATTGAGATCTGGGGAATTTATAGGCCAAGTCAAAATCAAGTTGGTTGTTTTTGGACCAAGAGTTCACAGGTTTAAATCTAGCTCTATCTTCCTAAAAGTGCTAGCACCATTGGGCCTCTGCGCAAGACCCTTAACCTCAAGTTGCTAAATGCTGTAAAGGTAAATTATAATGTAAATGGGGAGCTGGTGGTCTAGTGGTAGAATGCTCACCTCTGGACCAAGAGGTCATGGGTTCAAATCCTACCTCCAGCACTGGGTCCCTGAGCAAGACCCTTAACCCCAAGGTTGCTCCAGGGAGACTGTCTCTGTAATCAGGAAATGGAAGTTGCTCTGGATACGAGTGCCTACAGTACTAAATGTGGTAAATGTATGTTAACACCATAAAATCTTGGCCGTGTTCCTCAAACTAATTCTCAACAATTTTTTTGCAGTGTAGCTGTAAATCAGAATCCATCAGAGACTACTATTGTCATGAATGGGTGCTACATGTCAAAGTAACAACCATATGAATGCAAAGTCTTTTTTCCAGCAGAACACCGACCAGAGCATCACACAGCCACTTTCAACTTGCCTTCGTTCCATAATGCATGCATCCTGCTGCCATCCCTTCTTCAAGCACAGGACTTACATGCACCCAGATGTCTACAAGATCAAAAAGACAAGGCCACCTTCTTCTGTTGCACTATGGACCTGTTCTGACACTTGCGTGCCCATGGTCAGTGACAGTGGTAGATGGGGCATGTGACTGGTCTACAGCCACAATACTCTGTGCTCTGACACCTTTTTATCATAGCCAGCTTTAAGGTTTTCAGCTACAGTAGCTCTTCTGTTGGAATCAATGCAGACGTGTCAGCCTGGGGCACCCATGCTACACTGCCATTTACATTTTTAGCACTGGGCAGATAGTCTTACCCAGAGATACATACATTTTTGTAATTACAGAGACAGTCCCACTGGAACACCTTGGGGTTAAGGGTTTTGCTAAGAGGCTCAAAGGTGTTTTTTGGCCTTAACATTATTCAAAAACCAAATCTTACCCAGCACCTGATCTCTTAGATCACTGTGTCACTCCTGCCCCATCCTTGGACCACTTTTGGTTGGTATTAAACACAGCATACCATGAACACAACACATTACTTGTCATTTTGGAGTTGCTGTGACCCAGTCCTCAAGCATTCACAATTTGACTTTTTTAAAGTCACTCAGATCAATACTCCTGTCCATTTTCCCTGCTACATAATGAATCAGCTTCATTGCAAAATTGCCAACTGCCTGTCTAATATATCTTCTCCTTGACTTGGACTGTGTCATTTTGTAACAAAGTAATTAATCTTATTCACATCACCTGTAAATGGCGACTTCTTGGTTCTGTTCAAATAGTGGCAGATGTCTTGGTGTTTGCTGCCACCTGGAGGCACGTTTAAAAGATTGCACCTCTTTATTCTGGCCCGCTTCTGGTCTGGTGTGTTGAATGCCTACAATAAATATTCCCAACTTTCCACTTCTGGCAATCTACAAATGTGTGTGTAATTTCAGCTCTAATCAAACCCATCTGGCTGTATGTGTGCCTTTAAAAGTAAGGCTGGACCCCCAGCAAAAGGCTCGCATTGTGTTCGTTATACATCATTTCCAGGCCATTAACCAGATTTTACACACAGTATCACTTCCTAACAAAACATGGCGAAAGCCGTCAGCCCCAGAGGTGTGTGCAAGTGTGAGTTGTCTCCAGTTTCATTTGCAGTCTGGGTCACTTGAGGGGGTTTGGTGGCAAAATGATTTATTTCCAGATCAGGTCTGGTGAGTGGTTTTCTAGAGGGAATAAAGAAGTGGCACAATGTTCAATACTGCCTTCATGGCTCATTAAGATTTATTTGTTTATCCTTGATCTTTCGTTTCATGATTATATCCAGTGGCTATACTAACACAGTGAGAAAATACAATATACAAGCAGTTGCCATGTCAAAATCAGATATTTTAAAATGTTTTAATGGCCTAAATGGACAATTTGCTTTTAATTCCATCCTGCAGTTTAACCCTCTTAGCCTCTGGATATCTGACTAGTGGGTTATACATGATGAAACAAAAACGGTTGTGATTCACGTCCTAAAAAGACTCCTGAAAAGAGTTTTGTACTTATTCTTGCTTGTTTAAATGTATCTACAAAAATGTTTTTGTAGAGACTAAATATTTTTGTTAGGCATACATCTGCATTCTCACAAGAGCAGTAGGCGCCAACACTTTCAGAGTGACGGAAATGCTCATCACATGCAGACACATGCGGACTTGTAGGTAGAAACCACACGTGATTATAAGAAGTGAAAAGTGACAGTCTCAGTGAAAGTGAAAGTGAGTGATTATTTGTCATTGTGAACACACCACAGCACCGCAAACAGTGCACCACAACAAAATGTGACCTCTACATTTAACCCATCCGTGAGGGAGCAGTGGGCAGCTAACAAGCGCCCGGGGAGCAGTGCTTGGGGACGGTACCTTGCTCAGTGGTAACTTTACCGGCCCTGGATTCGAACCTGCGACCTTGCGATCACGGGGCGAACACTGTGGGCCTGAGTACCTGACAGTGTAAAGATTCCTTAGAAGGAAATGACTCCAGTAACAGTGAATTAAATGAATTGAAGTGAGTGATTATTTGTCGTTGAAAGTCTTAAAACTAAGTGCTTTAATTTGCTTGTTTTTTTAATGTGTGGTGCAAACCACAATTTACTTGAGCACCGAATATAGGAGTTTGTGCCATCAGTTATAGTAGACACAAAAAGTCTGCAAACCTCTGCTAAAATGCCAGGTTTTGGCTTTAGGCAAAAGTGTTTTTATTACAGTAAGCGGGTTGCATAAGTGCGCACACCCATAATCAAATGCTTTACTGAAGCAACTTTTGATGCTATTACAGCATACTGTCTTTTTGGGTAGGAGTCTGTTAACATGGCACATCTTGCACACTCTTCCTTGGCTTCTCATGCTCACATTTATTTTTCCCCACATGTCCCTTTAGGGACTCTATTTTTCCACATGCTTTTTCTGCCAAATTTAGTCAGGTTTGGTTTTTTTCCATCTTGTAATACCATCCTCTAATCCAGACATAAAGAGAACACAGGACATTGTTGTCACATATACACAACCAGTTCTTTGCAGAAACTTCTATGGCTCCTTCAGTGTAGCTGGAGACCTCCTGGCAGCCTCCCTGACCAGTTTTTGTCTTGTCTTTTCATCAATTGGAGGTGAGTAATTGCTCTTGGTAACATCATTTTTATATCTTAGTCTTTTCATTGTAGTATATCTTGTCCTATGCATTTTTGTACCCTTCTCTTTAATGATACCATTCAACAATGAGAACTTTTTGATGCTTTGTAAGTTCTTGTGGAGCATGGTTTCTGTTGTGAGATGGCAAGGAAATCTTACTGATGTCATGTTAATTGATTGCAGGTGTATACCGATTTCTATCTCACATGATTTTGAATTTTAAATATATTTGTTCCCCTGAATGATTGTAAAGGTGAAAAGAAAGGTGACATTATTTATCTAGGTCTCATTGTTTACATCATAATGCCTGGTAATTTAATAGGAGTTTAATATCAATTGTACATATATGTCTGTAGAGGGCGATATAACCCCTTCTTTATGGTTCTCCAAAGCTGCAGACAATAGTAATGACAGTTGGGAATAGAAATGTACTGGAGGAAAAAGGTACATTATAACCTTTTTTATTCTAACTATAGTCGATTATAGATTGATCAAGTAAAAGTATTCAGAAATTATACTTAACTACACTGAGGCGGTACAGTTACTCAGGTACTATACCACACTGCTCAGTCTGCAATAGAAAGGTAGGTTTAATTGATTAAGTGATAATAAAGTGAGCAATTGCAAAGACGGTTAGTGTTTTTGCTAGGTTGTTATCTGTGTAACTGTAATTCTGACTAAATCAAGTAATTGTGTGACTGGAATAAGGTCATGAAAGTTGTTTCAGGTAGGAGTGTCTAATAAATGTAAAGTGTCACTTTAAGTAAAGCTTTTTTTTTTCTTTTGCACAATTAAATGTCGACTTTGAGGCTTTTTCTACTGTAAATTGTTTCATTTGAGAAGCATTCTGTTGCTCAGATTGACAATGAAATTGCATGTCATGTTGTTCTCTCACAGTTATGAAACACTAAGCCAGTTTTAGCCTGCCACAAGGAGAGATTGTTAATGAATTCAGGTGATGTTCCATGACAAATCTAATAGCTGTAAAAACTAGAACTCTGACTGAGAACCACAACAGGGCAGGCTGGTTCATTTCTCCTCTGATATTGCCTCAGGGGAGGTCACGGAGCTCTCTAATAGCCAGTTAGATCACTTTCATTTTTTCCTGTTGCCTGTGTGACCTGAGAGAATATTGGCATGATTAAAATAGGAAAAATACTTGACTATAGAAAAGAGGTTGTGGATTGGAGCCTGGCTTTTCCTTTGCTATTGGACCCCTTATTAAGGCCCTTAACTCTGAGTTGTTTCGCAGAGTTTATCGCTGTAATTGATCCAGATATGAACATCCTAGACTTTTCTCCCAGAAAACCACAAATGAAACATCAGTAGACACAGCTTCACTATCAGGCAGTTTTCACATGCTCTGTCACATAAGTCAAGCTCTCATAAGGCTCTGCCATAAAGCGCCTTCTGTCACAGGCAAGCCATTGTGTGGATTTATTTATGGCTAATCCTTCACGTGCACATCTGTGTAGTTAACTCTACACAAGCAAAGTGAAATTTTACCACAACTTCAACATATACAAATGAGCCATATATGACTGTTTAAATGACTATTCAAGTCCCAGACTGGAAAAGTGAGGTATGTGTTAGCAAGGTACTGTCCACAAGCACCGCTTCCCGAGTGCTGCCCACTTCATTCACCTACTGCTCCTTCACAGATGGATCAAATGCAGGGGTCACATTTTGTTGTGGTGCACTGTGTGCTGTGTGCTGGTGCACTGTGTGCTGTTCTGTGGTGTGTTCAAAATGACAGATCACTCACTTTAATTTAAAAATTCATGAGAAGGGACCTTGCGCCCGTAGTTCCAGGGATAGGCTCTGCTCCCCTTGCGACCCCAATTGGGATTAAGCGGTTCGGATAATGAATGAATGAATAAAAGATATATTTGCAAACAAGCAGTCATTCTAGTTTCTGTGTTTTGGGGTTATTTTGTAATGGAGTGTACCTGCACTAGAAAATAACAATAATGATTTTAAAAGTAGTAGCTTTTCTCCTTTTTAAGATGTTTTGATTGCAAACCATCCTTTCTGAAACTTCACACAAGAATGCTGAAATGAATTATGGCCAGGCTCAAATTATGTCAGATATATTACCCTTGTAAATCATGCAAAATGAGAACTGGCTTAAACAGAGACAGTAAGTGATCTTTTTCTCTTTGTAAACACCACAGCACAGTACACAGTGCACCGCAACGAAATGTGACCTCTGCATTTGACCCATCTGTGAAGGAACAATGGGCAGCTGACCCGGGCAGGACCAGGGCAGCATTGCTAGGGGATGGTACCTTGCTCATGAATACCTCAGTGGTACCTTTACCGATCTTGGATTCGAGGCGGCGACCTTCTGATCACTGGGCTTACTAGAGATTGGTTTTATTGGACATTGTACGGCCTGTGATGTGACTATTGTGCAAAAGCACATCACTGTGAGGATGTTAAACGATATACTATTCTGTACAAAATGAAGTATTTCTCATGGTGGTTGACTGACTTTTTTCAACGATTAAGACGCACTTGGACATGGGGGAGCTGTCTGAGGTGCTGAAATACGATTCTCACCCGCTCTTGTAACAAGTAAACATAAACCACAACGATTTTTTAAAATATAATCCAGTATTTCCTCGGACGCCCTACATCATATCATATCATCTTAATTTCAATGTGCAAAATATAGGATGTCATTTCTGGGGCCCAAGCACATGCGATGTTGACTGTTCTTGGTTGCAGCACATCTGTCTCCCTGGATTGGTAGAAATCCTTGGAGGGCGTATGGTTTAGGTGACAGACCCCCCACACCACCACCACCATCTCTATCTTTCCCTCTCTCCTCTCTCCATCCTCTCCACCCCTCCTTCTCTCCCTCCCCTCCTCTATCGCCGTTGTCACAGCACCAGCCCAGCCCAGGCAACAAGCAAATCAGAGCGCCTATAATCTCCGGTTATTTTCTTGATGTTCTTTCCAGTAACGAGGATATATTTTCCAGTGTAGATTTTGCAGCATGCTCTCGCAAGGAGATCCATAATTCAGCGCGGGGGTTACGAAACGAGGGTCGTGCGATGTGCCGCTTATGATGACGATCGCGAGCTGCTCGTGTGTTGGCGGATCATCGCGTCGTCGCGTCCGCGGGATTATGCGGTTTTGCTGAATGTTGTGAGTCGCGGCTGGATTTGTGATTCCCGGAGATTCTGGAGACGCACGATGGGACTGTTTATTAGGGCCAGGCCCACCGGAGGCTGAAATCTCCCCCTCTGTCAAAGCATTCGGTGTGACATCCTAGTAGTTTTGGTGTATTAAATACGAGTAATCACCAAGACATTTTTAATTAAGGCGAGATCGGAAAATTGGGATTGGGGTCAATTGATAACCGCGTCTTGGCTGAGTTTTGATGTGCGCACTCTGCTGGAAAAATGGAAAGCTTTAGGACGAGGACATTGTAAAGCGGGGCGCACTGTCGAATAGATTCGTTTGTCGATCGGGGTAAAGACTCGAGCTTGTGGACCAAGCCAGTTTTCCAGATGTGAAAGTTGACGTGGGACACGTCTGTCTAGGTTCCCTTGATCTTTGGGGGACGTTTGTACTCTGAATAAGGGAAAAAAAACATAAGCTTTTAGTAGGTCTCACAATGCCCACGTCTCGATCTGGCGCCTGCTCGGTGGAATACTGGGTCGATGGATCGCGGCGAGATGTATCCGTGGAGGAGTTCTACACTATGGGCCCAGAACTGGGGAGGTAAGCATCTTTAGGCACAACATTTCCACTCCATTACTGTGTAATTCGGTGATGCAATGCACATTTATTCTAGTTTTGACACATGACAAGTCATCCAGCTTTAAGATGATGATTTCTGAACAAGAGTTTTGGTCCCTTCTGTACAAACATGATCATTAAAAGCAAAACATTATAGATTTGAATGTAAATATTGAATATTGTCTGTACGGTGACTGTACCTTGAAAGTTAAAATTCAGAAGCACCTTTGTTACACACTATGTCACAACTACACTGTCCATATAAGTTCAGTTTATTCCCATTTTCTCTTCACAGAAATATTCTTACATCTGAAAGTACAAGTCATCCTTAAAAAGCAAATTAATGATTGAACATCAATCAGAGATTTAAGGTGCAGTTTTGTTTGTCTGACTACAAAACAGCATTTTGGTACTTATTGTGCAAATCTTTGCAACTGCACATTGCTTGACAGCAAAATATGTACTTTTGAGTACAAAACTGAAGCTAGAATGGCTGGCTTAGTTAGAGTCCTCAAATGTACTGTATATGGTGAAACATTTGGTCCCCTGATCACAACAAGGTACTTTTTATACACTATACCACACCTGCACTGTCAAAAAAAGGTACATTCTTTCCGTAATGTGCCAGTATTTCCTTAAAAGCACAAAATGCCACTATAGACCATGTTTATTTATGTTTACATACAAATTTATTTAGGTTTCTAAATGTGGAAACAACATTTTTCTTGGGTGTGTCATTCATGCTTTCAGAACATAGCTGTCAGTCAGGGAAGTTATGCAAATGCACCATCATCGAGGATGTGGGCAGGAAGCTTTTTCTTCGAGTAGATTAAGGAAACAGTGAAGGAGGAGGAGGGAGAGAAATGAGGTAATGTGGTTCTGTCTTCAGGGTGAACATACAGTATAATCACCCCTGACCCTAGTACGTTCTCCTCCAGTCTCACTCCTTGATAACATTTAAGATTGTCTTTTGTCAGCTGAGTCTCTGAAGTGTTAAAGTTCAATCACATGGCAGCAGATGGAGTGCACTAAGACTCCCTGTGTGTTCAGCCATGTGAACTCATGTAGTCATCTACTGACAATTAAGTGTTAACGACTTCACAGTGCTCAAGAAAACCCTCCAGCACCTACTTTCACAGTGCTTGCCTGCTGTGTGATATTGTTAATTCCAGCTTGCTGATTGGAGAAAAAAAATCTGTTAAATGAGTTGCATCTATTTTAGAGCTCTGGAACTTGAATCATAGTTTTACACTAAAAGTTGGACTGGGCTTTATGTGAGATATATAAATTTGGCATCCAGCCTTTTTTAGTCCTGATACTGAAACAGATACCTGGGTTTGGGATTTCAGCCTTGTACCGATCAGATGTCAGAGTCTAATTAATAATCTGCATCTCTCATTCTGGTGAAGGGACAGGCAAGATTACTTTCCTAACTTTAAACATAAATACATAAAAATATATAAATGTATGGAATTATTTATTATTAAAATAATACATCATGGTGCAATAGCTACTCACAGAATCTACAGAATTACAGGAGTATAAACCTTTATATATAAACCTAAAATTGCTACCCATGACATCCTCATCAGTGGTTGCTGAGAGCTTTCCCTTGTTTAGGCCATCTGAAGCCTGGTCACCAAGGCTACATAACAGCTTGTGTGTGATTGGGCTTGGGGTTAGACTGTAGTTTCAGGAAAGCTGGATGCCACATATATAATGGGAGGACCTAACTGTGTTTTTGCTTAGAGAACTACTCTGATAAACACCTTGCATTTTAATGTAATTGTTTTGTCATTTTACCCCAGAGAACATTTGCTTCCTTCTTTAACTCCCTTCCTTCTTTTTAAACAGTAATTCTAAATTTCACATCGCCATCCCTAGGTCTCCTGTGGTGTTTTTTGCCTGTTTATTATTCATCACTTCATTGATTTTTTTCGTCCTTGTTTGATTTTGCTCCAGAGGGGCTACATCAGTTGTGTATCGCTGCGAAGAGAAGCAAACAGAGAAGCCCTATGCAGCCAAAGTCCTGAAGAAGACTGTAAGTTTGCTTGCCAAAGAAAAACAACACTTTCACATAGAAAAAATATTAACAAACCCAACATTTCACATACAAACTGGGTAGTGTTTTAACTTATGACTGTTTCGTTTTACCTTTGCAGATCGACAAGAAAATTGTGAGAACTGAAATTGGAGTTCTCTTGCGTCTTTCTCACCCAAACATTGTAAGATCTTCTGAAATCTTTTCTTCCCTTGTAATAGTTAAAGAAACCGTGTATTAGGATTGCTGTATAAGCATAGATGCAGTAAGTTACTCGTGTACATTTCCCAGAGTACTACAAAATACCTCCTGCCTGAATAATATCATGTTTCATATGAAGCATCATTTTTTTGTATTGATTTACTGTAACCGCTTGTTCCTCTCTACGTGTCCTATAGATCCGTCTAAAAGAGATATTTGAAACGGAAACGGAGATCTCTCTCATTCTGGAGTTGGTGACAGGGGGCGAACTCTTTGACAGGTGGGGCATCTCATCTTGTGTCCACTCATTGAAAATCCACTTATGATTAAAGCTTTATTGATAACAATAAAGGAAATAGCATATGAACTTTGGCATAATGTCAGTTTCCAGGAGATAGGAGATTACAAGGCTTACCTTAAACCACGCTCTTCTGCATATGGAGAAATCCAGGCAATCTCATGTGGCAGTTTTAAATCAGTTTTCTAAATGAAGGGCAAATCCAAAGCCTAGTCTATTTGAGGACAGCAATGCATTTACAGCTTCTAAATATTTAACACATGGAAAAACACAGGGGTATAAAAAATGTGGATAAAAGTCTATATTCACAGTAATATCTAGTAAAGGTACACACACATGACTATGTCTTTTGATTGTTACCCGAAAGTACACTGTTTCGTGGACATGTTGCCTTGAACCAGGGCTTAAGTATTGCCACATATAAGAGCCGGGTAGGAAATGTAAAGTTTTGTTGTGGTGTCTCTGTTCTCAACCTCATTCTTGGGGAAAATGTGTCTATTACAAATCACAGTGAACATTTATTATTACAATACATATAATTACACTAATGGCTAGGTGACCTTTGTCATCAGTTGGTCATTTAGGAATAGAATTATGATTAGATTATTCATATTAATATTGACGTTCTTTGGTTTCAGGATTGTGGAGAGAGGTTACTACAGTGAGCGAGATGCTGCCCATGTGATCAAACAGATCCTGGAAGCCGTGGCGGTAAGGCAGGATTTCGACCTATACGTACTAATTTCTTATGTTTCAGTCAAAAGGTAAATAATAGAAAATTAATGTAGTGAAAAATGAAACATCCAAAATTATGGATGGAAGGGAAATTTAGACTTGAAAAATGACAGAAATTAATAAAGACCTCTTTAATAAGTAGTGTTTCTTTTGTTCAGAAACATTAGAACTCTGGGTGGAAAAAAGGAAGAATACTGCTTTCCTCTCTCCTATCTGTCATTTCACACCTCTCAGAGCTGAACTTCTCACACCCTGAAAGAATCACAGATGGTGTCAGAAGCAAACTCTTTTTCTCCAGAATGCCCCGACTTTTTAGAACTAATTATGCTTCATTACCATGTTGAGACTTGTTTTGAGGCAGATCTCAGGAGTGCTTCATGCCTATTATCGGGCTTTGTACTGTGTTCTGCATATCAATGATCAGCATCCAGTGACGTAGAATGTGCAAATTGACCATATGCTATACTAAGGCAGTTTCATTGTCAGAAACTTTTGCGAAAGACTTTCAGGGCTGAACAGGTGGTAAGCCCCCTTTTTGAATTGATAGATTTGTAGCTCCTAAAATTGGTATAATATTGGCATATTGAGAGTGTGATTGCCCTGCATTTTTGGAAGGTGATTCTGATTCTCTCAGGGTTGGATATGAATTTGCAGGAAGATTAAATTGAAATCACTACATTTACGTTTACAGCATTTACAAACACTTCTATCCAGAGTGACTTCAATTTCCTACTTATAGGTACAGTGTCCCTGGAGCAACTTGGGGTTGGAGTAGGTTAGCAGTAGGAGAGAGTGATATTTGAAATAGGACCATTTGGTCTATAGATGTTTATCCTACTACTAGACTACCATCTCAGAAAATGTGGACATGATGCTTCATAACAGTATAGTAGCAGCATTATAACAATGTGATATTACATAAGGAGCAAATTACAGCATCTTGACAAATTTGAACATTTTGGACTGAAAATCAGTACTCATTTTTGGATTGTGAATGAATTTGCCTCATTTTGGCCAAATTTACATGACGTAATAATCAAAGTTGGTTAGGAAATCAACAGATTTGAAGGAAAAGAAAAGGCCAGAGCCCTCTTTTTGAGGTCTGAGGTTTTACCTGAAAGTCAAAGATAACTTTAAGATAACTAAAAATGACAGCACAACAATAATTCATTTTTCTGCTCTCATATCATAGATAAAACAGAACCCTCATATTTAAACAGAGGATTATAATTGTAGCATTTTCTTGAACAAGGCCTGCTAATGGAAAGGGCCTCTGAGAGGGGATGACTTGCTAGTTTGTTTGTAAAACTGTTAGTGGAAAGGGGCAGCCTTGTTGTCACTCAGGACTGAGTGGAAGGGTGAGCGGATATGCAGGAACACCACGCATGTGAAATAATCCTCTCAGAGGGAAAAAGCCATTGCTGCCCCCCCCTCCATTTTAATCTCCTGACTAGGAAGAATCTGGGCTGTCTGTTATGTAACAGCTCGGGAATAGAGTGGCTGTCTGTGACAGGGAAGGCCATATGCGTGGTTTGGTCTGTGTACAGTCCAAAAACTGTGTGTGAGTGTGAGTGTGTGTGTATGTGTGTGTGTGTCTGAGAGAGAGAGAGAAATAGAGTGGGAGAGGGAGCGGGAGAGGTGTACACAGATATGCGTGTGTTGGGTCTTTTAATCCTAATTTTACTGCTCTGTACCATGTTCATATGATGCTTTAATGCGTCATGTAACCATAATTTTTAGTCTCTGTTTGGCCAAAATGTTTAAATTAAATTGCAAAATAGTCTTAAATTGCGCAGAAATATCAATCTAATGTGCCGAATAACAAAATTGATCACAGTATTATATCTTGATTATGTACCATTGAGAATAATTATCTATTGCCACTACTGTCGTTTGTAAGTAGCTTGATTTGCTCTGAGATCAGATTCCGTAGAACAAAATTATGTGCAGGTTCTTATTTAGATACTGTTAATCAACCTAATTCAATAAATGACATGACACATGGACTGCTATCAAGACTGATTCAAAACATAAATCACCAGTGCCAAGTGTTTTGTGAGACTGGCTCATTAATAACCTTCACACTCTTTAGGCTGTGAAAGCCTGATGATTCCCCAACATGTCAAACAAACACACGTCATGTTAATTTATGGAAATTTGCTCTCTTATCCAGAGCCACTTTCGTGTCCTTATTACAGCAACAGTCTCCCTGCAGCATCTTGGGGTTAAGGTTCAGAGGCACAGTGGTGTTAGTGCTGGAGTTAGGGTAGAGCTGGGTTTGAACCTGCGACCTCTTGGTCTGTAGGTGAGTATCCTGCCACTAGAGGAGTCCCACCACAATGCTACAATCATTTTGTTGCCACAGCACATGGTGCACTGCCTAACCACTACCACTGTTGTCTTGTGCTTCATCATAGGCGGAAAATCTTAAGCAAATTCTGATATGTCTAACCCGACTCCTGAGTTCAGATTAAAACTTAATGAGCATGTAAGTAAATATGAGTAATTAGAAAGGTGTGATGTGTAAAAATGTCACATTTATACAGTATTTTTAAGATTCAGTTACCAATCTTGATTTCAAAATTTGATAATTTGGAACTACGGGCACGTGGTGGGGACCAGCCCAATACACTGCAGGGCACACACAATCACGCACACCTTACGGGGCCAATTTAGAGTCATCAGTTAACCTATATTGCATGCTTTTTGGACTCTGGGAGGAAACCAGAGCACCAGGAGGGTGTTGTGTATATTGCCTATTGTACAATGGTATATAATGTCTTTTGCATAAACCCATAAGACAATGGCCAATTTATCAATTATCAGGGCCGGAACTACACAAGCAATTGCCGTGACCAATAAAATCATAATGTGTCTGGATGTGGTTTGGCTTGGCTCAGAATCTTGTATGAACTCTTATCCAGAGTGACTTCCATTTCCTAATTACAGGAACAGTCTCACTGCTCCACTCTGGAGCAACTTGCTCTAATGCTATAAGCACAGGCCACATCAGGCCAAATGGTGGTAGTGTTAAAATGTAGGAGAGAGTCAGATTAACTCACAACCTCTAATATGACCACACTCTCCTAAATCTAGCACTACAGCCATTGGGCCTGATGCTGGATTTAGGAGGAATGTGATGTGAACCCCCAACCTCTTGGTTCATAACTGAGTATTCTACCCCTAGGCCACCACCAACCCCTGCTGCATTAATGAGCTTGCAGCGTTAATCAGGACATCGGAGTTCCGCAGCTTCTCCTGCTGGATTATACCCGTGGATTCACCCGAACGCGAAACATAATAAGCATTAAGACACGGCTGAATAAACTAATGAGTGAAATTGAAACAACAAATCACCTATTAGCGCGTCTCTGCCAAATGAGACAAAGAGGGCCGGATTGAGAGCGCTTCAGCAGAGCCTGAGCTGTTGAGAAAAAAAGCCCCATCTGTTGCTGCTCTCGTCAGACGATGGCCGACACTTGTGGTTTCAATTAATCTGGCCAGGCCATGTTCTGATTGAGTTAAGTCCCATAGGTTCCACTTCAATTCTGCCTGATCTCGTTGGGCTGTCAGTCTATTTGAGCACTCAGGCCCAAGTAATGAAGGATTGTACAATGCCATTCATTAGATTGTCACTGATAAGCGATATTCTGTTATTGTACTGCAGATAGAGATGCTGCTACTTCCTATCCTAAAGAATTATAAGCTAAAGCAATTACAGTGCCTTGAAAAAGTATTCATACCCCTTGAACTTTTACACATTTTGACACCTTACAACCACAAACTTCAATGTTTTTATTGAGATTTTCTGTGATAGACCAACACAAACTAGCACATAATTGTGAAGTGGTACGAAAATGATACATGGTTTTCAAAATTTTAAGCAAATAAAAATCTGAAAAGTGTGGCGTGCATTTGTATTTAGCCCCCCTGCGTCAGTACTTTGTAGAGCCACCTTTCGCTGCAGTTACAGCTACAAGTCTTTTGGGGTATGTCTCTACCAGCTCTGCACGTCTAGAGACTGAAATTTTTGCCCATTCTTCGTAGCAAAATAGCTCAAGCTCAGCCAGATTGGATGGAGAGCGTCTGTGAACAACAATTTTCAAGTCTTGCCACAGATGCTCAATGGGATTTAGGTCTGGACTTTGACTGGGCCATTCTAACACATGAATATTCTTTGATCTAAACCATTCCATTGTAGCTCTTGCTGTATGTTTAGAGTCATTGTCTTGCTGGAAGGTGAATCTCTTTCCCAGTCTCAAGTCCTTTGCAGCCTCCAACAGCTTTTCTTCCAGGATTGCCCTGTATTTAGGTCCATTCATCTTCCCATCAACTCTGACCAGCTTCCCTGTCCCTGCTGAAGAAGAGCATCCCCACAGCATGATGCTGCTACCACCATGTTTCACGGTGGGGATGGTATGTTCAGGGTGATGAGCAGTGTTACTTTTCCGCCACACGTAGCGCTTTGTATTTAGGCCCAAAAGTTCAACTTTGGTCTCGTCTGACCACTTCTTCCACATGTTTGCCGTGTCCCATACATGACTCCTGGCAAACTGCAAACGGGACCTTTTATGTCTCTCTGTCAGCAATGGCTTTCTTTTTGCCACTCTTCCATATAGGCCAGATTTGTGGAGTGCACGACTTACAGTTGTCCTGTGGACAGATTCTCGCACCTGAGCTGTGGATTTCTGCAGCTCCTCCAGAGTGACCATGGGCCTCTTGGAAGTTTCTCTGACCAGTGCCCTCCTTGCTCGGTCTGTCAGTTTAGGTGGACGGCCATGTCTTGGTAGGTTTGCAGTTGTAGCATACTTTTTCCATTTTTGGATGATGGATTGAACAGTGCTCCTCGAGATGTTCAAAGCTTGGGATATTTTTTTATAACCTAACCCTGCTTTAAACTTATCTACAACTTTATCCCTGACCTGTCTGGTGAGTTCCTTGGTCTTCATCATGCTGTTTGTTCACTAATGTTCTCTAACAAACCACTGAGGCCTTCACAGAACAGGTGTATTTATAATGAGACTAAATTACACACGGGTGAACTCTATTATCTAATTAGGTGACTTCTGAAGGCAATTGATTGCACTGGATTTTATTTAGGGGTATCAGAGTACAGGGGGCCGAATACAAATGCACGCCACACTTTTCAGATTTTTATTTGCTTAAAATTTTGAAAACCATGTATCATTTTCGTACCACTTCACAATTATGTGCTAGTTTGTGTTGGTCTGTCACAGAAAATCTCAATGAAAAACATTTAAGTTTGTGGTTGTAAGGTGGCAAAATGTGTAAAACTTCAAAGGGTATGAACACTTTTTCAAGGCACTGTAAATTGTGTTTCACATGAGTAAGAATTACAACATTGCGCTATATCTGTAGACAGCACTGACCATGAACTTCTGATCTCTTCTTCTTCTCATTTTTCTTCTTCTCATTTTTCTTCTTCTTCTTCTTCTTCTTATTATTATTAGTGGAAGATAAATCTTTATCTAATGACTGGCTAAAATAATGATGATGATGATGATGATGATGATAATATTGGCAGGTCACTAGGTTATGATGGTTAGTGTTACACTTACAATTCTGTGCTGTTTTTATGTTCAGACTGAGCAGCATCAAATAGGCACCACCATGACCCATCTAAAATCTGCTGGTTTATGTTGGTTTATGTTTATGCTGGTTTATTTTGGTGTTTTCAGAGAAGATTCTTGGTGGATTATGCGCAGCTATTATGCATAATAGATTCATGAAGATAAAAAGGATTAAATAATTCTTTGCTCCCATATAAACACTGGATTTTTCAATGGAATAGGCGTTGTACGGTTTTAAGTGCGCTGACATTTTTTCTTGTGACTTAAAGTGAATGGCAGCTGATTACATAGCTGCTTGAAATGGCTGAGACATCAAGATCAGTCAAGATGGTGAAAATAATAATTAGCAGAGACATAGTGAATTAGTACAATTTCAAGCTTTTTTTTCCTCTGTGCAACAGTACCTGCACGAAAATGGAGTTGTTCACAGGGACCTCAAACCAGAGAACCTCTTATATGCTGATCTTTCAATAGATGCACCGCTCAAGATAGGTACCCATATGTCAAAATTTATTATTTTTATTAATTGACATTGAGGGATTAATCTGACCACTGTCATGTCAATTGAAATATGTTTACAGCTGACTTTGGCCTCTCCAAGATAATAGATGAGCAGGTAACAATGAAGACTGTTTGTGGCACTCCAGGTTACTGTGGTGAGTCCAAATTTGATTTTGTTCATAATTTGATTCTGACTTCATAATTTTCTCATCAAAATTTTCAAGTGAATTACAAAATCTGCTAAAAAACTAGAAAAATACACCAGCATGAAATCTTGTGTTTGTATTAGATATTTAGAAAATATATTTTGAATCACTTCATTTTTTATATTGTTTTTCAGCTCCTGAAATTCTAAGAGGCAATGCTTACGGGCCTGAGGTGGACATGTGGTCGGTGGGAGTCATCCTCTACATACTGTAAGTAAAGAAAGACATTGTAGACCAATTTTCATGATTTTCTTTTAAATATTATCATATTTCAAGTGGATTTTACATACTATGCTGTTTAATCAGTTTCCTATCTGCTCTAGTCAACCTGTAATTCAGCTTCCAACCTTTACAAGAAGCCTCTTGTCCAGATCCAAAAATGACATTTGGTTTTGGATCTGCTTTTCTTCTGTCTCCTCCCCCAGGCTGTGTGGGTTTGAACCATTTTTTGATCCGAGGGGGGACCAGTACATGTACAGCCGCATCCTCAACTGTGATTATGAGTTTGTCTCCCCCTGGTGGGATGAGGTTTCCCTCAACGCTAAGGATTTAGTGAGTTCCCCCAGTTAATACCTCGTCAGATACCATAGGACTCTGTGTTATACACAGAATACATTTGAGTTTAATTTTCAGTATTTAAAATTGATTATAAAAGCTGCCTTTAGACTGAATGAGATTACAAGGTGGAAAAATGCTACAAATATATATTTGATCATATATACATACATGTAAAAACTGTTTATAGAGTATAAATAGAATATAAATATTTTCTGTATTTCAAACTGAAATACTTAAACACCTCTGTTTATATCTTGAATATTTTTATGATAAAGTTAAAATAAATACAGTGAGCACAAAACTGCCTGTGGGTTAGGTTTAGAATTTTGGGAAGCTTACAAGGTTCGAAGGTTTGAAGCTTAGAGGTTCTCTAAAAAGCACAGCTTCCTGTTTAAAAAAAACAATGCAGTAATTTTCCCACCTTGTAAGCTTCCCAAAATTCTAAACCTAACCCAAAGGCAGTTGCGTACTCACTGTAGGTAACAGATTATTTCAATCAAATATTAATATAGTTATATAGTGTACTGTATTTATTTGTATTAATAATACGTCAAGTTGATGAAGGTATTTAAAATTGATCTGAAATATGTATTTATATAACGTAAATATGAAACATTAACATACATTTGGTTAAAATAATGTACACATTTGTACATACACTGTACAAATATTTTAGAATCCAATTTGAATTAGAATTTTTGTACAGGTTACAAGGTGGGGAAAATGACTGATTGCACCATTAAACTGGCTGTTATCTTTCTGTTGAACAGTTTTGTTGAACAGAATTAATAGTGACCGTGTGGTCAAGATAAGGGCCATAAGAGCATGTTATGTTAAATGAGCATTTTTTAGTTTCTCCAGTTGATGGAAGCATTTGAAATATCTCTACAATAACTAAAATAATGTACATGCAAAAAGAGATTTTTTTATTGAAGTCAGAGAGTTAGTAGTGACCGTGCCATCTGGACAAGTTTTCTCAGCTCATTTCTGCGTTGTTTATAGGTCAGTAAGCTCATAGTCCTGGACCCTCATAAACGTCTAAGCGTGCGGCAGGCACTGGAACACCCCTGGGTCCTGGGCAAAGCTGCGCGCTTCTCCCACATGGACACCACCCAGAGGAAGCTACAGGAGTTTAACGCTCGCCGCAAACTGAAGGTCAGCTCAAGCCTCGTGTGTTTTGTGTGTTCCCGTATGTTCAGTGACATTCATTTCCAGCTGGGATCAACAACTCAGGTCCTGGAGGGCCGTTATCCAGCAGGTTTTCCATTTTATCTGCTGAGTCACACTGGATCAGTATCTAGAAGAGACCAGGTGTGGATTATCAGAGTTAGGGTGGAAAATGTGATGGATAACGGGCCAGAAATAGATTTGTTATTGTCGGGTTCTCTTAAAGTAGAACTAACAGTAATCTTATGATATGGTTATGAAAAGAAAAACTGTTTTTTCATTAGTGCTCTGGAGAACCTTTTTATGATATAGAACCTTTTTTTTTACTGTTTAAGGTTCTATGGAGAACTGAATGCAAAAAAAAGAGTTTAAGTAACACCTTCTATCATTTTCAGTGCTTTTCTATGTTAAAGTATGACCTTAATGACTACTGACCCTAAGCCTAACTTATTGATTTACTTGTGGATGTGTGTAGAAATTATTGTTATGGTGAGATTTTTAATAGTAACAGATGATATCTGCTACAGCCTTTAAGAGAGATCAGTTATTGCAATTTAAATATAGTAACTGATGACTCAGTTAAGTTTTACCAAACACTACATTTGAACAAATTATAACATATTGTACATAATGAACACGTGTTCATTAAAAAAAGACTTAATGATCACTTCATGATGAATGGTTCTGCAAAGAACCAATGGATAAAATGGTCTTTGTAGAACCAAAGAGTTAGGGTGGAAAATGTGAAGAAGCACTTTTGGTTCTAATATTTTTAAACGTGTATAGCACCTTGCAGGTTTGTATAAATGGATGTGGACTTGGTAATCAGGTTTAGTTCATTTGGTTCTTATACTCTAGTTTTTTCTATAATAAATGTTATTTTGCACAGGAAGATTCAAATCCACCCAGCGCCCCTGATATAGCTCATAACCATTTATTCATTCATTCATTATCTAAACCGCTTAATCCCAACCGGGGGCGCAGGGACCGGCGCCTGTCCCGGGAATTTACAGGCAGAAGGCGGGACCCAGGATTTTCTTGCTGTGAGGCTGCAGCACTAACCACTGCGCCACCGTGCCACCCTTCATAACCATTTAATTACAGAATATTTATCTCTAACGTATACAGTAAGCCCTTATTAATAAATGTTTTTGACTAGCTCTTGTTTTGTCCTGCTGGGTTTGTAGAGGTTTAGTTTTTGCACTTTTGCACTTCATGTTATTGGCCAGTCCTCTTATCTTATGTGAAAGATTTGGACTTAATCTATAAATTAGATTTGGGTATAATCTATAACCTGGTTATGAAATTTTACGTAGTAGCATGAGAGAGAAGGTGAGCAAGAAACCAAGTTATTAAGAAAAGATGTGTCATATTTTTTGCCTGACATTACATTTCCAGCTCTAAAACCTGTTCAGTTCAGGGAAGTAGGCCATTTATAATAGCGCCTTTCTCACACCCAAGGTCGCTTTACAACAGTAACAAACATAAACAACAAGACATTCACAATAGGGGACAATGAAGAATCAATCAACAGTTACATCAACAAAGGACATTACGATCAGACATTATGATCCGTAAGTGAGAGCAAAGATTAGCAAACTAGCTGTACAGAGAGAGAAGAGAGAGGCGAATCAGGAGCTGAATGAGAAGGCATAATACAGAGATAAGAGATGTTTTTAATTGTGATTTAAGAGATGATAGCGAAGAAGCATTATGCATCATGACCCATTTGGCCCTAGAACATTAACCACACTAAGTCTAAAATATACTAAACTTGCCTACAACAAACCCAGCAGCAAAACATTATGTTTTGGTGAAGTCACGCAAAAAATCACCACCTGATTTCACTCAAATATTTCAACCTCCAATATGCCCAGGCTGCCATGAAGGCCGTGGTGGCCACAAGCCGCATGCATGAGGGCTCAAAGCGTCGGACTGACAGCTGCGAGATCCCCAATTCAGACAAGGCCCTGCAGCAAAGCGCCGCTCAGAGAGATTCCCTCATGGAGGCCCAGACCGAGAGTGTCTCTGTTGAAGGGAGCGTGGACAAGGCAGAGGACAAAGAGGCCCTTTGCGTCTCGAGTCAACCCGTCCAACCGCAGCACATCCCCAAATCCTCCACCCTGCCCTTGGACACCGTGCCCACCATGCCAAACATGCCCACTCGACCGCCCCTTAAGGCAGAGGGCCAGAGACAGACCTCAGTCATTCCCAAGGTTCCTGTGGTCCGACCTAGGGTGCCAAAAAAGAGCCTTTCTGTGGATCCAGGAGGGAGGCGAGAGCCCTCGCCTGTCCTCGCCGCCCCTTCCAGCCCTAAAAATATCAGCAACGGCTTTGTTACAGGAGTAGAGACTGGAAACAACACAGCAGAATGTCAGTGAGTACAGGTGTTCCAAAACAGCATGGATTTAGCTTGGCGAGGACTGTGGGTAGATGCAGATATTATAGAGAAAAAGAGACAAGTTAAGACATACAGGACTATTTTTAATTTTTGTTTATTTGTTGTGGGACATTTTAATATTGAACTTCGGAGCATGTCCCTCAGAGAATGAACTTTCTGGGAACTTAACCTTAAGCCTAATGTCCCCAAGACAGCTTCCCGATTTATATGCTACCAGTATGGTTATAATGCTAAAATCATTTTCTTTGCTTTGCATGCCAATGCTTGTGTATCTGAGAGTAAAATTATCTAGAAATTAAGTTATGTATTTTTGCTATCATATACAAACACATTCAGAGTATGGCTCATACTTATTTTCTCTTCTCTAGCATTGGAGTAGAAAGTAAATGTGCTACTTAAGTTAATATTGTAAATGTTTTTCTTGAAAGATTATTACAAAGACCTAAAGTTTGTATTGTAAATACTCTTTTGAAATAGATATATACATATACCAATTTCCCCATTCTTGTTGATCCTATTATATTTCTATGTTTTGACAAGAGAAGCTAATTTAATGCTCAGACCAATGGAGGATGGGTAACCATCCATGTGGTGATCAAGGATGATATCCACTCAAAGATCAGTGGTAAAACTCCAAAGAAAATAGATAATATGACAAAGCAATGTCATCCTGGATCACCACATCTCTGCATTTCCCTTTTCTTCTCATTCTTTTCATTCAGTCTCCATGTACAATAGTCAAGCTCTATGGAATGTCAAAGAAAAAGAGCAACACTATAACCTGTGTATGTTATGTTCAGCATTCAGCTGCATTCCAAACCCATACTGCTGCTGTAGGATAACATTCTTTTGAGATGGAGAGACACATAAATGCATGTTGCTTTCTCCAGACATACGTCTCGACCACACTTTCTACCTCTTTTTCTGAACAGGGGCTTCCAACCTCTCAAAGAATATTCTGGAGGAATGAGTTACAATGTTTAGATTTTAGAAGTCGAGCATTGACATCATGGCAGATCATAAGCCTGACTCTTGATGTCAGAAGGGATGTTTTCTGTAAGCATGTTGCGGTGAACTGAATATCTTTGCCTCTGTGATAATGTACCAACATAAGAAATGTGTTGATTATGTGAACATTCACCCAGTACCATGCTGTTCTTTTGCCAAAACAGCTTTGTACATATTGCTGACATGCACAGCAATGAGTCATTAAGGAGATGCATCTATATGATTGTGTGATACACAAATATTTTACAATTAATATACATCACTGATATATGCTGGCTTCAATAAATAGCCTACAGGCCAATATAGGTGCCATTTGTGTTTGATTAGAAGTTCTGTGTTTTCATGACTAATAAATTGTGATTTCAGATCTTTGCTGTTTTATTTGAAAGAGTGAATATGACAGTAAAATTTTTGTTGTGTTCCACAAGAGTAAGGAATTTAGAAAAAAATGCAATAGCATAATGAAGCAAGGGCATGACTATAAAATGACATAAGAATAGATAACTATGCATCTATAAAATGCTTCATTATGGTAAATGGTTTCCTATTACACATCATGTAGTCTACTTTATTTTTCCACCAAATAAGATTTTAACTGCTTAACATACTCCTGTGGTCAGTAACAATCTAACATTCATCGACTATAAGCTATGGCCTGAAGGATTTCTGCTTTTTGTAGTTTCCAAATACAGCTCTGTATGTTGTACAAATTTCTGGTTATTATTTCACTACAAAACCAGTTCCTGTGCCCTGTATACCTTTGGAATCAATTACTTATAATTTTAATGCACATATTTACTGAACACAGAAATAAGACTGTGATCCACAAGAAGCAATGTGTAGAGTTAGTTTTTAAATGTGTTTTTAAATCACTGCATGAAAGCATGATAGTTGTATTATGTAAATGCTTGTAGGGAGCGTGTGAAGTAAATATATTTTCCTGACTGAAAACTGCTAAGATCCCAGCTTTGTCTTTCAGTGTTGTATGGCTTGTTCCAGACCATTTTTATTCTACAAATCGAGAATCAAGAAAATCACAAGCAGGAATCTGGACTCGACTCTGAAAAACTCTCATCGCAATGACTTATTTATTAGTTTATCATTATTCATCATTTACTTGCATTTGCCAGCGGGAGGTTGCAATATAAATTTGTGAAAAATGTAAGAGAAATACTGTCAAGGTATGATGACATATGATATGATGAATGCAACAATAATGATTATTTATTGCTTCATTGTTTCACTTTTATATTTCAAACAACTGATAAAATCTAACCAAATCCAGAGGTGGACAGTAACTAAGTAAATTTACGTGAGTACTGTACTTAAGTAGAGTTTTTGAGTATCTGTACTTCACTTGAGTAGTATTTTATTTGGAAACTTATGACTTCCACTTCACTACATTTTAAAGACAAATGCTGTACTTTTTACTTCACTACATTTCTATCAAGGTTCTTGTTACTCATTACTTTCAAATCTCTGGATAAAGTGGATGTTATTCCCCTTTTTCTAAAACGTGATTGGTGTTTGGCAGGTGACAGTCTGTCAGTAATCAGTAGACAGTAAGTTCAGACAGTTCTGCTGTTTGATTAGAACATTGTTGCTCTTGGTGTGTCATGAAGCTAGAGGAGTAGAGCTGGGTTTTAAGAAGGTAGGAATATCGATTTTATGTTCTGAGCTGCATTTACAGCTACTGCACTGTCCTCCTGGTTAACATACACATATATGTGTGAACACACTGCCAGAGCTGTGTCAGAACACTACCATGCTGTTTTGTGGGGTGTGTAGTCTTACAATTAATTAATGAAATAATCTAATGAGTGGTTTTCTATGTTAGTTGGGGTTGTGTCTCATTCTGTAACATTCTATCAATTCCTGATTCTACAGCTCCTACATGCTAGTTAACATTAGGTATTGTAAGTGTTGTGGCAATAATGCAACAATGCGGTGAAAGAAGATGTACTTTTAATACTTAAGTATTTTTTGAAACAAGTACTTCAGTACTTTAACTTAAGTAAAAATTTGGCTGTATGACTTTCACTTGTATTGGAGTAACATTTGACTAATGGTATCTGTACTTTCACTTAAGTAATGAAGTTAGCTACTTTGCCCACCTCTGACCAAATCATATTTGTTCCTTTCGTATAGGCAAAAATCGCAGTAGTACTTCCTGCTCGAACGGAAAATTAACCGCAAACAACTTGTGCCAGGCCGATCTAATTTTAGTTTGTTGTGATATAACATTTAAACCAAACTACGATATACGTCTATTTTACATAGTAATTGTTATAATTAATACCCTTTGCAAAAGCTGAAGTTCGGTGCTTCAGAGTTCACATCTAGAATTATGAGACCGAATAGTCTCCCGATTTTTGATGCATATTTGAGCCCATTGAGCGGTTTCAAGCACTGCGGCGCAACGCGCTACGTATCGAGTCGTTAAACGCGAGTTGATTGGTTAACCTCTGGAGAGGGCGGGGCGACAGACGGTTCCTACATCCGGTTGCGATGCGTCGAGTCTGTATTGTTTAGTGCCGTCGAAGTAGCGTAGTCCCGGTATCTCGTCGGTGGAAAGCAAGCTGATTTTCGCAGCCTACACGATTTAGCGTGAAGACACAAGGTATGTCGTTTATAATGCTGGTTAATCCGCGCTTCAGTTGTATTTTCGTTTTTTAAACCGTAAGCATTTTGGAAGCCACGCGGGATAACGCGACCATGCTACGGCCTACACAGCAAGGCCTAGGCTGCGTCCCAACGCGCAAACTACCGAAACTAAATAGTACGCACACGATAGATGCGCGCGCTGTTTTTAAACACTATCTAGTACGGTAGTATGCGGCTACTGACCAAACCCACGTTACTTTCCGTGATACCGACTACGATTTAGTTGGGTTTGATGTCTTTTGGTTTAATTAATGACTTTGTAATCTTAGTCTACTTATTTTCCTTATGGAATTGGGCTACATAGCTAGTTACATTAGTAACAGTAACGCTAATTGTTTTTGGTCTTTAAATTGAGACGACCCTTTGTGTTAGCGCTCGCTAGTTAGCTAGCTAGCTAACAGCACGCGGCCTGCGCTTTTTAGCCGTTGCTGGCTTAGCTGTATTGTTAGTACTGTATGCTACCAAAGCCTCGTTATGCTAACGGTAAATCCATAGGAAATGCTAAAATAATTCTGACCAGTAAGCAATACCACTGCAAGTTAAGAATGGCCTTAGCTTGGCTTCTGCTAACTACTTAAGCTACTAGGCGAAGTCGATATGTTGCCGTGTGTTTTCGCGTGAGTCTGCTAAATTCGCCAGATTGCTAGCGTTTAGTTTTAAATTTGTGCTCGTGTCAATCCAGGTTTGCACTTTGACTCTGTGACCAACCTACATGGCTGTTAGAAGGGGACACATAAGGTACCTGAAGGTAAGCTCCAGAAAACGCTTTTTTTTGCTTCTTAAAGGGCCTAAATGGACAGATCCATACTTGATGTAAGTTTGTTTCTGCTGTTTGGGGTTACGAATCACAATCGAATTTAGCTTGATTATCCCACTATGTGGATGTACAGTCCTTAATGATGCTCATATTGCTAATATTTTTTCTTTTCTAGGTTTGCGAGGTCCAGAGCCAGGGAAACGACCGAGACTCTCAGCAGCATAGCAAAGGTGGCAGCTCAATGAAGGTACATCACAACTGGTTTCCAAGATCACATTTATTATACATGGTTTCACAAACCATTTGGGATTAAAGATCTTGAGCTCAACAATGGTAGTGTTGAGGACACAGTCAGGCTCAAACCTGCAACTGCTTGGTCTGCAACTGAGTATTCTCCTTCACATTTAAGCATCGAAAATACTCAATGTTGATCTGCATTCTGCTAGAAAATTTTTGTGTGAGACTTTGCTAATGAACCAAAACAAATCTGGAAGTCATTTAATCTTTCTTCTTCCTCCTTTTGCTGCCAGTGTCTTCAAATTGAATTGCACATGTACTGAATTGGATCCTATGCAAGTTTGCCATCACTAGTAGGCCTGTGTGATATGACTTCAAAACCATAACGTGATTAATTGAACATTTTGGCTTGACTACAAGTAATGAACGCTATTTTTGCCTTCATGAGTTACTGATAAAGTTTGTGAGTAAATATGCTCAACAATTAAACTGAGTGCAGGCCCTTTTTTTGAAATTATTGTTGGAATCTCAGATGACGTTTTATACTGGATTGGGTGGAGTCACATGACAACACAGGCAGTAGTGTGCTTTTAAGTAGTAGTGTCACAATTCATTTCTAAACAGTATTTAAGCAGAATTGTAAAAAGAATCAGTTAAAGGTTCTGAATGTTTAATTAGTAGCCCAGCCCTGGTCGCTAGCACAGGAATTTTATCAGGATGGTGGTGGACTAGTGGTAGGATATGCTTTCTAAGCAGCTAAGGTCATAGGTTCAATCATATTTCCAACATTAATGTGGATTCTTGGTGTCAAAACGAAAGCGATACTGTGTATTGCGCATCCTTATCTCCCAAGGTTTTGGCCACAAGGGGGCACTACCACTGTCACAATTTACGCCACAAGGGGCGGATTAAATTAAATTCAACAGCTACATCAGCTATAATTAGCAGAAGCAGCCATAAGCAGTCTTCAGTTTCTCCTTTTTAGCTTTTCACCCCTCTATTCTCTTCTTTTCAAGCCTTCTTTTTGAGCACACAGCAAATGCACAGTTTCTTCAGGAATTGCATGTCTAGTTCAAATTGTCTTAACAGTGACAATTCTGATTCATGATGTCAATTCTGAAATAAATCTCTATACTGATATTGTGCATTACTGTTTCCTGTGGTTGCAAATTTTTTGATAAGCACTTTTAACATGAGGTGGTGTAGTGGTAGGACATGCCCCCAGATTAGATTCAAATCTGGCTCTATTCCAACCCCTGGCACCTGAGCAACATCCTAAAGCCCAAGGTGCTCCAGGGAGACACTCCCCTATATTAGGAAGCATAGGTCAGTCTAACTAGGAGCATTTGATACAATGGCGTAAATATTAATTTAATGCCTTGTTATGCAGGATTCTTACGACATGCCAAATGGTTACGAGGATCATATGGGGGACGAGCCCAAAGACTGCAAGACCAACTTGATCATCAACTACCTGCCTCAGAACATGACGCAGGAGGAACTGCGCAGTCTGTTCAGCAGCATAGGCGAGGTGGAGTCTGCCAAGCTTATTCGCGACAAAGTGGGAGGTAAGTTCTCCAACTCAAACTGGCCGAGCCTTTCCCATGCAAATGCACCATACATCCTGACCCAAGTGTCCCCCGCCCCTCCCCACATACTGGTTTTTGTTTGATTTTTATTTATATTTTATCCAAACGTTTCAGATACTTTCCTTGTTTGGAATTAAGTTTTTTATATGAGCACTTGTTTTAAATTGTGCATTCTTTTCTATTTGAACCCTGATTTTAGGGTGGGGACTTTATTTAAAACGTTTACTTTAATGGAGTGATATTTTGGGTGGGATGTGTCTGGGGACATTTCATGCAGTGCTGTTTGGTGTTGTATGCCTTAATGTTTGATTTTTCTTTCTTTTTATTTTGCCCACAATTTATAATTTGAACATTTCTCAGTTTGATTTATATATCCCCATTTTTCCTGTGTGTTTAGGGTAAACAACTTATGTAACCTTACTTTTTTTACTTTAACTCAACAGAATGTGACATTTTGTTTCTAACTTGAAAATGTACCTGACTAATGTTTGTTTATTTTTAAGGATTATGCTTTGATTTTCCTGATCATTTCATGTAATTTTTTTTACTGTAAAGCAGTGAGTAAATTGTTCTGAAAGTTTTCTTTTCTAAATGTAATTTATTTATACAGTATTGTAACTTTTTGGGGGTTTGTCATGACAATTTATTAAGTCTGCAGGATGTGGACAACGTTTGTTGTTTTTATTTTGTTGTTTTTTTCCTTTTTTTCCCCCTAGGCCACAGTTTAGGGTACGGATTTGTTAACTATGTTAACCCTAGTGATGCAGAAAGGGCAATCAGTACTCTCAATGGCCTGAGACTACAGTCTAAAACTATCAAGGTAATGTGCAAAGAGGTGTTCTGTATCATGTGCAAACTGCTAGATGACATGCTAAAGTAGCCGCTAGGCAGCGGAGGGAGCCTCCCAGTACTGACCAGTATGTCTCAATAAGAAGCTCTCTTTTTAAGTGAGAGGTATGAGATTTGTTCTCAAAGATTTTTTTCTTTCTTTAAGTTCCACACAATTTGCCAGTTTCCTGAGACTGTCAGACTTTGACCCATTTGATTTGAACAATTGGCTTGCCCCTTTGACTTGGCATGGTTTTATTTTCGGTACAGAATTATACTGAAGTTGCGTCATATTTTAAAAACCTTTATATTGTTCTGATTATTTTTTTTGCCTCCATCATTGACCGCATTGTTTTCATTTAGTTTGTGAAGGAGGCCTGACTGGTCATTTTGCTTGAGTATGACATTGTGCCGAACCAAAGCCCTGCGCAACAATCCCTTTTTTATTTATTTATTTTCTTTTCCACATCTGCTCTGAAGGGATTGTTTGATGTAGAAATTGTCCCATTTTTACATTTGAATTTTTTTATTCTTTTTTAAAGTGTAGCTTGTAGAATTATTCTACTCATGTACAAAACAAGTCTTTTTTTCTTTTCCCTAATCTCTTGTAAAACTAACAACTGTGTAATGTTTAATTTGGGAACAATTTCTCATGTGTAAGTTGTTTATTTTTATCTTACTTTAGTCAGTGCTATTAATTTCTCATCTCTTCTAAAATATTGGATTTCTTAAAAACCTTTTCTTTGTCAGGTCTCTTATGCCAGGCCAAGCTCTGACACAATCAAAGATGCAAATCTTTATATTAGCGGTTTGCCCAAGTCCATGACACAGAAGGATGTGGAAGACATGTTCACCCGCTATGGACGCATCATAAATTCACGGGTGCTGGTCGACCAGACGTCAGGTAAAGACGATGCCTCAGAATGTTAATTTTTTTCCATTAACTTTTACTTGCCACAGTCTTAACATTTCCCTCTTTTTAGGTTTGTCCCGTGGTGTTGCTTTCATCCGGTTCGATAAGAGGATTGAAGCAGAAGACGCCATCAAAGGCCTCAATGGTCAGAAGCCTCCTGGAGCCGCCGAACCAATCACGGTGAAGTTTGCAGCCAACCCCAATCAGGCGAAGAACACTCAAATCATCTCGCAGTTCTACCACACCCAGTCACGACGCTTTAGCGGGCCGCTTCATCACCAGGCCCAGAGGTTCAGGTGAGCTGAACGAACATGTTCAGTAATGATCTCTGCCTTTTCCATGTAGCTTCCATTTGTTTTTTTTTTAAAAGCCTCTTTTCCAGAGTGACTTAAAATGTCCTACTTTTAGGGACAGTTTCACTGAAGCACTTATTTTTATTTTAATTTTCAACGCATATGCCATTTGTGTTTTTTTCAAAATATTTATTTTGCTAGGCTAACATTATTAATTTTTGAAAAATTAGGTTTTCCCCCATGAGTGTGGACCACATGAGCGGCGTGTCCAGTATGAATGCGGCAGGAAGTTCCACATCCGGCTGGTGCATCTTCATCTACAACCTTGGCCAGGACGCCGACGAGGGTCTCCTGTGGCAGATGTTCGGCCCATTTGGTGCAGTCACCAACGTTAAAGTCATTCGTGACTTCAACACCAACAAATGCAAAGGGTTTGGCTTCGTGACCATGACAAACTACGAAGAAGCAGCCATGGCCATCACTAGTCTGAATGGGTACCGCCTAGGAGACAAGGTCTTGCAGGTCTCGTTCAAAACCAGCAAGTCTCACAAGTAAGAGGGTGGAAGTGTTGCCTTTAGGTTCTAAAACTTGTTTGGATTTTTTTCTTTGGGTTTTTTTCTCTCTCTTTCCCCCCTCCGCGCTCACTCACAGTTGTTAGTGTTGCCAGCATCTCCATAAAAAAGTGCTTGTGTATTTTTGAAATCCACGTAAGCAGATAAGTTGTGTTGTCTAATTCTGAAATTTGAACAGACCCGATGAGTCGGTGGGACGGTCTGAAATTGTATTGTACCGTTTTGAGTTTGAGGGTGAGTATTATGTATAATACTGTAAGGATGGGTGGCGTATCAGTAACTTCATCGTTGACATTGTAGATATTTGTACATTTGGTCTGGTCTTTGTGACATTAGTTCTGCTTCACACTCCTAATAAGCAAAGACCTTGTTAATTGTCTAACCAGCATGATTTCTTAAGCATCACAGACCAAGAATAGCTTTTTGTTATTGCAGTATTTGGCCCATCCTTTTTTCTTTTTTTTTTTTCTTTTTTTTTCATGAAGCGCTTTTGCAACTGACTCTTGCCCAACCCTCATCCCTCCTTTTTGTGCTTATTTTGAGAATTTCCTAGTTGTCTAAAATAGAGCCTTTGGACATCTATTTTTCTGACCTTGTTTTTGGTCTAAATACAATATGAAATTAATACCTTTTAAAGGCTATTGTCTTGAGTCGCAGTCCTCACCTGATCCTTGTAAATATGGTCCAAATAAGTTTGTCCAGTAACCTATTGAAGCAGTTTGAATTTAAAGGACCAAAGAAATTGGGGGTTGCCTTATTTTGCCCTTTATTTGAAAACTTTTTTTTTTAGTTCCTTTTGGTGTGAACAAGTTCTGTGTTGGTGTCATTTTTTTGCAGTAAAGAAATTAAAGTTTGTTTGCATTAAATTCCTATTCCTTTATATTCTCACCCCACCCCCCTTCTAGATTTATATTTCTTTTCTCCCAGCTCTAAAGTTTATGTAAGCATTCTGACACCTTTATTTTTATAACGGTGTTGGAATCTTCCAGCTTCACTTTTAATTGTTAATGTCCATGTATTTATTACTGTAGCCCAAATACAACTCTGTACAAACCAGTTACCAGTAAAATTCACATTAGGTTTTATCTCTCAAAAACACGTAAATAATGACTTTGTTGAAACTTGTGCTGAAAAATTGCATTAAATCATGCTGTTAGGCAGCATTGCCTGTCTAGTGTAGATGTTGGTCATTATTTCTCCATATATGCATGTTCATTAATGTACCTATATTACTAACATGTGACATTGTGCACATTGTACTTGTCATATCGTCCTGCCTCATCAGAAGTACGACCCGAGCTCTTGTAGTATGAACCTTCAATTTACTAATAAATTTTGTTGTAAAAGTGTGGTGACAGTGTTTTTCTTTTAAGGCCAATTTTGAGATTCTTAGAAACATATGAGGGGGAAGATAAAAGGTGAAAGTCTGTCCTTTATGACGGTAGCAAGGATATTCACCCACCTTCACAACGGAAGAGTGAGTTGCTTGTCAATTTTGTAATAAGAAAAATATTCCATATCAGTCTATGAAGGTCTCTAAAATTATTTGGCACCAGTGGAAATCCAACAGAATATTTTGTCTGAACATTGGGCTGAAATGGCAGTACACATTGCAAAAAGATTTGATTATATATTTTTAATTAGAGGTGTGATTAATTTTAATACCCCTATTTTTCAGCTTTCATAAAGATTACAGCTATATTTTGAAAACTAGTAAAAAATGTCAAAATGTGTAATTTCACTGTTAGATGGTTCCAATAAAAACAACTGCAAGCAGTTATCAATAGGGTCCAAGCCCTGGTGTGGACCGCCTCCTGGGTGCTGTTAAATTTGGCCTGAGGTATGAGCTGAAACGTAAATGAACGTAGTAGCGCCTTCCTTTTGTTGGACGTGTCATTTTTGATGTGTGTGGTCAGAGCACCATGCCACATCAGCAGTCCAAAGCGTTTCTACCAAACTTGTACAGTGCAGGCTGTATTATATGAAACGTATGGCAATGTGTAGTCATTGTAATAGGCCACGTCTTTAAGCAGTCGTAGCCATGTTTTAGGATTTGACTCGGGAGTGGACATAGATGAAGTTTACCAAATTTAAGATTTTTATCTTGTGGTGTTTTTCTGAGAAGATAGAGGCTTTACAGTAAATACAGAATATAACCTGAATATAAACTTCATTACCACGTTTGATCAAAATTCTATACACAACTTTTTGCTTAGACAGAGCCTAGATCAAGTAAGTTTTTACAAAGAAGATAAAGAACAAGAGAAATCCGAAAATAAAATTACGAAAAACAAAAAGAGAGGAAGAGGATGCATTCTATATGGATATAAAGTGTGATAATTTTCACAATGTGATTCATGGACAATTACACAATTAGTAAAAAGATTAAAAGAAATAACAATAATAATAAAGAAATGGACGTCTCAATACTTTGTCATGGTGCTGAATAAAATTGTCATAAAATATTTGTAATTTGTTTTCATAAAATATTTGTAATTTAAATAAATCCTCTAATTTTAGCAGTCACCGAAACACTTCCACCCGGTTCACTTGCCCAACAACCAATCAAGTTCTTCCATTTGCTCTAATTGCCTTGTTGGTGCTCCTCAGCCAGTAAGGAGCAGCCAGTACCGGGAGTCGAAACAGGATTGGCTAATTTGAAAAACCCTTTCTCACTAAGGTAATATGTTTGGAAGAAGCATGGCTTTCAGGAAGAACAAGGGAGCTGGTTCTTCCTCCTAATAAGGCATTTTGGCATTACCTGTGCAGTTTGTTGAAGGTTGATGGTTCTTTCTGTTTAATCTGTGTTGCCTTGTGGGTTCAAATCATTACCATTTGGATGGCTGAAGAGGGAAATGTTTGCTGTAAGTGAATCTTGTGGCTTGGTTGGTTTCAATGAGCTTGTGTTTGATGGGAATCTGACTAAGTTTGGTGAAAAAGTGCTGTATGTGGAAGCTTTTTGGTATCAGTTGCTGGGTTCTTGTATCACATTGCTGTGTTTTCATTGCTTGGTTGCTTCTTGCTTTCTTCTACATGTGATTGTGGGTTGCGGTGGGGAAATGGTGGCCTGACAGTGTACCTCAAAGTCAGGTCCTGCAATTGCTTACATGCTGGAAACCGTGCAGTCTTATCAACGTTTATCAGAATGTCCTTATTTTATCAATGGTGTGGTGCTATGCTGTTCTCTCAAATTCATCTGTTTTGTTTCAACCTCATTATGTAGGTTTGTGGCCTTGGTACTGAACTGCCTGGCAAGTTTGCATATTTTGTCTCGACCCAAAAACTTCATGCGCCAATGGACTTGAAGTGGCAGTGAAGCATGGGAGGAACATGCAGATATTTGGACCTTCTTAATGCTGTCTTTCTTGGGTATTGCAGCACTCGTGGTATTTTGTGGACTGAAAGTGGTATTCATCAGAACGATGTGGCCTTGCCTCTTGCGCACTTTACAAACTACTTTTAATGGGAAAGGAGAAATTCTTGGAGAAAGTTCTGAAACACAAACTGCAATAATGGACTGACTTTGGAGAGTGGGAAATGGCAAAATTGAGATGAAAGAAAAGCAACTTTGAAATATCAATGGACGTGGTGCATGGGTTTTGACTGATTCTAAAAATATTCTGGACCTTTGAGGCTTGTCAATGTTCTTTCTTGGATATCACAGCACAAAAGTGGTATTTGTGGACTGAAGGTTATTCATTGCACTCCAAGTATGTGGCTGAGGACGACAATTGTTCAAATGTGTTGAAGGAATGTTCATACCTTTTGACGTTCTGCGCTTCTCTGGTGGTTTTGTCTGAGTAATAAAGTGGCTGGAGCTGGTTGTTTAGTGACTTGATTCACTTACAGTGACCACCCTTCTTGATCTATATTGAGTTACTTTGCAACAATCGTTTTCTATACGCTATATGACAAATATTGATTGTTTCTCAGTCCTACAAGACAATACAGATTGAAAAAGAACCATATTATTGAGTTTTAAGTGTAGTCAGGGCCACGTCATCCCTGGATACTGTTCATTCAAGAGTACTCCAAGGAAAAGCTGGGTAAGTATACTTGCTTTCAAAAATTTGGTAGGTCTGTGGTCTTACTTTGAATAAAAGTTTGTCTAATTGTTAAGGTTTAGTGTTGTTGCTGCATTTTCCTAAGCTTAGGTCTCCACTGAAATGGGTTCTGCCAGCAGAAGAATCTTCCAGAATGTGAAGCACACTAACTACAGGAGTATAATGGGTACGTGTGAGACCTAATGTGCTCTTATGACTTAAGATTGAATGTTCATAGGTTTTATCTTTTTGTGGTTAAGTACTCAAAGTTGAGGAATGACGGGGTAAAAGAGATAAAGGTGTAGTATATATTTCAACTGCATGTAAATGAAATCCTTTCTTACAATGACTAAATTCTACCAATATTTACAAAACCATCTCCATGTTAAACTTGTTGGGCCAATTACCCGGTCCAGGATTAAGCCTAGTCCTAGTTTGAATGGTAACCTCCATTAATCCATCAGCAAGGAACCAGCATGAAACCAGTTGAAACTTGTCTATAAAGATCCATTAACATACTCCTAGCTTAAGATGTGGTTTGTACTCTTTGGGCTGGTTTCTTGAATATGGGTTAAGCCTAGTCTTGGATAGGTTGCAGTACCATTGGAGATCATTCAAACTCTAAACTAGTCTATGGATAGTCTCAATCCTCGACTGGGCAATTGGCCCTTTATAAGCATCTAACCACTAAATGACACATGAACCACTGTGAAATTTGTACTGACTTCTCTCACTAGATTGCAGTTCTCAGACCCTAATCACAAGAAGCAAGGTGGATCCCTTTTGCATCCAAGAAGCTACAGTGATGGAGCCAGAAGAAGGGTGGTGGGTAGTGATCTGTGCAGAAAATAAGTTGAAAGTATGTTATTTAATTAGTTATGTATTTATCCTTGGTATCTTGCAGATCCTTTGTTTTGGATGACCATCGAGGTGATGCCCAAAATACTGGATCCACATGACTAAGTAAGATAAAACACACTGAGAACTGTAGTAATACTTAAGAGGCTCAAATAAGGTATTTGGGAAGAGCTAAACTTTGTTTGGTTTTGTCCCCCATCAGGATTATCACCTGGCAAGTGGAAAATGTGGTCTGGACACAGGACATGGCCTCGGACATGAGGAGTTGGGAAGAAAAAAAATGCGGTCTGTAATTCGAACATGGAGGTGACTGTGAGCAGTTCAGATGAAGGGTAAAGGTAGGATTTATTTTATCAACTAATTGGCTTAGAAGATATAACTTTCAAATTTAACTAATTAACTTAAAATAACTAACTCAAATGTAAGTACTAATTAACTTAAAACTAACTCAAATTAACTAATTAGCTTGGAAGATAAATTTAACTACTGATCAGCATAAAAAATTAACTCAATGTAACTAATTATCTTAGTCAAATTTAACTTTAAATAAGGGTAAATGGGCCAAAAATAGGTGGAAAAATTGTTACACTGAAATGTCTTGTGGCAAAACGCTGAAAAGTGTTTTTTTGGTTCCAAGACTAAACAGTTTTCTGTTTAGTCTTGGAATCATATTTCTTTTTTGAGACTGATCATGTTTTGAGATCAGTCTTGGTGGAGAAGTTGTTGACCTAGCCTAATGCCTGGCCCATAAATTCTAAACCTACAATGCCTTGCAAAAGTATTTACCCCCGTTCCCTATTTTGTTGCAAACAAAAGGGCAATTTTATTGGCAAAATTCTGTGAATGATCGTTTTACTAAGGTCTCGCCATTGAAACCTGTTTGGTTGGTTTTGTTCCTGTTTTTACTTTAGTTTAATACCTGCCTTGCCTTTGAAATAACCATAGGTGCTGATATGGAATTAAAACTAAATCTAACTAACCAGTCTTGTTGCATTACAACCTGGAATTGAAATGGATTGTTTCACAAATGATTTGTAATTAGCTTACACAACATGCTTACAACTTGAGATGAAACATTTATTGTGAAGCAAACAGAAAACTATGGTGTGCATAACTATTCACCTCCTCCAGGTTAATGCTTAAAATGTGTGTGTGTGTGTGTGTGTGTGTGTGTGTGTGTGCATATGCCAAAACCAGCTAAATCCACGCAACGCTGTTAGTTGCTGATCTATACCTAGTTGAAAGTTTTTGTCGTTGTGAGCACAGTGCGCCACAACGAAATGTGACCTCTGCATTTGACCCACTGTAACTGCCCCGAATGTAGTTGGCAACTATGCTTTTGGGAAACACAAAAGTTGAACGGGAGAGAAGCATGCAACAATTTTTGTGCCATTTTTCAGGTAGGACAACGTCACAATTTTTCCACCACTCAGTGGTATACCCGGGTCCGCTCCAGAACCATTGGCGTTGATGATGGAGATATTGTTCGGGGGTTAGGGGAGGCTTAACTACACAAACACGTAAAGGAATCATGGTGTTTGTTTTTATTTTAATGACTGCAGTAATACAACTCCACAATTTGATCATTTATCATCACTACCTTGGTGTTAAAAATGCAGCTATTTTGTCTGCTATTCAGGTGCTTGAAGTGACTTTTTCCAGTGTACGCTCTCTGTCCGCTGGTGGGAGGGGGTGTGTGTGAATGTGTGTGGACCATGTGTGGGGGATCTTTTTGTCCCCTGAAAAAAAAAATGTATGGCTTTGTGGGGACATTGGTGCAGTCCCCATTAGGAAAAAGTGACTACAGAAAATGTTTTTATTTGAGAAACTAAAGAGGTAACTGTGTATTTGGTTACTGAGGTAAAGGTTAGGGTTAGCTGTAGAATTATATACATCGTCACTCTGGGAGTCTATGGAATGTCCCCACACAGAGTTTGTGTGTGCGTCAACGGGGCAAGGGGTGGTAGGGGAAACACTACATGCTATACCTGCGACCAACCCATTTTCTTTTTCAAGCAGTTTTCTTTTGCCTTTGTTTTGAGGGCAGCAGTGTTTTCTTTGTCCATTTGGTGTCAGGACAGGCTCATCTCTGTTCTCAGTTTTCAATTTTTAAAAGTCTCTGATCTCAAACACCAATAACACTGTTTACAAAAAGCCGGTTCAATGATTCGATCTTGCGTTGTGATTTGGCTCTTTGAACGTAGAGGCTTTTGCTGTCAAAGGGAAGTGGTTTTTAGAGGATTTTGCTTATAAATTGCTATTTCAGTCAAGGCGGAGAGTGCTGTTTCGCGGGTTTTGAAGCAAAATGATTTCATGTAGGCTATGCTATGTGTGAACATAAACAACGTTCTCATTTTTGACGGCAGTGGCTTTTAGCAGCTTTTGCATCTGAGCTCTTTGTATGTATGCTGAGATGTGACGCCTGGAATGCAGACAGGTGGACCTAATTTAATTAATCCAAGTTGTGAATTTAATTGGCAGTGCTGGAGCTTATTTAGGAGCTTTATAGCAAAGGGGGTGAATACATATGCACACCATTTTTCTGTTTATTTTATATATATTTTAGGATGGTTTATTACATTTTAATTTATCAACTTGAACTATTTTGTGTAGATCCACTACACAAAAGGCAAACAAAAATCCATTTCAATTCCAGGTTGTAATGCAACAGAATGGGGGTGGGATGAATACTTTGGCAAGGCACTGTATATTAGCTTTGACAATATAGTACAATATAAACTAAGATAATTTACTTGAAAATAAACTTTAAGATGGTAAATTAAAGTAAAATAACTTAAAAGTAATACTGTTGAATGCCCTATTTTCACTGTCGTGCCTTTGTTGGGTGAAGAACAGAACATCGTTGGATTAGTTAGCGTGGGTAAGTCTAGGCAGTCAGGGCGAAGGCAGGTGGGTCTTAAGAGTTTCTTTTCCCTGATTTGAAATATAGTTTTTATATTTCAGGTCAGGTTTTGCTTTTCTCGCGCATAAAAAGCAAAAGGCTGTGGTGGAGGCACTCCTGGGGTTCTGGGACAGGGTTCGATTCCCTGCGCAGTCTGCAACAATCCGGCCTGAAAAGGATTGATTTAGCCATGAAACTTTGGTTTTTGTTGAAATATCAGCCGAGAAATCTTTGAGATGCTATTTTGTTATTGAAATTGGTACTCTGGATAGCGCCCCCTATTGGAGTAGCCAACACCTTTAATAGCAGCAAGCAGCTCAATTACATCAACTGTATTTACTTCATATGAGCCACTGATACTTTATTGTACATTTGCTAGTGTGTGCGCACAGGGTTTCCCGCAGCACTTTATAGTTAAGGTGGCTGCCTACTCTTTGTGGACATGTCGTTTTTGATGTGTGTGTGTGTGTGTGTGGTCAGAGCACCATGCCACATCAGCAGTCCAAAGGGTTTCAAATTTCACATTTATCCCACACTGTTCAGGGGATACAAGCTAAAATGTTTATTGGTTTGTAATAGTGCCAGCTATAGGTGGACATGTGCCATTTTTGGCCTCTGAGGTCTGACATGCAGTCCTGATCAGTCCACCAAAGGGTTTTGCTATAATATATTTGGTTTCGGTTTAAAATCTGAATGAAAACAAGAGTTCCAGCACTTCGTGCTTGGACCCCTAATAAATGGCACACTCACATTTTGTTTTAATAAAATGTGGGTAAATTGTGTTTCAAAATGAAACGGGCACTTTTTGAACTTGTATATTAACTACTGATAAGTTTACTGATATTAACTCAATTACCAACTAATATCAATGCTTGAGGCCAAACATTTTTAATGTTTGGCTTAAATGTGGTCACATAACATTTAGAAAGTGAGGGGCTGTATTAAGATAAATCGTAATTGCTGTAAGTGATCCGTTAACATTTGCTATTGTAACAAGTTACTGCTATTCGACGTAAAAAAAAAAATCAAAAGATGTATTGGGACTTTTCAGAGACTGAAAATTAAGACTTGTCTTTGACCTTGACAGTCTTCCCAGCGTCTGAAGTCCGAGATGTTTAGTACTGATGAATGGCTAATGTGCCAATAATGTCCTTGAGGCTGTTGATCCTGAGCTTAGGCACTTAAGGCCAAACAAGTCCATCTAATTAGTCTTAAGCCCTTGTCGCCTGCCTTCCTCATAACTAAATCTGCTGTTAACATTGAAGCCACCTGCCCTCACATGCAACTGGTCGGTAGGGTCTCAATCACTCCATCTCATCACCAACCTGTGAATTTTATTACAAAACATTTTAATGTCATCAGACATGAATAATAAAACAAGTTAGAAAATAGGTTCTGCCTCAATCTGACAACATGCATTAGTAAAATTAATGAACATAGAATTTCTTTTTGAGTCGGCCACTGTATTTTGTTCTTTCTTAATTTAAGGCAGTGCATAGATCTGTCAAAGTAGGATTTATAAAAAATGCATGCCAGCATGCTGATGGATTCCCTCCATAGTTTCCCCAAAAAGAATGATAAATTTCGGATCAAATATTATATCCAACATTTGCTCTGCAATGTCGTATAACTGACCAGCAGTCTTTTTTTTTTTTAAATTGAGAGAGATTTAAAAAACATAGAAATGCAGAAAATTCAGTACTGATTTATGGCACAAAAGTAGAGATTGTCTCAGAGAGAGATGGAGGTGAATGTCCATAAGGCTCCTGTGGGTGAGGTCAGACTTGACAGATGTTGTAATATATGGTGGGCCGCTCGATGACCGCATCTCCGACCACCTCGAAGACACTGTCCTTCCCAGCAAGCAATGGCACCTCTGTTAAAGGCACATTCTCCATGTTATTAGCGGTGCATTTGCTCTGAGATGCACCATTGCCCTTCCCCTGAAATAAAAAAAAATTGCGACATTAGAATAAATAGGGTAAGTCTTTGCATTGACTTTAACATCAGAACATTGCAAGATGTTCCTACCCTCGTGTCTGGTGGAAAGTCTTTTCGACACAAATGGGCAATTATTCCAGCTGCCAGAGCATCTCCTAGTACATTGATCATTGTTCTGAATCGATCCCTTGGAAAGAGAATTGATGTTATATTTTGGAAACTCTTTGAGATTCACTTGCTAATGCCTACATTGCTGGACTATGTGTGGATAATCAAAAGTGGGATCAACTTACAGAATCCAGTCAATGGCAACTATTAGCGTAATGTCATCTGGTGGCAAACCCACAGAGGTCAGCACTATTACCATAGTTACAAGACCCGCCTGAGGGATCCCGGCTGCCCCGATGCTGGCTGCTGTTGCCGTTATGCTGCCGAGAGGTAACGCAAGAAAATAAATTAATTCAGAGATAAGAGATGTGATATCAATTAATAGGATTGTGGAAAGAAGACAGGGCTGTTTAATTTGTTGCTAACAAAACTGTAATCTCAGAGTCCAGGAAGATTGCTATTTCACTTGATACTACATTAATCTTTAAATCTGCTACAGATGGTATTAGGAAAATAAAGCAGGATATATCAAACTTTACTGCTCTTATTACTGCCCTTTAGGGACAGTTGGTAGCGTAATGGACAGGGAGTTGACCCCTTGATTGCTGGTACAAGTCCCAGATCGGCAAAGGTACCACTGAGATACTCATGAGCAAGGGTACCATCTCCAAGCATGGCTGCCCATGTCAGCTGCCCACTGCTCTTTCACAGATGGGTCAAATGCAGAGGTCAGATTTTGTTGTGGTACACTGTGTACTGTGCTGTGGTGTGTTCACAATGACAAATAATTGCTCACGTAAATTTACTTACATCATAAGATGGGAGTGAGAATTGTCTTAGTCCTGTGGAGGTGTGAAAGTCTCTGTTCAGGAAGTAATTATCTAGTCATAATCTCTTTTTTCCTACCTGTTTAGTAAAGCAAGTGAACCAATTATTGATCTCAATCTGCAGTGGATATTAAACCGTGGGAACAAAACTCTAGCCAGGACTTTGACTTGATGAACTTGACTGTCTCTCCCCTGCATTTTTCTGAAGGTTGCCTCAGAAAGCCAAGCCCTCAACTGTGAGCTAAGAAATTAAATCTAGCCACAATGATGGATGACAAATCCTTAATTTTTTTAATTGCTGAAGGAGAAAAAAGTGATGTGTGCAGACATCAAATTTTCAGAGTATCTGTAA
>JAVGVS010000250.1:170000-487500 GCA_032718565.1 Distichodus sexfasciatus | reverse complement strand
GTGTTGTTTTTAGCACAGATTTTAGCAGTGACAGTTTTCACAAACTGCTCTCAGTGCTGCTTAATTCTTAAACATCTTCACACTGGCGCACACATTTCAGACTCTCTCTCTTACCATACGGCTGCATTGATGATCTTCATGACACATTCATTAATGCACTGGCAAACATTGACAAGGGGGGCTCCTCGCTCACCCATTTGGCCGAGTAAGAGACCTGAAATAGTAGAACATTTATGATTTTGAAGAGAGCAAATAATAGATTTTTGAAAGAGCAAATAATATTTTATCTTAAAAAATAATGACCAAAATAGCTAGAAAATACAAAATTATCCCATGTCTGGCCTTTTTATATGGTGGCTGCGGTCTTGTTACAAAAATTGAGAAAAACATATTTTGTGAACCTTCAGAAATTTCTGCATTAACTCCTACAGTAGCATAGACCATGAATGCAACGCTCTTTGTAGCCTAGCAAGAGGAAGTGTTGCAATAAAGGGTTATTGTTAAGAAAGTGCTCAAATAATAAATATTCTGAGTTTTGGAAATAGCAAATTATCAGTTTGTTTGATGTCTTACCCATAGTGGCCGAGAAGATGACGATGCCCAGGACGTTCATCTGGGGGCTGCTTCCAGGTCGTGTCTTGTAGTGAAGGTTAGGAGACGGCGTAATCTCCAGCAACACGGTCCGACTTTTGGGCCCGTCCTCATCTGGCATGAGGTAAAGGAAGTCGGGCGTCTTGGTAGTGACTTGAGCTTCCAGAATAGGAATGAGGTCTGTTTTATACTGAAAAAAGATAGAGATGAAGAGGCCTTGATTTTTAGAAACAGTCAGAGAGAGGCTACTCCTTAAAGGCAGCTTTATTTGTTGTTGCAATTTTTATATCAGTTATTTGTGGCAGATTTACAGGGACATAAGCAGAAGAGATAATAAATATGCAAAATGATAAATACGGACAGGACACAGGAAGACCTAATTCAATATGGAAAATAAAATAGGATCTAAAAGAAAAATTTTATAAAAATAAAAACATTGAAATTGAAACACTAATGTCATAAATGATAAGTATTAACAAATGGAAGTGGTGAAACATTGATGACTAATTATTGAAGTCATATTTGAAGACGCAACTTCATGCTCCAAACTGAAGTGACTCACCTGTTGAAATGTGGCTTCAATAAGATTGGATGGAATCATATTCCTGTAAAGGAAAAAAAAATACATTTGAAGAGACTTATAGCTGTATACTTTATAATAAAAACTTTTAAATTCAATTAAATGAATCTGGAGCATAAACCTAACCATCAATTGGTAAGACAAAGAAAAATCTGAAATTAATAATCACATTTATTGTACATGTTTTTGATTTATTTTGTACTCTGGAAGCTATTAATTACAATGGAGTCACGAGCCAGAAGGTATCCCATCACGAGGGGAATCCTCTGCAGTGATCTCCCCTCATTACACAGGCTGTAAACCAGTTCTTTGTGCGGATTACTAAAAATACCCTAATCACCCTTCTGCTTTAATTGGCTTCTGCAGTGTTGGATGGCCGGAACTCAGACCTTGATTAATATTGTGAATGGCGAGGCCTTTGGAAGAATTCAATAATGATACCCTTTTCAATGTCAGTTTTTGTCTTTGACGTCTGATAAAAGATTCTCATTTGAGATCATTTAAAAACCACAGATGAAAGTTGAAATACGGACCTGACAAGGTCCAGCAGTGCATCTGCAGAAGTCATGACCGGACCCCCTCCCAGCCTCATGCTCTCCATCTCCGTTCCGTGGCCCGGTTTGATAATCAGGACCAGTATAATTCCCACCACAACGGCGATGAAGGTAGTCCACAGGTAATAAGTTACAGTAAGAACGCCCATGCGGCAGCAGGCCTTGGATTCCATTGATGATAGTCCTGACATTAAGCTACAGACAGAAATCTGTGTGATGAAGACATCATTTAACTTCAATAAATGCATTCAAACAAGTAAATAGCTCTACCTTGAAGTGATTAGGGGCAGGATGAGCATTTTAAGCATTCTCATCAGGAGCTCTCCAGGAAACGAAAAATAAATTTTTGCCTTTGAAAAAAACAGGAAAACATTTTAAGTCATTATATTCATCTTATCAGTTAAACCCCTTTTCCAAATGTACTAAATATCATTCTGTATTTAGAATAACTATTTAAATGTTACCTCAGATTAGGTATAAAATCAATATTATTTTATAATCGTATCTTCTAACCCCCAAAAATCTAACTTTACCTAAGCATAGCCTAAAAACAAAGCAACTATATGCTATATACAATTTTAAATATGAACTTGAAGTGATGGCATGGAATGTTAACAGTCATGCTTTGTTTGTAGCAATTCTTTTGGTTATTGTAGACAAGTTAACACAACAGCTAATAACTAGCATAAATCCAATATACTTTGCTTGTTCTGTGATAAAGCTAAATTTCAGCGTAACCATCAGACAATGATGGATGGTCATTGTTTTTCATATTCTTTTTTCATTATGTACATATACTTCATTAAACTGCTGTTTAAATACAATAGTTATCTTATATTAGTTACCTATTATTTATGTTTTGTTACACTATACACAAAACTCCCAAAATTATATTTTTGCTGTATGTAACATGACACTATGCAGTTAAATGCAGTGGATTTTGCAAAGCTGAATTCTAAAAATCTCATTCTTCATTTCAAGCTTCTGAAAAAAAAGGTTAAACATAATTTTTTTTCACAAATGGACTGTTTTTACAACTGTAAATGTAAAATGATAAACAACTTATTACACATAATAGAACATAATTTAGTGTTAACTATGTAAGTTAATTTACCCACAAACATAGCTATTTAGTAAATAGCATGTGGTTTTCCAAAGATAAATCTGTATTAAAAATGCATCTTTCACAAGCGAAAACTTGCTCAGCGATGTACAGCATTGAAAAGGAAAACAGCTAGGATATCACACATAAGACGATGTGTGTGTAGAAGAGTTTAAATCCACTCTCTGACAATGTGTTGGCTTCTGTCCCCATGATGCACAAAGAGCTCATTAGCCCATTGCTGCATGCGTCATGCACGAGGCAAACAAGACTCACACATCAGACTGTTTGCCTTGGTTGACTGGCTTCCATGTGGATTTAAAGTCAGCTGAGCTGTTGGCCTTAAGGACTTCCTAATGGCGCTTACACCACATGTCAACACTGACATGTAATAAGGCTGTTTGACATATCCAAGCTAGTATTCATTTCGGCCTCGTTCATTTTTGACATTAAATAAGTAAAGGACCTCTCAGGCATATTTGTCTGAAAATGTTGCCCTAATACTTCTCAGTGCTGGAGTTACTGGGATTTCACCAGAGATTCTTACAAAACACAGCATTTAACAACAAGAAAAATCACTTGTATATACGACTGTGTAAAAGTCTTGAGCCACCCCTCATTTCTTCATATTTTGCTTCCAAAGAACAAAACTTTCCTGGCTTTTAAAGAAGTCTTGAGTAGTATTTCACCATTCGTGCTCACTGTAATTGTTTAATTGTCTTAGCAAAATAAAGAAATCTGGATGGCTGAGGATAATTTGTAGGTTATACTGGATTTTAGGATGTTGTTTATGAATAGTAACAGAAAACATTTTCACCTACAGCATTAGGTGAAACCCCAATTTTCAGTCAGATTGAATTCACATCAGTAATTACTTCTGTTGAATAAGTTACCTCCAGATCAACTTTATTTATACCAATGTTGTCCATTCTGTTTGTACAACTTTACATCTACTGATTTCAAGCCACTGACCTGTGGGGACATCTCATATCCCCTCAGCAGGTAGCCGAGGATGCATCCAGTCAACACCCCCAGCACCGACAGCGTCAGCAGGCCGTTTCTCTTCAAGTAATCCTTCAGGTACTTTTTGATACTCGGCGTGAAGATGCTCCGTAGAAACTGGCTAAGTCTGCCCAGCGCGTTTCGGCCACAGCGAGCCGGACAGGACGAGTTCTGTCGGGAATCCGGCTCACCGGCGTCGGCGGGTATCAACAGCTCCTCCATGCTGTGAAGCTTCAAGTAACGCGGGGGCCAAAAGCCGTGGTTACCTGTTCTAGCGCAAGATTAGCCAACCGTGCAGCCATGCAGCACTGAGACACTGAACTAGCGGAGTCCGCTTAGGATGGTAAACGGATTACAACTCTTTAATAAAATCTAACACTTCTTTGTTGTGGGTGGCGCTGCGCCACTGGGAGTCACTCACGACGGGTGCGTAATCTAAATTCACACTTTTTATACTTCGGACAACAGGTGTCATGCCGAAAAATGCTCCCCAGTCTTACACTGAAAACGTTTTCTTTTTTGTAGTGTGTGAAAATGATTATTCCTGCATATGTAAACGCATCAAACATGTCATACGATACGCTTTTCTGTGAAGTACGTAATAATAAAGCAATACTACTGGCCAAAGTAATTCATGCTCAAAGACATGTCATTTCGTTATAGAAATAGTTTTATTAAAAGCAAATATTCTGGAATTGATGCATTTGTATGGCTGTAGATCATCACATTAATTAGGAGAAAAATTCAAGGATTAGAAAGAACCAAATAATAAATTATTTACTCATTATTTTTCAAAAATGGTGTGCAACATTAAAAACAACCGTTTCCGCAACCAAGAAAAAAAAACACCAAATCAAAGTGTATGCATTAACACTATTTCACCACAAGCTCATAGTCACATCTGATTAGATCTTTTCATTAAGATAAATTCATCAGATTAAATGATATTCATTTTACGTCACAGTATGAAGAACACACTCGGCCTACTGTGCGCATTGTTTTAATTATAATGCTGTTGAATATTAAATTATATTTTAATAATGTCCATTCTTGTGCTTTCCTTTATTGTTTCTGTAAGTTCACTGCATGTCATATACAAAGCTGAGACACTAACAATCATGTTGTCCTTTTTGCTTTATTACACTATAATAATTATTGATCACTTAGTTTTGATACAGAAATCTGTCTGATTTGCTTGGCTTCCAGCCATATTTACTTCCCACTTGTCACTGTATACCACTATGCCACCAGGCAAATTTACTTCATCTTCTCATTGTATACCACTTTTTGCCAAAAGTAAAGAAAGAAAAAAACTGCATGTAGTTGATAAACATAAAATAAATCTCTTAGCAATGTGAGTGGGAAATGGAAGTAATCTCTTTTAAAAACACCAGGACTGATGGCAATCATTTCCAACAAAGAAAGGAGGTTAAAAATATAGGCACAAAAGAAAAATTGCCACTATAATGCTATCTTATAAGCTGTACTTACTTCCACAAACAATCTATTATAAGATAATGATACTTTTTACATTTTATTGAGTTTCAACCTTCACAGTAGACTTTACAGTCTATAGACTGTTTGGCAGTGTCATTGTACTAAGCCTGATTAGATTTTTTTTTTTAATGCAGTAGTTATAATTAAAAAAATTTACCAGTGTAACTTAAACATTTCAATACTGTTGCCAATCAGCAACTTTGCTGTTTCAGTAGCATCATTTCAAAAGAAACTTTCACAATTACACATATGTAAAAACAAAACCTGAAAAGATATGTAGTATTGCAGACACACAGATAGATTTCTTAACACTTCGAGTTACCGAGAATATCCAGCTGACGTAAACATTTAACTTGATTATATATGAAATGGTTCATGAAGTAATGAAAAGTGGGACAATTGGCTATATATTACCAAGTATGATCACCCAGCATCACACAAATCAGTAACATCAAACCACAAGTAATAACCCCCAAAACACAATGAAAATAAATAATTGGATTTATTATAAACTCAACTAAAATACTAAAGTTCTTGTATATCCAGTGTAGGACTTTGGAAACATATAAAGTTAGAAAAAAGTGGTCGAATAAGAACAGTCGTTTAAGAGTACAATTAGAGCAATTTCCACACTGCACATCCATAAACCGAAGCTAGCAGGAACCGGACCTATCCAGAAATAAGGGTACTTCAGGTGATAGTTCTTATTCCTTTCATACTAGGAGAATGAATCAAATGGAGTGTTGTGTTATAGTGGAATATGGACAAACCATTGAGACTAGGATAGATCCTTCTTCTAACTGATAGTTTGGTTGTCCTTGGATACTTCTGTTCACACAATGTATTGTGCAGCCTTTATATAAAGAATGCAATAGCCACAAATATCAAACGTCATACAATTAACATTTTGTTGATTGATCCAGAAGGAAAACTTGTCTGAGATTCATTTTCCCTGGCTAATCTGCGAGAGTCTACTTTGATATCTGAAATTTGGGAACGATGGATGATACTCAAAGTAAAGTTTTCTTTAAGGTTTCTAAAATGATTCTAATGTTTTCTATGCAGATTCACTTCCCTACAAAAATTCCTGCATCATTCCAGTAAGATTCATTCTTTCCAAATAGATGTCTTTTAAAATGTTTTTTATATTGCAATATACAGCAAAAAATATACTGCACTCTAACATTTTATGCAACCCTACTACTAAAGTTCCTTCAGCTACCTTTGCTGCTTTGGTTGCCTTGTGTTGCAATGACAGGATATTAACAAATCAGCTGTTGACAATTTTGCAAGCTCAGCCTGGGTTTTGGTACTTCACAAGTGAAACTTGTAGCGGAACCATATCAGAGTATTTCTGCTCCAGATTTTGCTCTCAAGTACCCATGGGTCTGGTACGCACCTCGGCTGTTTGAGTACTTGATAACCAAATTGGAATTTGTACCAGAACCATACCGGAAGAGTCCAGTTCTGTTATTAAATACCCATGGGTCTGGTTCCAAGCTGGAAAATTCCAGATCCAGTTCAAGTTCTGTTATCAAGTACCCATGGGTCAATGACCTAACTCAACTGCTTGGGTGCTTGATAACCGAAACAGGAACCTGTAGTAGATCCATACCAGAAGATTCCAGTTCCAGTAGCAGTTCGGTTTCAGTTGCAGTGTGAAAGTGGCCAATATGCCCTTTACTGCGCTTGTCCTTTGGTTATGCTGGTTTCACAGCTGCCACATCATCATAACATGTATCACCATTTGATGAAGACCAGCCCTGCCAGCACGCCATATCCCAAGATTAGGAACAGCACCTTCAGTAGCCTATCGTGTTTATCCTCCAGTTCCCTGGAGAGAATTTCAAAAAAGGTAATGAAAAGGAAAGTACCTGCTGCCATGCCTTGGAGCACCACAGAAATAATACTCCCCGCCAGGTTCTGGGCGCTCTCGATGCCCATTCCGAGTCCGATGCCGATGGGGATCATGAGACTCACAGTGACGGCGAGTTTGCTGGCATCTCGCAGCGCCAGTCCTGATTTGGCCACGCTGACCCCCAACGCCACTGCAGCCAGTGTCTCGTGGACCGCTACTCCAATGAAGAGACTTCCTAGCTTGGCCCCATCTTCCTGGAGGCCCAGAGCAAGGCCTTCAAAGACGGAGTGGGCCGACAGGGCCAGGACCAAGCTGGCCAGACGCAGCGGCCCCGCTCGGGTTAGCTCAGCCGGGTTGAAGTGTCCATGGTGGTGCGAGTGGTGCTGGTGGGCTGCCGAGCTCCGCGGCGGGGCGATGAAGGGAGTGTCGTATTCCGAGTCGCTGCCGGCCTCGGAGCCTCCAGCATTAAAGGTCTCAAGGTCGATGAAGGACGGCTTCTCCTTCCTGAAGGTCAAGACGGCCTGCTCCACGAACACCGTGAGGAAAAAGCCCAGCATCATCACGGTCTCAGCTAGAGGGTAGTCTGTAGTGATTTTTAGCACTTCCAGTACTTCTTTGACCTGAGAGAGGAAATAAGTTACATGATGTAGAAAAGCTGGGTAATATGGGAAAAATATATAATTGGTCATTTTTTTCCCTTGGTATCTCGGTACTCGTCACACTATAAAATTTCACATTCTTGTTAAGTGTATATGGACTATGTTATCAATGCACCTAAGATAGCCTGGCAGTTATGTGTTCTTATTATCAGTAATAAACTTTTAATAAGATTTTAATAAGTTTTAATAACAAAAAGAACAATAATTAACATAGGCATTTGGATAGTAGTGAATATAGCTATTTTTTTTAAGTGAAAGTAATGTTTTTTCTTTCTTCCTTTTATTCATTCATACATTATATATATATATATATATATATATATATATATATATATATATATATATATATATATATACACACACATGATGAATGCTGTGGCCTAGTAAAGAAACAGAAACTGTATATTACAACTTGCCTTGTCTCTAACAGCTGGCAGAAGTGCATTGAAACAAGTTGCGAGGAAAACGCCACCACCGAATGAGTTGCTGAAGGCCACAGCCTTTCTGTAGCGTACAGCTTTGTCCAAGTCTGCCTGCATAGCGCGCACCGGGATCAGGATCCCTGCCAGCATCAGGCCGAACACTGCCAGCAGGCACAGGATTTTGGCCACAATGATCTCCATGCTGCTGCAAAGAGGCTGCGCTTCACATCCACAGCACTGGGTTTGGCACTAAAGGTACTAGCTCATAACTCTGAGCAGGACAGTCTCCACTCAGCAGAACCGGAGCAGTCACAGGGGGATGGGAAGCATCATTCTGAAAATATAATAGATTAGAATAAATTTTTTGCAATAATGCGAGAAGAGTTGCAAGCAAGTTATTCCTGCCTACCAACATTCATCTACACAGTATAACAAGCTCTAAGGCTACATGATATTGAAAAAATTACACTACAGTATTTTTCCTTTCAGCAAATGAAATTCTGACTTGTAATATTGAGTTAGTTGATATAGTGATAATTTTTTGAAAGAATCACTTTAGAACAACTGGAGTGATTTAGCAGAGGTGTGTTTCTGCACAGAAAATGGAAAAAATAATTTATCTTCATCTTCTTTCTTCGGCTTCTTCTGGTTAGGGGTCGCCAGGAACAACTGGCTCCATGTCCATATTTATAAAAGCTAAAAAAAATCCATATCTACCTTGAAAGGCATTTTGAGGACGAACCCTTCTTTCTTGAACTTCATCTCAGAATTCTTCAACCCAAGTAAATGATACTGATCATTTCCCTTTAAGATACTTTTTTACTGTACATTTTTGTCTTATTAGGTGTGTATATCACAGTGATTCAATGGACAATTCCATGTGTGTGGATCACAATGTCTGCTACAGTTTGATTTGGGTTTGATTTATGTCAGGAGCAGTAACTGATATTAGACAATATAATATGCTGACTTAATACAATCACTTCCATTCCTATCAAATCACAAAAAACGACTAAAATATCATTTGACATTTTTATTTCTGAGCTTAACCAGACATTTGGAGGAAAAAAAAAACAATCTAATTGTTAAATTATAAACAGATTTCTTGTTTAATATAAAGTGACTATTCTGGATCAATGCTATGGTGTTGTTCTTCATTGAATAATGTATCACAATATATTATTATTTTTATTTTTAATCTTTTGTCTTATACGCACGTTATCACTGGACCGCCAAAACAAATTCGTTGTATGACTGCGTAGTTGGCAATAAATTTCATTCTGATTCCGACACCATTTTCTAATATTTCTTATTAAGATAGCTTACAGCATGGTATAATACGTTTGCACTGCTTGCTTTGTTCTGTTAACTTTTTTCACCGCTTATTTTAAATCATGTCTATTTCTGCTTAGCACAATCTTGGAGCAGGTCGACTCGCGTTGTGTCTGTTTAACACAAAATACGGCAAATGGCTTTAACTCCAGCCTGGAGGCAAACGGAAATCGAGCTAGTTAGCTGCCAACCATATTATAAGTGTGCTAGCCATGTTTCGTCAACTCACAGCTATTGTCGCCCTGCACTGAGCATTAAAAAAATTAAAAGGTTGTGCTTTTAATAGTAACAACCCCGTGTTCATTTGCCCATGAACGCACGTTCGCTAGTGCAGCTAGCTCGACAGTTAGCAGATGAGCTTGGTGCTAAGCTAAAGCGTACACAGGGCTAACATTACCGAGCCAAGCCTCGTGCGTGTATGTTTAATTACATACTTATTATATACACATATTATTGAGGAGGATATGTATTGTTCGAGTTCTCGTTTTTCAGCGTTACCTTTTATTTTTGTTCGGTACTTCCTGATGCACGACCACCTGTCCGGTTGCCACTGGCTACTACGTCCTGCTTGCTGTCAGTCAATCAACAGTTGGCAAGGTCGAATATGATTGGAGAAAAAAATATTTCCGTCTCCGTTAGGCCCGCCCTTTTGGACTAGCGAGTAACAGGATATATCTAAACTTATGGCACCTTTCCACGGCGTGGTACGGTACGGTATGGTACGGTACTTTGCTGCTCAGTGCGAGTAAAAAATGTTATTGTAAGGTGTCGATTGCTATTGTAGAATCTTTTAACAGATGTCATACGAAACACTTGGATGCTTTCTTTGGATAAGGGTCTGCAGAGAAACCTTGTTTGTCTTTGGTGAGATTGTCTGATCTGATACATTAATTTGGGGGTTAGAAGTGTGAAGGATCTACAATGGGAGTAACATATAGACTATAGTATAGACAAATATGACTTCTGAGGATGAATGAAAAGGCAGAAATAACAGGGAAGGGTAATTAAACCCTAGAATTTGGACAAGTATGCAGGTAGATTGTCTGGTTAATTGATGAAGAAAAAACACATGAGAAAGACAGAAATACCAATAGATAAAGAATGAATGTTAATGGACAGGTACTGTTAGTTATAAAGTGAGATGTTTGGACACTGCTTGGTCTTGGGACAACTCCCTATTATGTTTGACTTTTAATGGATCATCAGTAAGAGTTTTCTTTTTATCAACACACTGGACTGTTGGATATTTTTAAATTTAAGTTGTATTAGCAATGACAATACACAAAAAAAAAAACATGAAAGTATGTGAGTTCGACAGTTACTTGTCATCTTACAGGACATTTGTACAGATTCAAAATTACTGAAGACTACAGTAGTCAGAGATTGTGGAGAAAAAAAACAAAACAACCAAGAGGTAACCAATGTGTACTTAGCGAAACTATGGACACGCTGCAGTTGAAAAAAATGTTCTGCTCATGATCGCGCTCTAAGAGGACAGTACAGAGTAATTTAAACAACCAGTCTTAAATTCTCCAACTTGGTGTAGTGCATCAGCGACAAAAAAAAAAACCCAACTGCATTTTACTTGAAATCTGACATTTAATATCCAAGTGGCATTGTACATGTATGTCTTACAAACGCATCTGATCAAGACAGCTGTTACAGTAAAAGTGAAGCATTCAATATTGATACTGCAACGTCTGTGACTAGTCGGTGTAGTAGTGACTTGTTTATGGCCATCCATTAGAATGGAATTCATTACACTGAAATCATACATGAAAACCTGTGTGATGTTCCTGTACATCCAAACAGGCTTTTCTGCGGGTGGCCAGATCTGACCTAAAAATTTAGGCTACATTGGTATCTTCAAAGACAGGCAAGGCAGGGGGAAAGCAGGACACATGTGCACTTAGCATGATGTAAAATTGATCTTTTCCCTGGAGTTGTAAGAATAATAACCTTAAAAAATGTTAAAAAGAAAGATGACCAGCCAGTCTTCTTGTGTGTCCCCATGACCATTCTTCAGCTAGAGCAAGAAAAATACACAATGTTCATTATTAAGATTACAATACAAGTTGCATAAATTACTTTGTTTAGTCAAATAAAGCACAATTATATTGTTAATAGAAATAAAATTGTGCTTCAGTTGATGAAAAAGTCCAAGTTCTTACCACTTCATGTGTCATTGCTCTTCATTACTAGCACTGGGCGGCCGGCTACGCATTTGACTCCTCAGCTGTTCAATGAGCTCAGGATTCTGCTGCTGCATTTGCTGTGCAAATTGCTGGCCACTGTCAAAGACAATAAAGTAATAAATAAAAGACCAATACAATTTTAATTTGTTGCAGTGGCTGGGGATCCACCAACTTACGCTTGGATAAGGCCAGAGAGGTCATTTGGAGATGGTCCTCCTCCTCCTCCTCCTCCTCCTCCTCCAGCTGCTGCTGCTGCTGCTGCTGTAGCTGTTGCTGTTGCTGTTGCTGAAGCACTTGTGCTGCCTACAGGCCCGTAAGCTCCAGACAACATTCCAGACACCCTGAAACATTTAACGTTGCTTAATATAAACAACTGTCCAAGAAGAGACTAAACATGACAGGGACAAAGCTGTTTACACAGAGTTGTATTGGATACGTCATATCTTTTGTATTGTATGTCCTCTTGTATGTTCTACTTTATAGTTTGTATTGTATAGTGTCCATTCTTAGTGCTCACTGTGTATTGTCTCATAGTATTTAGCTAGTGAGACACGAATAACCAGAAACAATTCCTTGTTTTTTTCTGACATACATGGGAAATTAATCTGATTCTCAAGTCCCTTTGTTATTAATACAACTTTGCAACACTTGGGGGCGCTAATAGTTCTAAAACACTATAGGCCACTATAAGCATTCTAGTAATGGAGTGACTATTAAAAAATAATTACATTTTTTGGCACATCATAAATTTTGATCTGTCATACAAAATACAAAAGTGTGTGTATTAATTCTACAAGTCTTCCCTCAAAGTTATTCATTTTAGCAATGTAGACTTATTTTTCTCAGGGTGACAATCCACAAAATATGGTTAACCAATCATCAGTGTGTGGGGAATCAGGTCAGACAAAAAAAATTAACTTCTTTTCAATTTTGTTTGAACTGTACTTCATGTAACATTTGCTTTTAATTTTTTATTTATACATTCTCATGTCTTGCAAGAGTATGAACTGAGCTTTACAGTCATTTAAACTATTTATCAATCTTTTGAGCTTTCTCTGAAGCTATTACTTAACTATTGTGCTAGTGTAGCTCAATCATGCACAAAACTAACAGTATTTTAATTGGAATTACAAGAACCATGTAGAATCATATGCATACTACTCACAGTTGTTGTACTTGGGGGTTATTCATCAAATTAGAAGCCTGTAGTAAAGAAAAAAAATCACTTGAGACACTATATTTTCTATCACAATTCAATAAGAAAGAGGGCCTCTCTGATGAATACACACCATATTCATGAAACCAGGATTACTAAGCAAACCAGCAAGATCAACTCCACCCATGCCCCCTGTCTGAACGAGACAAATACCAGAAGGTCAATTTACACATTTTTTTATACACTGAGAATCTACAGTAGCTTAGTTAGCAGTACTCACTGGGCTGGGTGTTTCTTTCAGTTTCTGCTCAGCTATTTTCAAATTGGACTTGTATGTCTCATTGTCAGGGTCTAGGGCAAGGGCTTTCTTGTAGTAGCTCACAGCTTCTGTGTGTTTGTTCAAACTGGCGAGAGCCAATCTGGTTATCAGAAGAAAACACAGTTTAGATATAATTCACGGTTTAACAGATTTGCTCTTAGTCGTAACACCACATGAGACGTTAACCCTTATTACCTGAAAGCATGAATTCAGAAATGCTTTTTGAGGCCAAGGTATTAAATACTGGTTGCCTTACCCCATTCTCCCATATGCCTTGCTGTAGTTTGGATCAATTCCAATTGCACGTTCACAGTCTTGAACTGCTCCAGCGTAATTGGCAAGTTTGCTGTAGGCTGCGGCTCTACAAATTCACAGAAATAAAAATCAGAGACCTCAGCAAATTTCTACTAATGTTTAATGGACTGTCAGGGAATTCTTACCTGTTGCAGTAATACACTGCATTCTGTGGATTAATCTGAATGGCTTGTGTGTAGAACTCCACTGCTGCACTAAAGTTTTCTGCCTTCATTTGGTCATTACCTGCATTGAATAAAAGTAAGAATTAGTAACAAGCGTGTCTCTGTTGCACTGAAGTTACCTTCATTTGGCTGATGTCTTCTGTGCAACTTCAATAATAACAACTCCCAGTTATTATACAATTTCATTTATATTTAAAGCATTTGGACAATGTTCTTTTCAGAAGAAACATACACAAATACTTTGCAGCCCACTGAAAAAAATTATTACTTATTTTAGACCTACAGAACTGCAAAAGTAAGGCTCAGACAGGCAGTGCTTGCTCGTAATGATCCTTCATCTTGCCATCTTTTGCACTATTTACATATCACAAGCATTTTATAGAACATTTAATCTCACAGGACTGATTCTACATCCATACCATTGTTCTTAAGTCTCTCTGCCTCTGCAAGTTGCTCATCTGTAGGCTGACTATTGTCTGAGTTGACATGAGTTGGCGTATCTGCTTCCTTTTAAATAAAAAGGATTGAGTTAAACATCTTGAACATCTACAAGTAGTGTTCTTGACAATTTTCAATGTTTACCCTAAAAAGAGAAAAGAACAGAATGTACCTTGGCCGTTGCTGCTGCAAATATCTCTGGCAAGCTCTGAGTGACTGCTAAACTCTGGTCCTCAGTAGAGACGCCAAACGCTGTCTCCAAACACTGGATGGCAACTAGAAAGCAGTTTAAAAGCTGTTAAAAACCAATACAACAACTGGTAGCAAAAATGTCAAATGAATCCCTCATTTAGGTCTGTGTCAGAATGTAAAATACCTTCTAAACTTTCTTGAGCATCTGATGACATTTCTCCAGACCTTAGCCGGTCATGGAGAAACTGGATAATGGAAAAGGCCAGACGCTTTGTCTCTGTCATTTTGGAATTGCTCCTGTAAAAGACAAACATGTCATTTTCTGACTTTATATTGAACACAACTGACTGTAACAGCTGTGTAATCAAAAGGTAATAACCAAACATTCTATGCAAGTATTAGAACTGAAATAGTGACAACGCTCTATTGAATTCTTTTAGCTCTAATGCTACAATAGCAGCTAATGTGTATTAAAAGTATCTTAAAAGACATAAAAGAAGGGCAAGCAAAAACATTTTTACACTGCATCATTTTTTCTGTAATACATATTGCGATATAAAAATATTTTAAAAATGATGCAATCATATGAATTGCAAGAAAGGATGAGAAAATAAAAATACTGAAAATGGTTGGAATTAATCTTATTAATAATTTTACATATTAAAAGCCTACTTTTCCTATCCTTTCTTATCTACGAACCCCTAAGTCGGAGTCCATTTAGCGGCAATTCAAGAAGCGGGTGTTTTCCTTTTGTGTCAAAGCACCAGAAGAGTTGGTTGAAGAGGGGCGTTTGACAATGTTAGTCTAAACGTTGCGGGTACTGCAAGGTGGCAATATGGCAGTGACGATACTAAAATGATTATGATGTAGCCGTAATACAAAAGTTGTTTATTCAGAAAATATTAAGACTGGAAAGTAAGACATACATTTCACTTTCACTCACGTTAAGGCTTTAAACTAATGTTATACTAAGCTTAGCTACCATTAACTTCAGCCTCGCTTCTGCTTGCTGTTTTCTTGTGAGACCGAACATTTTACCGCTAGTGCGATGATTACAAGTGTTAACAAGTACGAACGCTAGCAAGCTACCAGCTAAGAGCTTTTGGCTAACAAGCTAAGAGCACATATGCACTTTCCCGTCCCGTAAAATTCCCCTTCAGCTGAAGGGTACTGCCAAACAGCTAGTCACTAGCGTTATGTAGCATAACCTGCTAGCCTGCTAATACTGCTTGCTAGCTAAATTAGCAAGTCAAAACTGGCAAAACAATAGACCGCGTCGAAGACCCAGACACGAAACGAAAACGAAGAGACACATTAGACAGTGTACAACATGTGTGCTATTAAACGACCCATTTAGAAGCGTGCCGCTTTTTCGTCATACTTACTAATCGCCCGCTTCTGAGATTCAGCGCTAACGCTGGGTTCTGCGTGAGCCGCACGTTACGTACACGCGTGTCGTGCGTAGAGGAATGACGTGGCCGCTCTATATTGAAAACCACGCCCATGGTGTCGGTGTCTGTGTGTTTGGTTTTATTTCTGTGAATTTGTAGAGCCGTTTTTTAATACATCTTAGCTAAGATCATTACCATCCTCATTACATTGGTAAATTTTTTTATGAAAAACGTAATTAATTAATTAATTTTTTACCCTCAAATCTCACTCTTACGTGTATTATATATAAAAACGTATACATCTGTTTTTATTAGTTTAAATGATTTTGTTACATTAGTAATTAAATTTAAAATGGGAGATAAATGTCTCAGTGCGTTAGTTCATCAAATCACTGCTATTAACAATAATTTGCCACGCTGAACATTTCAGGCAGAAGCTTAACTATTACGAAGCAGAGTATATACTAAACTATCTGATCAATTTAGTCTTATTGCAAAGGGGCAGGTCTAAATGATAGACGCGTACGTCGTCCAATCAATGAGCAGCGTCCTGTAGCGGCAATCTCGCGTGTCATTATCTGACTACTGTGAGGAAACTGCTGGTACGCGTTGATTGTGGGGCAGCTCGAACTGATTCAGTAAAACGGAACAAATAATGGCACCTACAGGTGAGTGCGATGAATCCTCATACTTTTCCGCCATCACTTCATATTTTGTATATGGAAATACAAGGCTTTCTTAAAAACGTGAGTGAAACTATCAGTATGGATGCAACTGACCGTCGATTTAGTCAAACGGCTGGTGTTTTTTAACAGCTTCCGAGCTAGAAGCTAACATTTAGCGTTTATTACATCACCGCTGCCGAAGAGACAGGTTAGCTGTCTGGTTAAAGTAGAAATAAACTCTGCTTTCTTGCCTTTTCCCACAATGCCCTTCATTTTGTGTAACCTCTGACAACGCATAGCTCTCCCACCCCACGTTTTATAGTTAGCTTGCTTGTTAGCATTTGTCCTGATCTGCTAGTCGGCATGTAGCTTCATTAGCTAATCACCCTGATACGGAGCACTTAGCTTAGCTGGCTGACCATGCTAAAGAACGCCGGGCCTGTTTCGTAGGGTCACATCATTATAACGTTTCTACGTTTTATCAGATATATAGCGTTGCTCAATTCAGTCACGTGGTTGACTGAGGTAGTTCGAGGCGCTGTTTGATTTTAGACAGAGCTCTGCGATAGACCGTTTCAGCATCGACACCGCGATGTGCGCATCAGGAGTCGCCATGACAGGCAAAATAAAACAAAACACATTTCTGCCCGAGTGAAAATCTGTCGTTTTACACATTGCCAACATGTAGCAGATGATCATTTACAGATCGACTTGCAGCCCCTTATTGCAGGGTAGGGGTGAAACGATACTTCAGCCTACATCCCTATATTTATTCAGTAATCATTGAGCCTGTAGCATCATTCCAAAGTGAAAACACTGATTTATTATCGACAAGAAGCTTTTGAATGACTTGCCATTTTATTGCCACATGCTAATAAAATACTACTGTGTTCACTCTTTCCATTCAGGTGAAGTGGTATTTGGCAATGGGTTAAGAGTTTGTGCTGAAAATCATTTGCGCTGGGATCTAACACCTGATCAGATTCATCAGCTCACTGACGAGCTTATTGAAAATACCAAGAAAGTCTATGACTCTGTTGGAGCCCTGGATTTAGCTGATGTCAGTTATGAGAACACTCTGAAGGCCCTTGCTGATGTGGAGGTGCAGTATACAGGTAATCAACCTTTCGTTACTGGGGTTAACACTTCCTTTTATTTGCTTGAAATATAGATCATCCACATGCGTTTCTCTATAAGTGTGAGAAACTTCACAAAGACATGAAGTTTATCTTGAGTAAACCGTGAAGTTAACAGAGCATTATTGTGCTGGCTTGGTTTAAATTTTTTGCCAAGACTAAATGACACCTTGAACTCAATTTATAACAAAGTAACACAACGGGTTTCTCCATCACTATTGTAAATGGTACCGAAAAAACCCTCTGAGTCGGCAGGAAAGCTGTATGCGGTGGTACACACCGTTCAGCACTTTTTACATAAAGACTGGCTGATCAGCATACACACAACAATGCTCTTCTGGCATTGTTTGGTGTTCGAGCAGAGGGAACGCAATGTTCACATCTTCTGACCATTTTCTGCTGGCCGTCAATGCCTACAGGTTAAATTATGTGAAGGCTGTGAAAGTTTCACCCATGATCATTACTTCTTCTCTAGTGAAAGGTCTATAATCATGCTGTTTAGGACTGGGCCTACACAGTATGACATTAAGACTAACCTTAAGCAAAAATATCTTTATCAAGAATATACATAGTATTATTATGTAATATAGCCTATGTAATGCTGTGGTATGGCATGTAAGTTAAAATAATGTAATAGATATAAAATAAATAATTGAATTCTGCTAAATTACTGCAATCTCTGAATGCCTTGTTCACACTATACAAATCTGAAAGTGGTTGAATCACTGTACTGTTCACACTACACAGCATCAAGTCAGACACATGATTTTTCAGCACGACTGGTCTACATAACGTTGTCACAAGACATATAGTTAGAACTGAAACAGAAACTGGTGCGACACCCCCCACCCCCTCGAAACTGGAGTTTCAACATGGATGTGTAGCAAAAACAAGCTTTAAAACCTGTTAGCCCATAGATTAGTTCCAAAAAATGTTGCCAAGAGAAATACATATCTTTTTTTTTTTTTCCTTTTGCTCCATAAGCTGAGGCCCCCGGCCCTTTCTCATCAACTTCCCATTGATGTCCTGCGCTCTCTTTGGCTGTAGCTTGTTGACAATTAGATGTCTACCTGGAGTGGGCGACTAATCAGCAAGCTTATTTGATCACCTCTTTGTAGTATTGACACTGCTGCATTGCACCCACATTCTGTCTGTTTTCTAGTCCAACGCAACATGCTGGACTTCCCTCAGCATGTGTCCTCCTGTAAGGATGTGCGTACGGCTAGCACTGATGCAGACAAGAAGCTGTCAGAGTTCGATGTGGAGATGAGTATGAGGGAGGACGTGTACAAGAGGATTGAAGCTCTTCAGGTTAGACTGCAGACCATCATTCTGAGTTGGAAAATTAACCTGAACATGTCTCCTTTGTAGAAAATCAAAGCCTTATTGCCAATATCTTAACTTATTATGGTGTTAAGATAAGTCTGGAAAGCTTTCATTTCATTTTCATTTCATTATTTAGTTGAAAAAAGTACAAATGTAAAAGTTTCCTCTACAAAGAGTATGTAACAGTGCATGTCTGAAATCCTAAAAACTTGAGTTATGATGGGTTAAATCCTAGACTGTCCTTAACTTAAAATGCACTGGTTAACTGTTTAGTCTCTTTGGATGTCATTTATTAGATTGTTAAATATTTCAGTGGATTTTTGATGGTCTGTAAAGATGTATGATATGCTGAATCTTGCTAATAAAGGCTCACAGTGTAAGCATAATGTTAATGTATTTATCACTTTTTTTCCCCTCAGGAAAAGCTGGAGGATGGAGGTGTTACCCCTGAAGCAAAGAGATACATGGAAAGGTTGATCAAGTTGGGGAAGAGAAATGGGCTTCACCTTCCCAAGGAGACTCAAGAGGTCAGATTAACTGGGTTTTAATCATTCTCCAAATCCTTTCATCATTTAATCGATTTCTCTAAATAAAAACCAGGGCTGGGTAACATATTGTGTTCAATTGACTTATTTCCTGAAACAGGAGATCAAGAAGATCAAGAAGAAACTCAGCACTCTGTGTATCGATTTCAACAAGCATTTGAACGAGGACACCACCAGCCTGTCGTTCACCCGCGACGAGCTGGGTGAGTGTATAGCTTTGGATTTCGCATGACTTTGACTGTTATTTCAGCCTTTGTTTTGCGGTATAGGCATAAACTATATTATACTCTATAGTATAATGTAACCAACATCACACATATCTTGACCAATTTATCTTTTTACCTTTCCTTAAATCTTATCTATCTTGAATCCTCTCGTAGGTGGCCTCCCTGAGGACTTTCTCAACTCTTTGGAGAAGGATGAGACTGGGAAATTGAAGCTCACCCTCAAATACCCTCATTATTTCCCCACCATGAAGAAGTGTTATGTCCCTGAGACCCGCAGAAAATTAGAAGAAGCCTTCAATTCTCGTTGTAAAGAGGTTGAGCTTCAAACATTAATTCTATGTGTGTTACCTCTGTATTAGCACTCTCAAAGTAGTCCTAGTGCAGTGGATCCATTGTTATCCTATACAAAGTCATACGTTATTCTGTATTATCTTCTTTTAGAGAGTAACGTTCTTACTCTCTGCTCCTATTCACAGGAGAACTCAACTATTCTGAAAGAACTTGTGACGTTACGCTCTCAAAAAAGTTCGTTGCTGGGCTTCGGCACTCATGCTGACTTTGTGCTTGAGATGAACATGGCAAAAGCATCTAAGAAAGTTGCTTCATTCCTTGGTAATACATTCTTAGGTTTCTCTTTGAAGTACAGCTGGGTGATTTGGCTAAAATGTTATTGATATTATTTTTTGCTATATTGATCAAGCTTAATATGTATCTTGCTATACAGTTACACATTCTTCTTGCAGTTTATGCTTTCCATCTAGGTTATTAGTTGTTGCATGTTACATAACTTGACAAATATTTAAGCTGTCAATCAGTATCAAGTTATATTTTTATTTAAAGAATCGTCATATTCTTGTTAGCGGTTACCTCTTTGCTGGCAGATTCACTTGCATGGCGCTCCAAGTTAGAGGCTTTGCTAAAAGATGTGCAAGATGTTGCAATCACTGCTGGCTAAAGGTTGAGTCAGACATCAGAGCCGTACATAGGTTGTGACTTAGACTGGATTTTTACAAAGCAGAAGCCAGAACAGACATTCTGGATGATCACATTGCAGAAAAAGTCACAGTGATGCCTTTGCTTGTACACATCATTGCACCTGAATCGTGTTGTAAACAATAAGTTCTACATGCAATGTTGGTTGACTGCCAATCCAGTGTTACACCAGCTCATGTGATGGGACGTTTCACATGCTGTTCGTTACAACAATTGTTTTCAGCGAGTTTTATCGTCCGGCATTAGTTTGAAGTAATTGACTTTGACACCTTAAGATCAAACCATTTTGTCCTATCTAGACATACATGTTGACTGCTATAAATGTAGTGTTGTAAGCCTCAATTTGTGTTCCTCTCTTTTAAACTCTCTCTAATAGAGGACCTGGCCCGTAAACTAAAGCCCCTGGGCGAGGAGGAGCGAGCGGTGATCCTCAAACTCAAAGAGAAGGAATGCCAGAAGAGGAACCTTCCGTTTAACGGAGAGCTGCACGCCTGGGACACGCGCTACTACATGACCCAGGTGGAGGAGACCCAGTACGCCGTGGATCAGAACCAGCTGAAGGAGTACTTCCCTATGGAGGTGGTGACCCAGGGGCTCCTCAACATCTACCAGGAGTTGCTCAACCTCTCCTTCCAGCAGGTGGATAGCGCACCCGTGTGGCACGATGATGTCACTCTGTACTGTGTCAAGGACCAGACCTCGGGCGATGTGGTGGGCCAGTTCTACCTGGACCTTTTCCCTAGGTATGAGGGGGTTCATTTGACTTCTTTAGAAAAACACATGCATTTTTCTGAGGAACCACCATTGGGACCTCTGAGCAAAACTTTTAACTCCTTTGTTGCTCCAGGGAGGCACAAAAAGGACTTGCAGTCCTCTAGTCATCCTACCTCACAGTGACACTCGTAACTTGTTTTGAAAATCAGTATCTCTGTATCTTTGTTAGTTACTGTTTATTTGCCATTATAAGTGCAGATTCCGATTTACAGTATTTGTAGTGAGCTATTGTAAGTTAATAAACTGTAATATCTTTATTAGCCAAACTCTTATATAGGTATATAAGCACAACTCAAGTATTCCTTTAATTAGAAAATGAAAGTCGCTTAAGAAATAGAGTGTCTGCTAAATGTTGTAAATGTAAATGTTTGAGCTTTGTGTTTGTGCATTTATATTAGAGTTCGGCTGATGTAGTTGCGCAGATATTAATGTATATTAGTTTATATACTGCCCTGTTCCGGTAAAAGATGCCACCGAGGTACTCATGAACAGGCTACAGTCCCCAAACACTGCTCCTGTGGGCTGCCAAAGATACAGAAAGAGGGAGGATTGATCTTGTAAACAAGTTGTGAATGACAGTTTGATGACTGGAGGGTTAAACTGCAACTCCAAAGCTGAGTTTTTGCTTTGTTTATACATTTATTTATTCAGATTTTAGTGTGTTTAGTTTGTTTAAAATATTGCTTATAAAAAGGTAAATTAAGTTTTAACTGGATTTGGTCATGTTGTCTTGGTTAGGATTGCTTAAATACACAAACACACATCTTTGGTTTGTGTTTAAAAAAAATACTGGCCTGTAAACGCTACCAGTCAGTAGTTTTTGCACACACTGAAGTTTGCTTTATTGTAATGTTGGTTACAGGTTAGTTACTCCATTGCTATATATCACTGGCTTAAAATGATACTGAGTTATTGCTTGATGACGTCTGACAAGGGAATAACAATCAATTGTCATCCATCCTTCCTTACAGAGAGGGGAAGTACGGGCATGCTGCCTGTTTCGGCCTCCAGCCCGGTTGTTTGCTGCCTGACGGGAACAGGCAGATGGCTGTGGCCGCCATGGTGGCCAACTTCAGCAAGCCCACCGCCGACACTCCCTCCCTCCTACAGCACGACGAGGTGGAGACCTACTTCCACGAGTTTGGCCACGTCATGCATCAGCTCTGTGCACAGGTCCGAGTCCAAGATGCTTTGTTTCTTTCATTTCACCTTTTTTTTGGTCATTTCATTAGTTCATTTTGCTGTGGAGGAAACAGTGAGATATTGTTGGTGTGAATTTTTGTAGGCCGACTTTGCCATGTTCAGTGGGACCCACGTGGAGCGTGACTTTGTGGAAGCTCCGTCTCAGATGCTGGAGAACTGGGTGTGGGAAAAGGATCCCCTGCGGCGCATGTCCAAGCATTATAAGACCGGCAACCCAATTCCAGACGAGCTACTGGATAAACTCATCAAGTCCCGACTTGCCAACACTGGTAATATTCTCCTCCTCATAGGATAAGCCAGAATTAAAGCTGCGCTTACAGGATTTGTAATTTATCAGGTGGTGGATAAATGTATTAACCATCTAGTGGATAGTGTGCCACCCAGTGGGTACGTGAACCACTAAGCTCAGAATAGTAGAAACACTCAGCAGGGCAGTAGACTATAAATCGTAAACTAAACCATTGTGTTGCCTTGCTGTGATTGCTCAGTTGTTCACTTTATTTTTCTAGGTGTTGGGTTTCTTGCTCGAAGAGCCTAAATTTCTTTCCAGAAAAAATTTAATTTCCACTTTTGACTACAAGAATGTGCCACCATGATGGTTGCCAGTTCTTGTTTTGTCTTGTTTGGCTAAAAATATGTTTACTCTAATTACGATTTGATCTAATTGATTACTTATTTGAAGTTGTGCAACAACAGAGGATCTACTTTAGTTCTGTATTACATAGAGAATGTGAATCACATTTTAGCCTAATGTACAGATAGATTCTGTGACTGGATCGAGGGTCCGTTCAAAACACTGTCAAAGCACGAGCACAAGCCCATCTGTGCTCTTCAGGGGATTTTTCTTCAAAAGGGTGTGTATTCCCCTAAGGGAGGCTGGTTGATGACGTGTACTCTTGTGGCGGTTGCCATGATATGCATTATCTAGAAACAGAGAGTGTCTAACTCAAATCAAACTGTGTTTTCATATCTAAATATCAGAATCAGCTGTAATGGAAATTAAAGCTGCCATTTTTTTCATGCTGTTCTTATTAAGTCAGATGAATTAAATTATTTGTACACTCAATTGGATGAACGGACAGGACAGATGCCTAAAATTATTCAGCTTTTGTAATTGTATTCGCTGCTGGTTGTGCGTATGGCCATGTGTTCCATTCTTTCAAAAAAGTTTACACATTCTTTTTGGGCAGATGCATTATTACATCATGAGTTTTTAGATTTTGACAACGCTCGCCTTTGTTTAATATGGTAAAGGAGTTTTGTTGTACTGTAATAAGACTCTAAAGGTGTGTTCACACTAGCATGCAAAAAGCACTCCAGTGTTGTGTAAAAGTGTGCGCGGAGGAGGATGGGACCAATATAAACAATTTTACAATATATGACTAATTTTAGGAGGAAAAGTGCCCCAGAATTTAAATGAATGAGTATAAGATGCACATATCTTTTTGATGTTTAAACCCTAACTGCCTCACAATCTTATGTAACTATAAAGGTGACATGCCCTTTCTGCAACTCTGACCTTTATTGTATAGCATAGTATCCATTGTTAGTACTCATTGTGTATTGTATATTGATCTTGTAGTATTTATTCTCTTTGTTTCATGTACCCATTGTTTGTATTTGGTTAGAGAGACACTGATGACTGGAAACAAATTCCTTGTAGGTTTTTCTGACCTACATGGGAAATAAGTCAGATTCAGATATTTTCCATTCATTATTCACCAGGCCTATTCAACCTGAGGCAGATTGTCCTGGCTAAAGTGGACCAAGCGCTGCACACAAAGACAGGAGTGGATCCAGCAGAGGAATATGCCAAGCTCTGTCAGGAGATTCTGGGTGTACCCTCCTCACCAGGTCAAGCTTTTTTACAATCACAATCACTTTACATCACTGCTTTTATGGCTCAGAGAATGTTTTATACAATAGACCAAGCAATTTTTAGTAGTCCCAAAATCCACTAGACCAGGGTGACACTTTTCCTTACACTGCCTGTTCCTTTGTTTTCTTATATGATACACTATTTAACTCCTTTACGTAGCAATTAGGTTGTACTATAGGTGAGATAAAGTGTATGGGAGAATAGGTATAGGTCATATGCAGACAATAAGCCATTTTTAAAAAGGAAATATTTAACTAACTAACATGGTCCTGGACTGATTACTGTCATATTTTATATTATATATTTATACATATAATTTGTTACTTATCAGTCATATCAGTTGTGCTTGTTTTATGTACAGGTACAAACATGCCAGCCACTTTTGGCCATCTGGCAGGAGGATATGATGCTCAGTATTACGGTTACCTGTGGAGTGAGGTCTTTTCCATGGACATGTTCTATGCCCGCTTCAAACAGGAGGGCATTATGAACCCCAAGGTCAGTACAACCTGCTCTGAACAGCTATTAGCATCCTGGAATGTTTGATATTAAAAGAGAAAACAGCAATGAGAAGATATTATGGAAGCGATATAATAAGTGGCTTTTATGTTATTTAGAGGCCCCACATCTTTAATGCTTTGAATTGTTGTTTCCTTTAGGTGGGTCTGGACTACAGGAACTGCATCTTGAAGCCTGGAGGCTCGGAGGATGCTGCCGAAATGCTGAAGAAGTTCCTGGGAAGGGAGCCCAAGCAAGAAGCCTTCCTCCTCAGCAAAGGACTGTCTGTCGACCTGGAGCAGGGAACGCCATGCGCCTGCTGACCTGTTACTCTCAAGTAGAATGAATTAACCGAAGCCTCCTTGAGGACCGTTAGCACACAAGCACTAGAGACTAATTACCCAATTTTTCCCTGAATCAGCACATTACTGTTTTACTGATATCATAAAGTATCTCAAGCACTATTCAGTGTTATTTGATTGAACTCGTGTTTAAATTCAGTTTTGGAACCTTGGTGCATTGTTTTAAAATATTACGATTGTACTTGAAAAATAGGTGGAAAAAAAACTGATCAAAAAAATCTTCACTTTACCCATGTATATCTATTAATGATTTACCTTAAAAATCTTGGTGCTTTATTTGAAGTGAGCTGCACTAAATCATTCAGTTTTCAGACGTTGTTTTTCATCTTCCATTAGTTGCATGTTGCTGCTTGGGGCGAATTCATCTCTGCATGTAATCAAGTTAACTTGCTACACAAAGCGCTCATGAGCAAATTAAGTCCCTTGTTGGATTCCCTCAGGATGGCATCATCTACCGTGTGCTTTTAAACAGCTTAAGGGAAAGACTGGGAACAAACATCACACACGGTCACTACTGCCAGTTAATTAGTGTAGAGGGTCAATGACTGCACACTGAAACAGATGGGTGCCCCTTCCATTTTGGCCATGATGACGACAATGTAAACCACCAAATTTACATTCACCAGCTCTGAGCACTAATAACGGTTGCATATCAAAAATAAAGGGGTTTCTTCAATATGCACTTTTCCAAATGGTATTTGTCCATCTGCATTCAATAATTGAACTAATTTTTTTAAAAAAATCTGCTGTACCGTGTCATAATCAACAGGCTCCTCCAAAAGTTACAGTTGATTTGAAGTAACAGTTTAGTCACCTGCCCTGTTCTAAGTAATTAGGTAGTGCAGCAGCTGCCAGCTCTCCCAAGGGCCCCAGCACACATTCAGGTAGACGCTGGTAAACAAAGCTTTCTCCTGGTGTTCCAGATCTCTGTGGATAAAGTGATAAGCAGACGATGGCACAAACACACTCTGAGGATCACTTCACATCAGTCTCTAGTCAAGACTACACGGTCCTGCCGAACTGGAAGTTATGCTGTTTTGTTACCTAAAGTCTTCGCTGGTTATGTTGTTGTTGTAGTTGAGTGGAAGTTAAGAACTGAATAGAGCATTTCATCATCTCTATGGAGAAAAGTTGAATGCTTCTTTGGAGCTCTGAAATGAGAAGCAGGTAAGGAATTGAAGACAAGGTTAGATCACAGATAGTTTGCAGAAAGATGGATGTCCCCGAGATGGAAGAGGTTCTAGGAGTTGAGATTCTGCGGGGTCACAGTTCACACTGTCTGCAGCCACAGTCCAATGTGGTGAGAGTGTTCATCAGCTCAACTTGCTCAGGTATGGGCCTTGCAAAAGTTCTTAAGCATTTTTGTGGTACAGTTAAGGTATGGGAATTATTCCCAAAATATGAATGTTAACAAACTAGTCTGTAGCATTTAAAGATTAAAGAGAACAATTTTTAGAAATTAAAGTTTGATTTAGGAATTTAGTAATAATACAGATAAAACATTTTTAAAATAACGTGACCTTGCGCTTCCCTATTTATATGTAGCATGGCTGTTTTTCTGTATTAGTTCTTTAAAAAGGTGTGTTTGCATTTGTCAGATATGGAAAGTGAAAGACATGCATTTTGGGACAAAGCCTATCCTGAGCTGCAGGGCTTCTGTCAAAGTCTTGGTCTGGTATTTGAGGTAATAGAGGTATCAAACATAAAATTGCCTTTTGAAGAGTTCCACAGTATAGATCTGACAAATATTTCTGTTTCTTTGTGTTCTATGATTAGTCATTTTAAGAATGTTCCCCCTTAATGATCTCTTGCTAATTCAACAAATCCTTCTGAATTTGAACTGTGAAATTAAGCTTCTGAACGATTATAGAGTTATTGGTGAATTTGCTATGAAAAATACTGATACAGAATTAAAACTTTCATCAGGTTGTGGATTTCAGATGGGATGTGTGCAATTCTGTTGTTTCTGATCACATAACAACTGAACTTAATCTGCGGGAGATACAGTTATGTCAGAAAGTATCCGTTGGACCTAGTTTTATTGTAAGTGTTGCCTATAATTTATTTAGCATTTTAATTCATGTTATATACTTAATCCATAATTAAGCAAAACATTACTGGATTGTTAGTAATGAACCACTGCGTTTGTTTGCTTACTTTGTATTCACAGGCATTGATTGGCAGTCAGTATGGCCACCGTCCTCTCCCTCGCCTCATATCAGAGGAGGAGTTTGAGCTACTGCTCTCTAAACTTTCAGAGGACCAAGAAGGACTGGCGTGTCTTAAGCAATGGTTTATCAAAGATTTGAACTCAGTACCACCCAATTATGTCCTTCAGCCTATAACTACACACTTTCCTCACTATAACGATAAACGACCAAATGCTGGACCAGAGCATGATAGTGACATTTTGTCCTGGAATCTCATGGAGGCTCGGCTCTTAAAGCTCTTACAGGCTGCAGCCACTCAAGCTGAGAAGGACGGGGACATTAATGCAGAGCAGAAGAACAATTACTTCAAATCAAGTGAGTTACATTTTTCTTTATATTATAGTGTTAATATCTAAATGCATCTTCATGTAGACAATACACAATGATTTGTTTTTGTTGTTCATCCAGTGACAGAGCGGGAGTTGGAGCAAGGTTTCTTTCATGATCAGGTGGACAACACTTTGGCCTCCATTTTTATCAGAGAACTGCCCAGTCTAAAGAAGAGTGATCGACAGAAGCACACCTATACGTTTTTAGACATCACAGCTGATGGCCTTCTGGACACGGAAGCCCAGGAGCTCTTAACCAACCTCAAACATCGTATTCACAGTGCCTGCTCAAGTGACCACGTCCTCCATTGTGTAGAACTCAGCAAGAGTGCCATTGATGTGAATCGTAAAGAGCACAAGGAGTATCTAGAGAGCTTCTGTGAGCAGATTGTGTCTCAGATTAAAGGAAAAATTAGCAGGCCAGCTCCTCTGCCAATGAGTCTGCTGTGCCTCCAGCAGGAGCTTATCCACCATGCCAAGTTGAGTAATAATAAGTGTGCTGTTTTTCGAGGAAGAGATAGTCTCTTGGGCAAGCTCTGTCTCACAATGTGGGAGTCCACAAATACCCAGCATGCACCTCTTGTGGTCTGCGGACCTCCAGGTGTGGGTAAGACTGCTCTGTTGTGTAAACTTGCACAAGAGATGCGTGCTGTTCTTGAACCACAAGCTGTGGTCGCTCTGAGGCTGCTAGGTACATCTCCCCTCAGCTCAGATGTCGACTCGGTCCTCAAGGGTCTTTGTATTCAGGTTTGTGGAGCTTTTCAACTAGCACCCGCTTCCCCAGAGACTGCCAACACACATGAGAAGTTGGTCAGATTCTTTCATGCATTGCTGCACAAAGTGTCAGCACAAGGAGAATCGCTTCTCATCATCCTGGACTCCTTGGACAGCCTGTCCCAGGTTGGAAATACTCATAAATTGCACTGGTTACCTAAAGAAATCCCACCCAATGTACACTTGGTAGTGTCAACTTTACATCAAGGGTCTCCCCTGGAGGTCTTAAGAGCACAAATAAGTCATGACAATTTTTTCTTTCAAGTGGACCCTCTAACTTTTGATGAAGGGCGAGACATTGTCAAGAGCTATATGAGTGCTGCCAGGCGACAGCTCACTTCAGAGCAGGAGAATGCAATCCTAGAGAGCTTCAACAAAAGTGGAATTCCCTTACATCTGAAGCTGTTGCTGGATAAAGCAAAGCATTGGTCATCCTACACGACCATGATGGATGTATGCCTTGGCAACTCAGTACAGGAAGAGATCTCCTTATTCCTTCAGGCACTGGAGGTAAAGCACGGCAAGCAACTTGTCAGCCATGCACTGGGGTACATCTCTTTATCAAGGTTGGTTTGCAAGTTATGTTACCTTTATTTGTATTTGTCACATATGAATGTGTCCTTGAGTGAGCCAAACGTCACAGTTGCTTTCCAGTAAACTCTGAGATGTGCATTACTCACTATGCATTCACAGGCATGGTCTATCAGAGGCAGAACTGCGGGATGTCTTGTCTTTAGATAACGATGTTCTGAATGAAGTCTACCAAAGTCGACTCCCTCAAAACCACATGCTCATACGCTTCCCTCCCGTACACTGGGCACAGCTCAGACATGACCTAGGAGATCACCTAGTGGAGAGATGGGAAAATGGCATTGTTGTATTAGAATTCACTCTCAGGTAAGTGCAGCTTTTGCAACGTTCAATGGATATAGGGGTTCAACAACGTAATGTTGGTTAAAAAGCAGTTAAAAAGTTGGTTAAAAAATTGGGTTGGGGTTGATCTAAACCTTTACTGTCTCTAGGCCGTTTGCCCAGGCAGTGAAGGAACGATATCTATTTAGACAGAAGAGAGTTCAGATGCATTCCATTCTAAGTGAATACTTCTCAGGCCAGTGGAGCAGGGGTGAATCCAAACACATATTTCTGACGTCTCTGAAGACCCAACTGCAGGCTGACAGAAAGGTAATCAATACAAAATGAAAGTAAAATGATGTGTCACTGTAAAATCTTGTAATCCTTTACTTCCTGCTACAAACCACTCATGGTTCATACCATGTTTTATGAAGGTACCGTTTCAACCCTTGTGGGTTGCTGAAGGAGTTGCCAATCTCAGAAAGTTGCATGAACTGCCCTATCACTTCATATATGCAGACAAATGGGAGGACCTTCGAAACTCTGTCCTAGGTTAGGTTTATTTCTCTTGCAGAATTATGACAATTTATATTGTAGATGCTTTAATTTTCAACATACCTTTTGCAGGCAGTTTGGACTGGCTGTATTGTAAAACTCTGAGCTGTGGTGTGGCCAGTGTCATCAAGGACCTTTCACTCTCCGCTGATGTCATGGATTGTCCTGAGGTACAACTGATCCGAGATTGCTTCGTCCTGCTTAAGCCTACCTTAGATTTTATTGATGGGCACATAGGTGAGTATGGTTGGGATTTGATTTAATTTTTTTTGTTTTTAACAATTTTTTACACTTTGCCAGAAAGATGCTTCACCAACAAATATGATTTTCATCTCATTGCCCACTCATTCATTTTCTCAGAATTAACTGAGTGTCCTTCTCAGTGGTTATTTAATGACTGGAAACTTGAACACGGAAATTAAAGTTTAATGTGCTTATTATTTGGGAGTAGGACAGCTCTTAGTATAAGCTACTAAGAACAATAATGGTTTTAAGTACCTGATTAATACAGATAGGGCTGGTTTCTTGCTCATGGATTAAGCCTAGCCTTGGACTAAGTTGTAGTACCAATGGACATTTACCATGCAAACTCAAAACTAGTCTAGGACTAGGCTTAATCCTTGACGGAGAAATTGGCCCCGTAGTGTTCAACAAATTGTGTTAATAGCTGTTAGTCTTACATCTTTTCAAATTGTATATTGATAACACTACATTTATGTATTATGTATATTTATTTACATATATTTTAAAGTGCAGACTTGGAGCAAATGACTTTTTTTTACTTTTTAATGGGAAACATCACTGTGCTCTCTTAGTTGACGCCAATATGGTTGTTTATTATTGAACTAATGACCTATATGAACTAACCATGTTCTGATCTTGTTTTAAGATCCATTGCTCCTCTGTACTGAGATCAGCACCAGACTTCAAGCTCTTGCACATTTGTACCCTTCCCTGATTGGGCTTCTGTGCTCACAATGCCAGGATCAGTTTGCTTCCTGCACAGACCCGGTGCTTGTGCCCAGGTGTAATTTCTTTCCAGCTCCTGGAGGACCACTGAAAAATACCCTCAATGGTTTCACAAAAGGTGGGTCATTAATGGTGTTTGTTGTTAGCACTTCAGTGCAACAGCACAATGAATTTTAAAGAAAGCTGTTTAGACATTATTAAAGTGTAGACATTGGGATTTAATTCAAAGAGTTAACCAAAACCACATCTGCACTGTTTAGAAAGTACAGCCATTTTATACATAATTTTTCTCTCTTAATTTTCAAGGAGTTACTGCAGTACACCTTTGCTCAGAAAGAGGTTTATTGATTGCGGGTTCAGAGAATGGAGTTTTGATTGTGTGGGACTTGAATCATTTGGAGGTCCTTCATGCAATTGTAGGACATACAGGTTAGTTGACACTAATATTGAGGTAGTCTTTAAAGTCTCCAAATTGTGTGCAAGTGTTTTGCTGAAACTCATCTTTTCTGTAGGTGCCATTCAGTCGGTGAAGCTTCTAGATGGAGGCAATTACTGTTTGTCCACTGGACTTGATGGTTGTCTTAAGAAATGGAGTCTCCACAGTGGTAAAGAACTTTACTGCATTAAAACTACACTTTTGGACCACTCCTGTCCTATTGAACAGATTCATGTGATCGAGTCTTCAACTGTCATCCTTTTCAACAAGCAGGGCCAAGTATGAGAATTTTGTCCCTGTTCCTGTTTTACTCCATTGGTGATAGATATATTTCTATGAAATGTTTAAATCTGATGTACCTTGTATAGACACTGATACACATTTCCTCTTTGTGTAGATCAAAGCATGGTGTTTAAATACTGGAGAGCTGCTGTACGAGATTGATGAGAATAGAGAATGCTTGTTTTTTGGCGTTCTTGGAGAAGAAGTGGCAGTCATGTCCACCAATGGCCAGTTTTGGCTTCATGACTCACACACTGGACTTCAGAAATCTGAAATACAGCTTTCTTTCACCCAGGCTCTCAATGTTGTAAGCGTCCTTCCACTCACCAAACATGGAAAACTCCTCATCTCATCTCAGGAGTGCTCGCTGATCTTGGTATATAAAAAACCTGTGCTTAATATAGTCCTACTTTTAACTTTTAAAGCTTTTTTTTGCCAAAGTTTACATTTATTGTTCGTCTCTTCAGGTTTCAGGCAAAGGCAAACTGGCTGATGTTGAGCTTCCTGCTCCTGCTTCGTTTATGTGTATCTCTGATGACGAGAAAATAGTTTTTGCAGGTATAACGAAGTGTTGTGTATAGAAGATGTAATGCTGGGAAATGACCTGTATGGTTTCAACTATGCTATTCAAAATGTTACATTTATAGCAAAAAATTCACCCAAGGCACTCTGCAAAGACGTCAACCTCCAGCTTCACCTTGATCATGTAACAGCAGCCATTTTGCATCAGTACTCTTGCCGCAAATTGGCTGGTGAGAATACACCAATAAGAAATAGTGTCTTATTAGGTGGGCAAATTTGAAAGACTGATTTCAGGAGGGCCCACTCCTATTCTTTTAGAAAGTTGACCAGGGATAGTGTAAGACCTCAGAGAGTCAGGAACTCGGTTTTATGTCTCATCCAAAGGATGTATCAATTTTACAGACTCGTACTTGTGAAATTACTTCAACAGTGTGGGTAAAATGATTGTGCTTATTGTGCTTCTTAATACATTTTTTCAGTTTGATGTATTTAGATTTCTACCATGAATGAAGGTAATCATTTTCTTCTTAATTGAAGGCTGTGAGAGGACACTTGCTGTGCTACATTTGAGTCCAAACTCTGTGGAAAAATCTCAAGATTTCCAACATGAATCTATAATCCTATCAGCCATTTTTTACAATCAAGGACACAAGGTCATCACTGGCTGTCAGGATCAAATCATTCGGGTCTGTTCCACTTTCTAGAACATGCAGTGAGTCTTAAAGCCTTGTTGTCTAATGTTATAACGTGTTGCTGTATTTCTGAATTAAAGGTCTGGGGTTTAACTACTGGCCAACTGCTGGACTCACTCAGTGGCATGGGCTCTCCTGTGACCTTTTTGTCAGTGTACACCACCACCATAATTTCGTCGTCCACCAGCTCGACCTGCATTAAACTTTGGCAACTGGACTATGACCCCAGGCACAAAAGCCAGGCCTGTATTCCTGCAAACTGCTCAAAAGTGGTCATTTCCAGGGATGGCAACACTGTTTATTTTGTCAAGGAAGGAGACAAAACAAAGGTCTTCACATGGAGCTGTGTTGAAGGTGAACCAGATTGATGTTTTCCAGATTTGTCAGTAATTGAGTAATTGTACTATATTAAGAATAATTTGTAGTGCATTTTACTTCAATACATTTTTACAAGCAATGGTTGTTACTGGTGACATTTTTCAATTTACCATTTCCTAATTACCAAGACATTCTCCCTGGTGCAATTTAGGATTAAAGGTTTACACTTCGACGATTTTCAGCTTTAATCTGCTGTTACATTTCAATAAAATATTTAGAAATACAAACTGAGTATAGGAATAAAAAGTCATGCTGCTTCAGGTTCAAGCAGAGATGTTTGTCACTCCCTCAGGCCTGTCCTCTGACAGCATGGATGTGAGTTCTGAGGTGTGCTGCATGGAACTGGCTCAGCAGAAGCAACTTCTCTTCTGCGGCCTTCGCACCGGCACCATCCTCATCTACCCTTTAGCCTTTGCCCAGGAGACTCTATGCCTCCCGCCTCCAGAGAGCCTCCCTGCCGTACGCAGCATGGCCATCAGCCCTAGAGAGGACAGGATCGCAGTGGCCTACGAGGATGTGGTGTGTCTGTTCGAGATCACAGCCAGAGACAGCTTCCCCTGCGTTGAGGGTCCATTCGAGACCTACTCCTTGTCTCTCCTCCACTCTCCAGTGTCAGCCATGGCCCTGCTGTCTGACTGCAGGCTCCTCTACGGGACCCTCGGCGGGGAGGTGGCCATCTACGACTTCAAGAGTGCCAGTGCGGCCGAGCTGGACCATCACGGAGCCGCAATCACCTGTGTCGCTTTGAGCAACTGGGACACACACGCTCTTGTCGGCTCTCAGGACTGCGTCCAGAAACTCTGGAGTTTGAGCCCACTGTTGTTGGATCACGCCATGGAGTACAAGGTGGTAAAGGATAGGGGTGGAGTTTAAACTGAAGCATTCTGTATTTGTTATAATTAGCTCTTAAAGTTAACTTGAGAGTGACAAGACTGTGACACTTTTGCTGTTTAAAAACAGCAAAAGCTACAAATTAGATGCAAAATGATGTTACACCGGTACACATCTTTTTTTTAAACTAATGTTGTAATTTCTTCATTAAACAGGGCTTCTACTTTGAAGGGGTTCAGTGTGCAGTTTTTTCTGTAAATGATAAGTATGTGTTCACTGGATCTCGAGACAAAACGGTCAAAGTCTGGGATGTTGCTACAGGTAAGTGTTGTCCATATATATTTTTTAATGGGGCTCTATCGATTAATGTGGCTAATATTTATTGCTAATTTGCTTTGTAACATTTTTAGCTACACAATTTAATTTAGTACAACAATAAGCAAATCAAGTGCTTAATTAAACAAAAGGCAAATTATTATCTTGATTAATAAGGAAATAAAACTAGAAGAAATTTCTGAAGAAACTGCATGTTTGCTATCTTATTAAAAACAAGAATTGATAAAGGTTGTTTATAGAGGTTTCTTCTTATTATAGTTGACCCAGCTGTTAACCTAGGGTCAAAATAGGGAATTATATATTTTATTCCTTTTAAAAAAGAGTTAGAAGGAGTTGGAGAAACAAAAAGTGGGAAAAAAAGAAACTAAAGATGAAAAGATCATAGCGTTAATGTATATTTGCAGTGTTAATGTTACATTTGAATCTTTTGAATCTTGAATATTTAGGCACAAATACTCAGTGGAAGTATGATTGTGGGAGACTATAATGAATACATTTCCTGCTGTTTATGTTTGTAAAGATGTGTGTTTAAGTTAAAATGCACGAGTTTAATTGCAAATCATTTTCTTGCAGGCTCTTTGTTATATATCCAATACATCTATTCTTCAATCATCAAAATTATACCCTACAAGGATGGTTTTGTAGCCGTCTCTCAGCTTGGATCTTTTATTAAGGAGGGCTTCAGTTGTCCCAACACCCTAAGCCCAGGCTACAACCCACTCCGGAACTTCAGGGCACATTATCGTGTTACTTCCCGTGAAAAACGTATAGAACCACCTCACTCTTTCTTGAAAGGAGTTCCGGAGTATAATCCAGCTCAGTTTAATTTCATGAGTATGCTCAAGACAAAACAGTCCAACACATGTGTCCTTCTGTAAAAACATACATCACCGTTTTAAAAGGTCATTTGAGTACCCAGAACAAGTTCCATAATGAAACTAAGGAACGTAGTAAAGGGTGAAAATAAAATGTTTATTTATTCTACATAGGTTTAATTACTAATAAGATATATTCTCAATATACAGTTTATCATCTTAGTATATTTGCTCTTTAGTGAATAAGCAAAACACTAAAAAGTCATTGATTTCACATCCACAGTACCTCAGGTTACTTAATGTCAAAGTTTTTAATGCACTTTTTAAAATAAAATGTGCCTTCTTTCCTAATGATATTCACAGCTAATTCACAAAGATTGATACAATTTTAGGGGAAAAATAGGACAAATCATTTTTTAAAGGCAGAGAAAAAAAATGTAATCCTTATATCACTATCATTTAACAAATCATTACATTGTTAACACTTGACATACAAAGATTATGGTCAGAAAATATGTGTATAATACAGTCAGTGAATCCTATGCTGGCTTCTTCCTCATGTCCTTCCTCTTTGTCTTCCCCTTTTTCTGAACTTTTAAGGTTAAAGAGAGCTGGGCAGCTGCTAGTACAATCATAAGAATCTGTAAGAAAGTAGAAATAAAACCAATGTGAATAGAAATATGTAGTTCAGAGACCATACTGCTTGAGTAATATATGAAGTGAGAAACATTTGTATTGTTGGAGGCATCTAAAATATAGATGTGCCATTTTGGCATGTTAGTAGTGATTAAGTAGACTTGCTGATGTGTTGTAGAGAGTTGGATCATGGGAGGTCTGCTACTTATTTTGTCAAATGAGAAAGCTAAACTTATTAGTTGCATGTTTGCATGCAACAAACACAAAGTTTGTTGTAAGCTTTTACACTGTTAAATAAATTAAAATTAGGTGACATATGACTTTTCTCTTTCTTCATCTCTTTCTTTTGTCTTTGTTTGCTTTTTGCTTGTATGGTGAAGATGAGAAAACACACAAGCCACTACAGGATTCCTAACGGGAATGTGATGCCTTAAGGCACCTTCCAGTAAAATGCATGAGAAAAAAAAATCTAAATGAATCAGTATGTGCGTTAAGCATGTCGCACCTCACCTCAAGAAACATTAAACCGACGCTCATCCCTCCCACCAACAGAAGGTTTTGTTGACCCCACAGCACAATCGTGTTCAGACATCCAGTAACATAGATGTTCTCCATAACTGAGGTTTCCTGCTTTCTCTGAGTGTTGTATCCACACATGGAATTCAGCACAGTCTGGAAATGAAACCCAGCACCTTTATTGTTCATAAACCCTTAAAAAAGGGAAAACTCTAGATCTTCTTTCTCATAGCTTTCAATTTCAATTACAAAGGTTCCACACAAAATATATCTTCGGGTGAACCTTTATTTAAAACACTTTCCCACTAAACTCTAACACAATTTGGAATTCTGAAGTATACTGAAATTTTCAATTCAGACTATTTCTGGTCAGACTCTCCTATTCATTACCAGTTCTCTCCAATTATATCTTCTGTGATGGAAACTTAAGGGTTTTTTAAAAACGTAAGCAAGAAAACAAGAAAGATATCATAGGTAACATAGGTAGTTGAATTTGGTTTGACATGGATTACTTAATACTAATAGTTATAGTCAACCAAGAAGTAAATAAATGCCATTAGAAGATTATTAAATAACTTCAATTCACATTAAAACACATTGATAAAACATGTCTGATTAGGTTCTATAATATATTAAACTTATAATACATTTAGTTTTCTAAATATTTGGTGTCTGTATATTGTCTGACCTCATTTCTTTGTCGCACACAGCAAGAGAAAGGAACACCACAGGCTTCCAGACTGGGATTATTTTCAGAGCAGTTGAAATATGCATTCTGAGACCAGTCTGAGTACGAGTCTGATCCACAACACTGAAACTGTGAAAAAAAACAAAAAAAAAAACAATTTATACACTACATGAACACATCTAAGTATGTTAACTATACAGTATGTGTCAAGATAAGGTCACAGTTATGCTCTTGACCAAAATAAATTTCTTTGACCTTTTTCTGTACGAAGTCAATGACATTTTCGAGGTCCATATCCTCTCGATATAGTATAATGGCTTTGTTCATTAGCAGTTTTGTCCTTTCTAAAATCTAGGAGAGGACAATACACACTGATCAGTAAGTTATGACTGTCAATCAGTTAATAAACAATTAGTTAATTATTTTTAGCTAATAATTAGCTAAATAGTAGAGAGTTAAACAATTTGATAACAGGTCATGCTAGAATCAAGATTATAATATATTTATAAATTACCATGTCTGAGAAGAGAAAACCCAGAACAGCAGCAGCTATTTGCAGTAGTAATATGACCAGTAAAATTCCTAAAAACTTAAAACATCAAATGCTGAAATGTAATATACTTTGTGTAAAGCATAAGAAAAATAAGAAATTATATCCATTTTGAAATGTCCTAAAATCACTTTTTCAAAGGACTAATTACCATCATATCAAACCATCAAAACAAAAGATACATAATGTGTGATCATCTATTGCTCAATTAATACTTGATTATTGCCTTCATTCATTCATTTATTTATTAATATTCATTTACAAACATCAATAAATAATAGATTATTTTAAAAAAACATATACTACAGTTCCAGTTTATATCAGATATTACAAACTCAAGAAAAATCTCACTATTTTCAGTAATATGACAGCATCCCGTAGTGCTCCAAAGCACCCAAGAAAAGTTATTATAAACATCAGACATCCAACAGTTAGCAGCAAAAGAGCTGGATCGGTTGTCAAAGTGTCCACCACATCTGGATATAAATATGATCGAAGCATTAACCTTGGTCATAACAACAGTACTTAATTTGTTCATGTAGCTTTGTGATTAAAAGGGCAAATGCATTACCTTTCTCCTTGGCAATTTTAGCATAGATGCCAATGGAAATTAAAACCCCACTGGCAACCTTGACAAACAAAAAAACATCTTAAAATTCAAGATCACTTATAAAGTATAACATTGTGAAATTAAGCTTTGTTTTCAATAAACATTTCATCCTCTCACATATTTTCCATATCATTATGATGACTTACCCAAAATATGTAACAGCATACAAATAGAGTGTACTTGATGACTTTGTAAGCAATGGTTTCGTAACCTTTCATTACTGATATCTACTTGTAGCTATACTACGAAGAAGATAAGGATTAAAAACACTGCAGCGGTGAAATGCATTGTGGCCTCTTCTGCTCCGTGATTCTAGCTGAAGGCATGTGGCAGCTTGTTAGAGTGATATTCTAAATGCCAGTGACGTTCTCAGCCCTCCAGGAACCTGAGGTACATTTAACCCTCAGAGTGATTTTACCTATCTACATTGGAAATATAAAGAGCTTTCAATGTTTTCTTATGATTAAGCAACATAACATTTCACTAATTATGATTTAACAAATATTAGACTTGCAATCTGTAAGTCCTACATACATATGAGGTCATGTTTTGTAGAGATATTCATTGTGCAGGTGGGTGGGCAGGTTTTTAAGTATTTGTGAAGACCTCATTCCCATAAAAGAAAGGAACACCTGAGATTTGTCAGATTTTATGTGAGCACTCTTTTATAACACCAGCCCTCATGAGAAAACAAAGGTTTTAGAGTCTATGCCTATGTGTGAATGTCTGTGTTTTTACACATTTTCCAGTGGTTTCATAAGCTGCTTTTCTTTCACTTGCAGTAGTTTCTACATATGATAAGAAGGTTTGACTAAAAAGATTTAAAAATAATAATAATAATAATTACACTCTATGGCTGCACAACTGTCTTTTACCAAATGACTTAAAATGAGCTGTATTTGGAATGAATTAATAATTCTACAATAAATGGAGTTTTGAAAAGGGGGCATAGACATACAAAAATACTTTTAATTTAAAAAGGTTGAACAAAATATTGCATGGAGCCATACATTCCACCTTTATCCAAGAAACCTCAACATTAAGTAAACTGTTTCATCACACAACTTAAATTAGTCTACAATTAGAACCGAGTGAGTTTTTCTTTTGTATGAAGCAGTAAAAAAAGCGGTAGTAATTACTTAGTGTGGTTCAAATAAACCTTTCTTCTGTCTATCTGTCTCAGTAAAGTTTGAGTTTTAATCGTTCAACGCCAGAGCTGATCTCAAAGCAGGCGTATTCACACTGACACCTTGCGGCAGCAAATTGCACTTTTCACACGTAAATATCACAGCATGAAATAACCAGGTAAAATTTATTTAAGTATTTTTCCGTTTTCTCGATTTCTTCTTCTTCTTCTTCGTCTTATTATTATTATTATCTAGAGATATTAAAGTTATCTCGTGATCATGATTCAGTCTGTGATCCTACAAAAAGTTTTGCATCTTGGAGAAGGAGAATACATCATCATAATCATCGCTCGTTCTATTTTAATCATAGACAGTCACAAGCAGAAATTATAAAACTACATATCCATTTAATACAATTAAATGCAGTTCAGTGTAGATCAGAAAAACAAAACTCCACCCAAAAAATAAAAATAAAAAATCAAAAGAAGAGAAATATAAATAAAATAATAAGATGTAAAAATACAAATACAAGCGTTGAAATCTACCTTAAAACTAATGTTAAACGCGTTTTTATTTATTAGATGTGTGTTTGTTGCTGCAAAACAAGTGTCAATATGTTCGTTGCCGGAGAAGATTTTCCGCAGAGGAAAACAACAGGTTTATCTCGAGATCATTTTTTTCTCGAGCGTATCCTCCCCGGACTTCCTTAGAAATCGGTACTTGACTGAAAGTTTTAAAATGTTACCGTTCTTGTCAGAGTCAAGTCGGAACTCCTCTTTGGGGCGGTCATGGCGGTGGTTCCTCCCCCGCGCAAGCAGGTGTCCTGTGACGCATCAGGACCTTTAGCATAAAGCGGATAGACGGGATGAGAATCGCGTCTCGTCACGTCAGCGAAACTCGGTCCTTCATGTTTTCATGTCTGCAGCTGTAATTCTCCATCCAACACGTTGGTTATTTTATTACAGGATCCTTAGTTTTCGAGACCGTGCTAACAACTCTCAATAATAATGCTTTCAATATTTACCAAGATAAAGGAGCGCGTGGAGAAATTCCTCAACGAGAAGAATTTAGTGACTGACTGTCTCAACAAAATCGAGGAGAAAACCGGGATTAAGAAGCGCTACCTTGCAATAGGTAAATTGTCAGCATTTAACAACGTTGAGTTAATATGTGTCTGCGACTCCTAAATGTGAGAATAATGGATGTTTCCAAAGAGATGTATGGGAGTTTTCCCTAATCCGCAGCAACAGGTGGATGAGAGCAAGTAATCAGGGCCTGAAGTCTTTACGCCTTCTGTCGGTGTGCTGGCTGTCGGGATTAATGGAGAAAAACAAGCTGGACTATTATATGGAAAATATTTAAATATTTTTTGAATAATTCGAGTTTCTGTTTTTCATTTTTCAATAATAGTGGTTTTGTCACGACATACATTATTCTATTTTTTTTTTTTTTTTAGAAAAATCTCTTCCCTCGGGCTTTTGATTGAGCCTTTCATAGTTATGAAAAGAACTAATTTCTAATTTGGAAAATCTGAATTCGGTCAATGAAAAGATTTTTGGTTAATTCTGATATTTGCTTTTGATATTTCTAGATGGTTCCATTTTTAAATTACTTCTGCTTCCATCCAGCTACAGCTGTCAGCATTAACACCTTCAAACAGTTTACATTTAGACTTTGCAATAAACAGACATTTATGAGCTCTAACTGAAAATAAAACCTACTGTGATTGGTGTGATTTTGTAGCAGAGGTCATCTGCATATAACATTTGGGTGCACACTTAAAAATTCCATCATCTGTAAATTTTAATCAAACACAACATTTGTGCTGCTTGACACAAATGAAAAGTCGGTTGATTCTCTTTGTTCTTGACTAAACCACAAGAGAATCTATTGACAGTTTTCTCAGATTTCAGAAAGGATGGTTTGGCAGTGCAGGGATAACAAGTGATTTACTCATATTTTTCAACCCTGGGTGAATTACAACTGACAAACTGAATTTTAGCCACATAGTCTTTGATGCACCAGTGACTCATATGCAAATCCAGTATGCCAGAGTTCATTCATATTATTTGTGTGCCTGTGTGTTGGAGGAAGTTTGTGTTCTTTTTTTTGCATTTATGCACAGTTCAGCCTTAATCATTATCATTTACATTTACCAATTAGAAGGGCAGTCTCCCTGGAACAACCTGGAGTTAAGGGTCTTGCTCAGGGGCTCAATGCTAGTGGTTTTGGCAGTAGGATAGTGGTGGATTTGAACCTACAACCTCTCTGTCCATAGGCAAGTATTTTACTGTTAGGCCACCACCACACTTATAAAAGTTCGGTGCTGTCTGGTATACCCTTTGGGTTCCTGTTTATTCATAGCTGTCAAAGTCTCTGCAAGTTCAAAAGCCTTTTTACTCCTCCAGGAAGCCTATGATACCTAAAACCAAATGCCTAAATTGTTCGATGTTCGCTAAGTCTACTTTTGTGTTTACAGGAGCTGCATCTGCCACAGGACTATATTTACTATTTGGATATGGAGCCTCTCTGCTCTGCAATTTGATTGGTTTCGTTTACCCCGCATATTTCTCGTAAGTTATTTTTAAAGCCTTAGTTAGCTCTCCATCTAAATGAATTGCTTGGAATTTAAATACATGGTTCTTCAGACACTAGAAAAGCCAAACTGCTAATATCTGTCTCATGTTGTGTTATTGCACGCAGTATTAAGGCCATTGAGAGTCCAGGCAAAGAAGACGACACACAGTGGCTTACCTATTGGGTAGTCTACGGATTCTTTAGTGTGGGAGAATTCTTCTCTGACATCTTCCTTTACTGGTTTCCTTTCTACTATGTGTTTAAGGTAGGTGACACCAATCAATGCTTTCCTCTAAATATCCAAACCTTCTTTTAAGCATCATTCTTTATGTGTGTGTCAAATGACAACAAGCTATCACCATTATATGCATGCTATTTAGTTTGCTTGTCAGACAACCTCCATTCCACTCTACATATCTCCATCATGCTTGGGTTTTGTTAGTGCCTGTTCTTGTTGTGGTGCATGGCCCCAGTCTCCTGGAACGGTTCTCAGGTGCTGTATAGACGCTGTATCCGACCATTTTTCCTCCGGCATGAGGCTGCAGTGGACAACATGGTCTGTGATCTAAGTGGCAAGGCCATGACCGCAGCAGAAAATGTTACAAAAGAAGGTAGGGATCACATGTATATTATATCTTTATCAGTGACTGGTTTATTTAGTAACTCTCTGGCTATGTGCCAAGTAGTGAAGCAAAGATGATAATACCCCTGAGCATGAAAATAATACTCACTAGCCACTTTTGAAGGGAAGAAAAAACTTCCTTGTTGGTGTACCTTGCTAGTGTGTGTTTTGCTATATCTCAGTAATACTGTGCACGATACTTCACTTGTCCTTCATTATTGGTCAGATTTATATATGTATAGTTTAGATGCCTATGGGGGCAAGTTACAGTAAGGAAATCTTGAGATCCTGTCAGTAATTTAAAAAAAGTCAATTTAACTGTTCATTTTTGTTGCATTACATTCCACTTTTTATTCATAAAATCTATTTTTGTCATTAGTTCTCCAATCCCTGGCGAAAAATAGGACTCTTCGCCCATCTGAGCCTGCTGCCAAAGAGCTTCCTGGTTCCTCTTCTGTATGTACACAAACCTTCCCAGTAGTTTCACATGTACTGCCAGTCAAACACATTGATGTGTTTACCTCAGAAGAGTTTCATTGCATTTCAGAGCACGTACCAGAGCCTCTGTTTGTTACCTTGCATCTTCTGTTCCTGTCACGATTTCTTTTTTTTCCACTCATTTTTTGTCATTTCCATCCCATCTTTACATTGGCTTTTAGAGGGAACCCAGTATAGACTAATCTGTAAGCAGCTTTCTCAACTTGCCTACTTTGAATTTTTCTTTGGCGTTAGGAGTTAAAAGACCTTTTTGGAACGTAATGTATCTCATATTTGCTTTACAGTCTTGAAACATCTCGGGAAAGCAACTGGACAAAATTGACATGCCTCCATCTCCAGGGCTTCAGAAGAGAAGAGAATGCAAAAGGAGCCCTTTAAAATTCATCCATCATGAATTCTGTTACACCCAAGGGGGCAAATATGTAAGCATAGTGATGTTTGTGTAAAAGGGTTACCCAAATATTTTAATCCTTATTACTTGAAGCAGTGTCCTGTATCTCGACTTTGCAGTTCACGTTTCACTTTAATAGTATTTAGTTTAGCTTGTTCTTATTTGCTAATGGTAATCTTATTAATTCATATGTTAATATTAGTTTTTTTATACATATATTTTCCTTAATTCTTGTTCCCACTTATATAAATTCTAGCACTGTAATTTATTGTATCATTCAAATTGGGATTATTAATACAGTTCAGGTTGTTAAACCACTTTTTAAGGTGCATAATATATAGTTGGATAATGATTATGTGGTCTGAAATGCTCAATGTCATTTACTATGAAATGTGTATCATTATACACTATATTACACAATTACCAAAACTTGGTTATAGTTTATCCTATGTATAATTGTGTGTTTTTCAATCTATAATGTTTGGATTCCAATAAATTGGTTTTATTAAAGACTGCAGCTTCGGTCTGTGAAGTCTGACACTATAGATCCACATCTAGAAAAGCCCAAAGTTTCTTATCCAATACAAGCAGTTTGCAGGGGGATGAGGAGACAGAGATGTAAAAAATCTGGCTTCACCCAGGCACTATTATGGTTTATTCAACGATTTTTAATTAAGCAGGTGAACCAATTATTAGTCTCCCTGTATTTTTTTTCTGAAGATTGCTGCTAAAATTTAAGCAATGGCTGTAGATAATGAAATCTTAGCAAGAATGAGTTTTTTAAAGTGCCCCTATTATGCCATTTTAAAGGTTGCTAATATTGTTTTATGAGTCTCTTAAAACAGGTTTACATGTATGCAAGGTCAAAAAACACTTAAGTTTTCTCCAAAACTAGATTTAATTTTACCCCATTTCTAAATGATTCGTAAACGACTCGTGTGAAGCAGTCTTTATGATGGTCTACCGCTACAGCGTGTGTCGGAAAACGAAACGACCACTGCCATAACTGATCGATAGCTCTGGAGACCTGTCAATACATAGAAAAGATGGCCTCGATTTTACCTTATCAATTCGAGCCGGAGTCTGACGATGAAACGGCTGAAGTGGCACATCGACAAGAAACTGTTTCGCAAGCACGACTGGAGCAGGACGTTTCTCAGTGGTGAGTGTTTGTGGGCGGGCAAGTTGTTCGCGACGTAGAACGTGGCCGGACATTATTCAAATATGTTACTTTGTGACGTGTGGCCGTAACAGAAAAAGATTCGAATTGCTGACGACTCGTTTAGGCGAATGTGAGCCGACTCTTTTTTTTTTGATAGACAAAAACTTCAGTTATCGTGCACTGTCGGCGTCACAACTTTGCCGATAGTTTATGTTCACATACAGCTACATGACACACTGCATGAAAGATCATATTTGAAAAAGCATAATGGGTGCACATAGCAAGAATACATCGGTTGCACCATCGTCAACGAGAGTCGGTTCCATGATTAATTTATTTTGACACACAGGTGCAGTTTAATTATTACAGCGGTGGCAACATTTGTATCCAGAGTTAAAAGAATAGGAACCATTCATCACAAATTTGACGAACTTGAAAGTACCTCGATTCGTTAAAATTGCAATGTGTTTACGTTTTTAATGTTTTAAATGATGAACATTTCTGAGCGTAAACCAAAACACCTCATGAGTAGTTATTTTATAGTGCGCACGTAAACGAGACGGCCACTAATATGATAACTGTCCAGCATCAATACAAATGCTGATATTGTGACAGTCCATGATCAAAGTTAAATCGGACGCGTTTGTTCAGGATGATTATGATGTATTGTCAAGATACAAACTCTGTCGTGGAAACGTTCGTTACGTCGAAAAAGAAAATTCGTGATCTCATAACGAGATGAAAGTAATGCTGTCCTCCATAAATTCAGTCTGGTATTGAAGAATATCCATTTTCCGCTACACGTCAGTCTTCTCCCGGTCAGCAGGTGGCGAAGTGCGATCCGCTAGGTTGCCGAAAAAGAAGAAGAAACTCCTGCCCACGTCATTCTCATATATCAGAGCTCTCTCAAACCAAACAAAATAGCCAAACAAAAGTTCGATAACTGTCGATACGTATTTTTATAATTAAGTTACACACACTACTAGCCATATGAGTGAGTTTTTATAGTAGCTTTGTCCTGTTAAAAGTCAGTGACTGCAAGCTGAATTTCGAGCTGCGAGATCAAGATGAACATGGGCTCTAAAGGAAAGAAGAGGATGGTTCTCCCGACACGACCCGACCCTCCGACTGTGGAACAGATTGTTGAGGACATAAACCGAGCCTACCCCAATGATCCAGTTTTCACCATTTTACAGGACTCATTGGAAGGTAAAACATACGATCATGAACATGACTAACGTTTTTGTTGCTGCAGGAAAGAGGAGGGAAAATAGCTGGATCATCACAGATTTTTCGACTACAGCAAAATGTCTAATATTAATAAGGCTGGCAGTAAGAATACTAGTACTCAATAGTTCCTAGCAGTACTTAAAAAATAAATAAATCATATATGTGGTTGTCCCGAATGGTAAACTCCGTGAGCATAAAATGTCTTTGAAATGTAGCCTATACTGTGTTGGGGTGGTGACGGCTTGTGTAACCTGTTAAAGAAATCCTACAATAATCTAAAGAGTAAGAATAAATACATGTACATGTGCATATTACGGAAGAAGCTATGTGTTTAAAATGCAATATGCGTTGTTGCAAAATGAACAAATACACATACAGTTCTTTAAGTCAGTGCCTTATGCGTAAGTGGACATATAAGTCTAAAATAACATGTTGGTGACAGATAGGAAGAGTTTACATGCGTTTGTGTTATATTAAAAATAGGTAGGAAGTAGTTGTGTCATCTCTTGGTTAAGAAGTCTTATGGCTTGATGAAAGATGCTCCTCTTGAGTCTCTGCTTTTGCCACAATAATCCTAAAGTGTTTGTCTGAATACAGCTCAAACAGACAAATGGTAAGAACCAAATGTGTTCTTGACTAGATGAACCTAGATGTCAGGTTAGGTTTTAGAGATACTGTGAAATAAAGAAGTATAAAGAGCAGGGCCTTGTAACTAACCCGTTTTCTTTGTTTTATTACCTACCTTACAGCACTGTGTCTGACTTTCTGTAGCAAACTTTAAGAAAATGCAGAGGTTCATGCATGTTCATGGTGGGATGCAGGTTCATGATGTCCCAGCCAGAATTTTGTTCTTATCATTTAAGATAAACTGCATATCTTTTAACTCAAATAAAGTACACGTGTAGAAAATACAGGTGCAACTTGTTTGCTTTGATGGGTGGATATTCTTCAATAGTTGTTTGGGAAGATTAGGGCTTTGGTGTGCCAGGATGTTGTTCATCATTAACATTAATTTGAATGCTCCTCAAACCAGTTCTTGCACTTTGACACAACCTCATCCTGTTGAGTAACAGTCCTTGGCTCTTCAGGCTTCAAGATGATTGCATATTGAAATTTGCAACAAAAAAAAGCTGGAGGGAAGAGGTGATTTGCTTTATTACTATGCACTTTATATATGTAATTTATAATACTGATGATTGTCACTATGGGAGGTATTTCTTGCAGAAAAGAAAATGAAAATGGTAAAATTGAAATGCAGTCTGCACTTTGCCATTTAGTTTTCAGTTTCTATGCGAGAAGATCCTGCAGTAATGAAAAATTAAATGAAATAACTCCCTTTGCGTTAAAAATCTCCATTTATGTATGAGTCATTTGTGGAAAAACTCAAAGAAAAAATTAAAAGAACACTTTGTCTTTTCATTATCCCTTTGTCTTTTCATTTTCCATACATTCGCTGTGTTTCAGTGTCATAAAAGTGAAAATGTTAATAGGGAAAGGAAAAAGCAAGCTTGAATTTGCATTTGCTTTGTCTTCACAGAATGCACAATGACTGCTAAAATTAAAAAGAAAATTCTATGTTCATGTCATATTTTCTGTGGCTTACAGGTGCCTCTCTGACAAAATTAAAATGAAAACTCAAAATGGATACATTAATAGCAATGTTCCTGTTTGGATTTCCATTTCCAGGCTGAACAGTGCTGCTGAAGCTGAAAAAATTAAAAGCCAAAGTCAGTTGAGTCCTAGCGCCATCTGCTGCTCTTTAACTTTTCATTTAACGTTTTGCCTTTTCTTTTTCTACTTTGCATTTTCATTTTCAAGTTTGCTTCATGCAGATATATACGACTTTGGGTTCTGTAAGCCACAGAAAGAATTTTATTTTTATTTTTAGCAGTTATTGCGCCTTCTGAGTATATAGAGAATGAAAATGCAAAGTTATAATGAAAAGACAGTGTTACAAATGACTCATAAATAAATGGAAAGTTTAAATGCAAAAAGAGTTATTTCATTAAATTTTTCGTTATTGCAGGATCTTCTTGTATAGAAACTGAAAACTAAATGGCAAAGTGCAGATTGCATTTCCATTTTACCATTTTCATTTTCTTTTCTTCAGGAAATACCTCCCATATTGTCACCTAAGAGATGTGAATAAAATAAGGCACATCAGTCTCAATACATCAACATGTACAATCAGAACTGAATCGCCCATAATACGAAGTTCTAACATGACAACCTAATAAACCTTGACATAACCTAATTTCAATAAGCAGTTAATATAAATTCAATTATTAGGAGAGAACCAGAAATCTGTTTTAAGACGAATGGTTGTGGATAAATGCCTAAGTTATGATTCTTACTTGTGAATTTATGTTCTCCATAAGTTATTATATTTTTGCGCAACAGTTATCTAACTGTTGTTGTTGCTGTGCCTGTATAAAAACTTCAGTACTAACATACAGAATGTAATTTCCCAGAGCAAAAGGGAGCGTCGAGCAGCAGTGAGGTGGAGGTGAGGTATCTGCAGAGCCGACGGTACCTGGAGCTGAACGAGCGACTGCAGGAGGCACGAACAGAACTCGTACAGAAGAGGGAAGAGCTCCAGGAAGTGAGAGAGACTTTGGAATGTACTGTAGCGGAGGTCAAGGACAGAGCTCTCTGACTTGGTTGCTGTTGAGTCTTGCACTTTTTGGTATTGACTCATCAACAGAGAAGCTGACATAAGGACTTTTATTTGGAGGATGTTCTATTTGTCTTATAACTACTGAAATAGTCAGTAAAAGACATGCGCAAAACTAAAAGACGTGGAAGTGTCAGAATTTGGACCGTGTTCTTTAACTCTCGAATCGTCATCATATTGCAGTTGACTTGATTATTTGGTTGATCAGATACATTAAATTACATTATGAAGTCCTTTACATGTTTAGATTTTTTTGTTACATGTGATGCAGCATTCAGCCATAATGATGGTGGGAAAAGTCTTGAACGAGAAATTATTTGATGAAACTGCATCATTCTGAAAATTAAGCAATTGAGGGTAGAGCCAGGCTAAATCTAATATGACCCCAACACTTTAAGACCTTATCTTGGAGAATTTGTATCAAATGTTGATGATATGGTCCTAAATTACCTGCAATTTTTTTTTCATTTTGATGTTGTATTTTAATAAAAATTAATAATTATCATGCATTATATTTCTCCTATTCTAGTTGACATGTGTCTAAACTGTTGTGTCTATCCAGACAGAGTTATTCATATAAGCTAATCCGGTTATGATATTATTTGGTGATCTTTGGTGAAATTGCAGATTAGTAGTAAAATATTTTATGAAACAGTTAATATTAGTTTCATCCATCAGGTTCATATTCTCTGTAAACTCAATAGCAAATAATAGTCAAAGAAAATTAGTTTTTCATTTTCTGTCTATTAAACTAAATTTAATGAAATACACAGAGGCATGATAACATTTATTTTGGAAATCGGCCTTTGGCCATCACTACATTACTGTTGGCCTTAAACACATTCTGAGGTTTGCATTTGGCAAAATGTAAAAAAAAAAGGAAGAAAAAGCCAGGTAGTGATACAGCAGTGCTGGCGCATAAAATGAACACATTTTCTCCAGTGAATATAAGGAGCCCATTACTAATTATGTCCCAGCTGATCCACTATATAAGTAGTGAAATGCACATTTCTGATAGAACATCTTCAATGATGACTTATATGTCATACTCAAACTCAATAAAAGGATATACAGTATATTTGGGTCATTACAGATTTTGAAGAACAACAGTGATTGGTTTAGAACAGGCCTTGAGTACATTTACCGGTTACACTAAATACAATACACGGCAATTAAGGGTCTTGCTCAGGGACCCTATGGTGGTAGTTGCAGGAGTAGTATAGAGCTGAATTTGAACCTTTAATCTCTTAGTTTGTAGGTAAGCATCCTACCACTGGACCACCATCACCACCTGACAATGGTCATACAGATGTAATAAAAGCTAATTAGGACTTCTATCAGGTGTGTTGAAATATGGGCCAACAGTAACAAAGGCTGACGTTTTTTACTTAAACAAGGACAACAAGTAATCCAAATTTTCCAGGTCCTTCTTTCCAGTATAACCACTGATTTATATAAAAAAAGCCACGTAAGGATTGTGAGACTACTGGACTTACCATTTGTTAAACAATAAAGCACTTGCCATCATATAGCTAGCCTAGTACGAGCTGCTAATTTGATATTATGTCTGCATTTATAATGGAGGTTTTAATAACTGTGTGTGATTGACTTCAAGCCGCTATGTTCATTGTGCAGCAGCTGGATTGAATTAAACTAAACTGCAACCCTTTAATTGTAGGGAAAGTTTGGTCTTGCATTGTTATTCTCCAGTAATCCACTGAATCATAGCTTGTTTGAGTTGCTCTTAATGACTTCGCATATTTCATCACACACAAAAATGACATTAATGCACTCAATAAGCAAAACTATGTACAGCCACCTAACTGTATGGAATACAGTTGCCAAACAATCATTTGTACACCCCATTTCTAAATTCACATGTAATGTCTTTCTTTTCACTGTTTCCCCATTTTGTTAGCTACACCTCAAAGAGAAACAACATCAAAAACAACAAAGTGTGCACACGAGGTGAATATTGAGCATGCTATCAGTAGCGGCGCTAGGAGCAAATTTTTGCTTACTGGGAAGCATTAGAGTCTTTGAAAATATGTACAGCATCACTATGTACTGACAATGATTACAGGATTTTTTTTTCTGTGCTAACATGGGTGGATTTACCACAACTTTGTTTACCTGCAATAATAAAAGTGAAGGCTAAGGGCTTTGTAATAATCACTGTCAGTGTGGCATAATAGCATCTGAGAAATGCTGTGCAGAATGCATACATTTGTGTGTTTATATCCTTTGCACTGTAACAGTCTTTCCAAGATTTTGGGTGGCACATTGTTGTGAGAATATCCAATGAAAATGTCTCTTTTCTGTGGTTTGCATATTGGTGTTGTGAATACAGAACTGGATGTGGTTATCCACAGTCGTCCTTAAATAACAATCTTGGATCCGTTGGTATGGTTAGGAGTCCCAGGAAAAAAAAACAAGCAATGGTATGCAACTGTACAAAAATATAAAAAAGAGACTGCTTCACTTTTGTGGTGTAGTAGTTCCTTAAATACAGTAGGATACTAGAGTTCATGCTTATTTATCTACATACAATTCTAATGACTGAAATATGAAACCATTTGAGAGTATTTGTCAGATAATTTGTTGATGAAACTGGTAAGCACTAGACCAAGTGTCCGAGGTAAAGACATTGATGTTGCTCACTAAACCACCTGAGTTTCTGTAGCATCAGGATCACAGTCAAGCTTGCAACAGTGACAGAATTTAGACTTCAAGTTTTTCACCCGACTTCTTGGGTATTGTTGTTGCCTGGCTGTGAGTTTCTTGAGAACCATAGGCCATGGGGCTGGGGACATAGTTAAATGGAGTAACCCTGACGGCTTTACTGGGAGAGCTCTGACGGAAGTGACCTATGCCACCACTGTGGCTGCTGTCTACAGATTGAAAGGTTGAGGTGGAAGCTATGCTGTAATTTTTCAGGGATCCATCAGAATCTCCATCTTGCAGGTTATTACATGAGGTCATGCTAATCTTTCTAAGAAGAGCTATCTTTGCTGCTTCCTCTGAAATCATAGTACCATTATCAATTGTTGGGGAAGTACTTGAGTTGATTTTATTGGTAGAGATATCCTCAGTTTGAACGGTCGCATCACTTGTCTTGCGGGATATCAGTGTAATTGTCGGCAGCTTGCCTGGCATTTTGGGCGGCAATGGTTTGTTCCCTTCAGGTGAAGGCACCAAAGGCAATGCAGTTGGTGGAAGAGTGTTCTTTAAAATCTGGGGAACATCTTCATCACGAATCCTTCTCCATGTGACCTTACTGTTTTGTGAGCCAGCTCTGTTCTGCCTTTGTTTCACGTCCTTTTCACTCTTCGCCCGCCCACTTGAGTCTGAAGATGAGGAACGCAGGGAGCAGCGGCTGGTGACCCGACTTAAGACATTTATACTGGGAGAGGAGGAATACCTTTTAAATGTATCTTCTCTCTTCTCCCTTTGCTTCGTCTCAGGTATGCTCCTCTGAGCCCCTCTGCAGGGACTCTCTGAACTTGTTCTTCTGGCTGGACGTTTCACAGTGAGGTCCCTGTCAGTGGAATTTGCTCTTGAAGGAGTCATGCTTGACCTGAGGACGCCCTGTTCCTGTCCATTCCTTGGGTCTTGGCCCCCCTGCACCCTTCTTGCACCTTGTGCTATAGGTTTCAATTCCTGGCAACGAGATGAACACAGGAAAACTGCTGGGGCCCTTGAACATGTTCTTCGAGGTGATGCATGCTTGGATGTAGGAACAGAGCGTGAGCAAGGGACATCTTGTCTTGAGACATTTGATGACTCTTTAATGAACGTCAACTGCCTCAGGAAGCCATTTCGGTCTGATTCACCGCTGTGTGAATGAGATGATGTCATGCGAACTAGATCCAGTCTGTTGGCTGGCAGAATTCTTTTCCCTGTTAATTGATTATTCTGTCTGTTGGCATTGGTGGACTGGTTTGTAACTAATGGTGAAATTGCTCGTGACTGCCTCAAAGTATTCTGCATAAATGGTATTCTGACAGGAGATTTCTGTGTTTTGTTATCACCAGGAGGTTTAGATTGGGTTTGATTAGGTGTGACAATATTTCCTTTCTTGTCTGGCGGACTACTGGGAGCTGAGGCCACCGTTTTCTGATTTTGCTTCACTGTTTGGATAGGGGAGGTTACTTTTTTCTGAGGCTGCCTGCAAGGGGTCGAGCTTTGAGATGATCCTGAGGATGAGCTCTTTGGAATTCTGGCAGGAGGAGTTGAGCTTCTCTTAGGTAATGATAGCTGGGTAGGCTCACTAGGGCGGCCCAGTCTGTGAAGGCTTCTGGACCGGTGTTGAGCCAGGTTTGGATTTTTGGGGGCATCTGTTTTGGGCGTAGTTTTCCTAGGTGGTGGTCTTTGCGAGAGTGTTGTTTCTTTCTTGGGTGTGTATATTACTGTTCTGCCTCTGAAAACTACAGGCAAGTTTGGAACTGGTTTACGTGGAGCAAAATCAAGCGGCTTATTAGCCTTTTTGTTTTCTTTAATGACCTTTTTCTTGTCAGATTTTGGGGTAAAACTTGATCCAGACATGAAGGAAAGAACAGATTCTGACTCAGAAGATGGCTCCTGGGATTTTGAAGCTTGTAGTTTGGTGATTATTGTGTTTGCTCCCTCTTGTATTGCTCTCCATTCAACACTGTTGAGATCTGAATCTTTATCAGATGCCATTTCATCACTGTCAAGATCATTGTCATGATCCCAGTCTTCATTTTCCTCCTGAAGAATGACTTTCGTTTTTTGTTTTTTCTCTCCTTTTCTTTTTCTGTTGGTTTGCTTCTTCTTTTGTTTAGGCATAGCAGATGTTATGCATTTTAACAAAAGATCATCTTCTGACTCCATGCTAACTGAACTAGGTGAACTAGGTGAACTGTTATCTTCAAATTGATTTTGACCATGTTGAGGTTTGGCGGTGCACTGAACTGTGTTGGACATTAAATTGTGTTTATTTCTCAAAAATACTCGCTTCCCCTGGTGTTCGTCAAAATCTGCATCACTCAGCGAGCTAAGAGATGAACTTAGAGAGTAACATGGGGGTGCTTCTTCCATTATCAGATTCTGTTTAATTCTATGAAATCCACTTCTCTGGAAGTTGTCCAAACGGCCTTTTGCGTTGACACCAGTGTTATTCTTGCATGAACTATTTAACTGTTTCTGTCTATTCCTTGAAATCAAACCATCCCCATTATCCTTATCATAGGAATGATAGATTGCTTCCTCTGTAGATGTGGGCCGACTCATGGACTGAAAAGTTAAGTTTTGCTGTTCATTACTTCTGATGTATGCTTTCTGATTTTTGTAAACTTCTGCCCCTTGGTTTATGACTGGAAGGTCTAAACGGGGCATACTTTGTGACAAATTCTGTCCCTGCTTTTGCATTTGTCTGACAGGGGACTGGCTTTGCACCCTCTGCTGGGTCATTTTTGCTGACATCTCTTTACTTTGTATCAGTAATCTTTGAGTAGGCGTAATGTTTCGCACTGGTCTGTTCATTTGGTTTGAAACTATATCCGACTGACACGACATTCTGTTTAATCTATGGAAACGAGAGAAAAGCCGTAGTTCTTCAATTCTCTTTGCCTCTATATCAATAAGCTCCTGGGTCTCTTTGTTTCTTGACCGCCAATCTTTTGACCCCTTTGCTTTTACTGGGTATTGAAGGGTCTCATCACTTAAGGAAGTGGTGCTTGAGAAATACATTGGAGTGCCTTCAGCAGAATCAGTGTAGGAAGAATCATCACAATGATTATCTTTTGCAGGCATTCCAACCTTTCGTCCATGGTACATCTGATTGTTATTGTTTTGAAGCACCATGTATACTGGTAACTGTGCAGACCTTCGAGTTTGGGCATTAAAAACTTGGTTGGAGAGCGTAGACATCAAAGTGGGCCTTATTTTCTTAAATCTTGAGGGCATGGCTGAATTGATGCACTCCTTGAGTATCTCAATATCATCATCTGAGTTGCCCTCACTATACTGATCTTGATCCATACACAATGGATCATCAGCAGCATCCCTCTTCCCACTGTATTCTGTATCATTGTCTTGTCGATTTAGTAAAGGCGTAAGCTTGAGCTCTACATCTTTTTGGACATAGTGCTCATGAAGTGGAAGGGCACTCAGACTAGAGGCACAAGAGAAATTCTCAATTGGTTTTTCAACTGTGAAATATATCATTGTGTCCAAGTCTGGTGGTAAATTGAATCTTTCTTTAAAGTCAGCAATTTCCATGAACTTGCGCAAACTGTTCTCCCACTGGCCTGCAACACTGCCAAGATTCTGCTGGTCTTGTCCTGTAGATTCTGCACAACATGGAGTTTTACTGCGACTTGGGGGCATTGTTTGTCCAGGACTGTCTGGTAGATCACTTGGACTCACAGTTCCACTTATCATTTCACTGCAAGGATCACTTTGTATAGAACTGGCAATTGAAGGAGATTCAAAGCTACCCAGGGAACTTACAGAGCTACAACGACTCAATACAAGTGGAGTCTCATGAACATAGTTATCTGATGAGCTAGATGGTGTTCTGTCCTCATGTGTGACTGGTGATGCTGCCCTAAGGAAAGTCTTTTCATGCCTCGTTGTGCAGGGAATCTCAATTGGATCAGTAGTGCTGCTACTTGTGGGACAGGTTTTCTGGTCAGTCACAAGCAACTGGCTGTCACTCAGATCCTCTAATGTCTCATCCTCATCTTCCTTTCTTAAAATGTCACCATCTTCCACCTCAATTATTTCAAGTGACGAGTCACTTTCCAGCTCATTTTCGCTTTGGCTCTGTCCATCGAGTGCTCCATCACCAGAAGAAAGCGATGACAGGGAGCTGCAACGTGAAAAACATATTGGTGTGTTCTCCACTGAATATTTCTGTGGTGTCTCCAGTTGACCGATTGTTGGGCTTCTTGCTGAACATATTGGGGAAAATTTGCTTATGCTTCCACCAGTCATCACAGCTGGGACCCAGGCTTGTCTTCTCATTGCCTGAACTGCCTGAACATTAATTGCAGTTTTTGCCACACCAAACCTAGCAACACTCTGGATTAGTGGAACATGTTGATATGAGGGGGAAAGCTTAATGGTCGGTACACTGGCATCAGAAGATACCCTGGTTGACACAGTAGCTGGTGTTGCTAAAAGAGGTTCTTGACCCTTTTCTTCATCTGTGATACCTTGATCTGGCAGATTTGGATCTTTTGATGTCTCAGAATCTCTTTCAGGTATCTGATTGTGATCATTTGCTTTGGAAACATTGGCCCCACCATTCAACAAATCCTCATGAGCTACTTTGAGATCAAGCTTATTTGGTCGTCTTTGCTCTGCTGGCCTCACAGAGGAGCAAATCTGGTCCTTGCTGCCACAATACCCATCACTGGTACTGCCACTGTTAAGGCTGTCATTGGACAAGCTTGAGTTAGCAGTTTTTAGTCTCAGAAGGGCATGGACTCTACTGAGGCGCTCTTTGTGTGAAAATGAGTTAGTATCAGAGAGACGACAAGGGGAACATGATTTGGCTCGTGCCTCGTGCAGATCGTCAGGTCCATAATTCCAATCTGCAAAGTGGTCCTCTGAGCTGAGACTAAAGCTGTCCTCTGAGGATGTGTGCATGGTAATATCTTCCACCAGTTTATCAATTTTAGCCACTGCATTTGTGATCTTTTTTGCTAACTGTTCAGCTGCAATGCTTACTTCATCTGTTGGAGGTTGTGTCTTTTTATCCTCTGTATGTAATGGCTCCACATCTCTCTCAGGTTCACCCTCTCGCTTGCGAAGCTGATTCTGATGGAAGTTGGAGTTGTTCAGGAAGGTAGAGAGCATGGAGAATGTTCCAGTGTCTATGCTACTGGAAACATTTGGGGCCTCGTCATCATCAAAGCACCCAGAGTCTGAAGCATAGTCCTTTGCCAAACTTTCAATGTGACGCAGGGGCTTATTAATGCCCAAATGCTTGGGGCTTTGTTTCTCAATTGATTCAAACGTTTCTGCCAGGTGTTTTGCATCTAGTTCAGCCTCCAGTGCTTTCTGCTTCCTCATATAGAGCGAGGGCATGCAAGAACCTGGAGATACAACAGCAGCATCTTTATATTTGAGGGGACGGTTTGTGAGGAGGTTTCTCAGGGCTGCTGCACTTCCCATGGCTATCATTTTGTGCTTTGAATGGATGAGATTGCGCAGCATGCTCACAGCGCCTAGGTCCCACAGTAGTTCTTGGTCCTTTGGACTTCGAGCAGACAAATTCCACAGGGTTCCACAAGCATTGCTTACAATTGTTAGACTATGAGAGCGCAGATGCTGTAGCAGTGTCTGGAGGCAGTTGTGATCCCTAAGGATTTGTCTAAGATGCAAGAACACAAGAAGCCTTAATACTTGGGCAGAAAACTGGAATGATCAGAATAGATAAAATAACATTAGGTCAGCAGGACAAAATACCTGTAATCGTCTCGAGTAGCGACAAGACTGGACACGTTGCGCAGAATACCTCCACCACTCTCAATGATTGCCAGTGAGTTGGTTTGACACCGGTAGGTAAGAGTGCTGACCAGAAAACCCAGAGCACCATCCACAGAGCAAATTGCCACCTTATTCTCTGTACTATGTGCTGACAAATTCCACAAAGCACTTAGTACACTTTTTAAGGTTGATTCCTGTAAAAAGCAAAAAAAAAGTAGATTTATACAAGGATAAAAAATGGGAAAATCATGCTAGTTCAATATAAATATCAGTATATAACCTTTGTAGCCTGAAGTGCGCAAGTCATTAGTGCAGATACACTGCCAACATCACGTAAGGCTCTCTTGCTGTTGATATCAGCACGCCATGAAAGGTTCCTAAGAATACTTGAGACCACCTGTAGGCAAAGAGAACACCATATATATTTTGTTAACGTCAGAGGCGGACAGTAACTAAGTAAATTTACTTGAGTACTGTACTTAAGTAGAGTTTTTGAGTATCTGTACTTCACTTGAGTAGTATTTTATTTGGAAACTTATGACTTCAACTTCACTACATTTGTAAGACAAATACTGTACTTTTTACTTCACTACATTTCTATCAGGGTTCTCGTTACTTGTTACTTTCAAATTTATGGATTAAGCAAACGTTATTCCACCTTTTCTAAAAGGTGACTGGTTGTTTGGCAGGTGACAGTCTATCAGTAATCAATAGAGTTACATCATGCCTGTAGACTGGAACTATAAAACCAAGTTCAGACAGTTCTGCTATTTTCTGTCTTGATTAGAACATTGTTGCTGTTGGAAAGTCATGAAGCTAGAGGTGTAGAGCTGGGTTTTAAGCAGGTTGGAATGTTGATTTTATGCATTTACGGCTGTTGCACTGTCCTCCTGACTGGTGTGTGTTTTACAATTAATTAATAAAATAAACTAATGCCTGGTTTTCTTTATCAGTTCAGGTTGTGTTTCATTCTGTAACATTCTACCAGTTCCTTATTCTACAGCTTCTACAAGCTAGTCAGAGGCATTAGGAGTTGTAAGTGTTGTGGCAATAATGCAGCATTGTGGTGAAATAAGATGTACTTTTAATACTTAAGTATTTTTTAAAACAAGTACTTCAGTACTTTAACTTAAGTAAAACTTTAACTGTACGACTTTCACTTGTATTGGAGTAACATTTGACTTGTGGGATCTGTACTTTCACTTAAGTAATGAAGTTAACTACTTTGCCCACCTCTGGTTAAAGTCAGTACAAAATTGCTTTAAACTGTGAAACTGCATTTCATTTTATTTTGCAATAACTATGAATTAATAGAGATTGGGTTTCAACCTGCTGTAATTCCTCACTGTCGGATGCAAGCTGGGCCACAATGGCCCGAAGGCAGTTTTTCTTTGAGCAAAGTGTGGCCTGAAATGAAATAAGAACAGTGTTTGATGAAATTCTGCATATAGAAAATAAATGCACTAGACATTTAATGTCAGATTTCTGTCATTTGGTTACCTTATTAACAACATCTCCATATGTGAGGTTCGTGAGAGCCATTCCAGCATATCGTCTCAGTGCCATGTTCATAGGCTCATTCTGCATGCCATACAGCTCCTGTTCCAATTGCATTAGCTCTGCAATAGCCTGAAGGCCCCCTAAAACAAGCAGAGAAGCCCACAGTTACCTTTTTCGGAGGACACTGCAAGGACATTTGCACACACTCAAAACCTAAATCTGGCCAAATATTAAATGTCAGAAAACTTAAAGCTTACAAAATTTCATAATCTTGTATAATATTTGACTCTTTCACATACCAAGTTCATTCATGGCCCTTCGGTACTCCTCCTCAAAGGAAAGCTTCATTAACGCACACATGGCTTGGCAAATCTGTGGATCCACTGGCTCTGGGATGTCTGTATAACAAAACACGACATGCATACCAATATGTTAATTTGAATTATGATAACACAGCAGGTGTTTTGAAAGTTAAGTTTCATTATTCGGTCATACCTGTGGACTTGGCACCACCGGGTGATGGCGTTCCTAGATGGTTTTCAGCCCAGTCCCAGCCATTTTCGCACTGTGATCGTATCTGTTCCAACACGTGCAGCACCCTCATCTCCCGCCGTGCTTGCCCCTCATCAGGCTGGGAATAGACAATGTTGTGTAGAGCAGCACTAGCTCTTGAACGAGCCTCACGGCTGCAGCCTGTCACTCCAGGAGTGTCTCCGTTTCCCCCATCATGCAACATTTGCACCAGCAGGGGGACGCAACCAGACTTGCGCATGGCAATGCAGCTGTCCTGTGAGCTGGACATGGCCAGCAGAGTACGAGACATTTCTTCCCGATCTCTGGAAGCGAGCATGGACAGCAGCCAGAACACCATCTCTACCTGTTGAGTTGAAAGGAGCATGTTCAGTGTTGCGTTTTTAACTTTGTATATTTGTGAGTGCAGGAGTTATAAACCAATTTATTATATTATTATATTAAACCTATATTATATTATTATATCTATTTGCACAAATGTGCATGATATGCCCAATGAAATCGTAATAATATAATAATATAATCTAGGAAAATATTGTCATGGACGCTGTTGTCACTCTTTCTAATAAAGAGTTTTTATTGGGCATCTGTGTGTCCCTCCTTGCCTGCATGCAGGTATGACAGTTCTGGATTTTGGAAAAAGCTTTGATAACTGACTAATTTCAAGATTTGCTGAACAAAGACATTTTGTGAATTAATCTGTACAACATATGGGACCTCATGTCCGAAGGGCACAATTTGTTTTGGCTGAATGGTTTATTTGTATAGCTGATACAATTTGATATGACATTACAAACTTACTTTGCTCCCTCCTTCTCCAGGCGCTTCTACAGAGTTTGTGCTGGCCCCATTTTCCATCTCAGGGACCGACACTTTGGAGACACTTTCAACGCTCTGTATAAAGAAAGAAGCACAAATGTGTCACACAATACACATAATGCTGCACCTTGGTAAAAAGACAAATGGGACATTCTAGTCAATAAGAAAATGAAATTCTATTGATGTCTGCATTATAAGCAGGAAAAAAGACTTGTAAAGTACTCTTACATTCTGCATCCTGTATCTACATCAAAAGCCTGTGCTCTAGCTGCCACTGGCAGCCCATTTGGCTTCACAGCAAATCCTTTGACAGCCAAAGCTGTAAATTCATCCTTTCATCCCCCAGCCCATTGCTATGGCAACCTTTGGCAGGCATGTGATCTCTTGAGGTCTACTCAGACAAGCGTGCAATTCACACATGCTAGCTTGAATTTCTATATAACAAAAAAGCATTTCAAGATTTCTCCAAATCTAGACATAGAATAACAAAAAATAAGGAATATTTTAGAATGTTTTATCCTCTCAGATATTAGATTTAGCTTTATATTAAAACAAATGTTTTTGGCTTATTTTTCAGTCATCAATTTTAATTGTTTTTCTTATGTATGTTGTTGTACACATTTTAGCAGCCGTTAGAAGTCAACTTTTTTATTTTGTGTTTGTGCAGCTGTTATATTCCCATTTTATTTGTCAATTATTATTTGCTTAATTAATTAAATTAAATTTAAAAAGGAAATCAATTAATTAAGAGCCTAAGGATATTTTTACTAGTCTACATAGCACACTGGTAACTTGGCCGGGAAAGCTCAGTCTGAGAGAGAAGTGTCCAAATGCCAGTCCCACAGTGGGCAAACCAGACAGAGTTTAAGCAGCCAATAAGACAGCGTGGTGAGGGGGCATGACCTGATTTCTGCATAGCAACATTTCGTGACATCATGAGTGGCCAGACAACAGCACAAGGTGAGACATGTTGAGGTACTTTAGTTGTGTAATGCAACAAGAATCAAAAATGTATTTATTAACCTGCTGTCATAAGTACAAAGTACTGTATATCCAAAGTAAAGCAACAAATAACAGTCTCTAAATATTGTGGAGTTGGAATGCACATTCTGTACTATTTACTCCTCATTTCACTCCTAAAGGGAAACTGTGGACAAGTTAGCATATCTTCATATTTACCATTTTGTTATATTTATACAACTCAATATCACATTATTAGCATTAATGCAGCAGTGATGCTCTCTCAATATGTATTTAAAAGTTAAGCCATCTAATAAGAATTTCCTGGCACACATCTGCTTTTAGACTGCTGTGCTTCACATTCCTGTTCAACATTTCAATATTTCAAAGCATTGCTAAAATATTCAGAAGTAAAAAGACTGGCAAGAGATGGGGCATATGAAGGTCAAAGAAGGCATGAAAAACTGTAGGGAACATTTAAGGGGTTAACGAATAACGATTATGTCTGGCACAATGGCAAACATCCTCATTTAGACACAACATTTGTAACTGCATGGTAACTGCATTGTTAAACTCACATTTATGAAGTGAGTACAATTGTTATTATTGCAATAATAACTTAAAATGTCATTCAGGCCTTTAATTAAGAGGGTATGCTATTAGAGATCAGAGTAATATCAGAGATCATAAGTAAGTAATCTAATTTAGATAAAGTGATTTGTGGCAGAGGTTGTTTGTGGTATGCTGATACTATACATACTTTATTTCAATATTTAAGTATGCAAGTATTTTCTTAGTGCATTTAAGTAAATTCTCTGTATTTTATTACAACAGGACTTTATTTCAGGTTTTCTTTGTTGATTCATCTCACGGTTTGATGTGCATCAGTCTTACCTGGCTCTCTGATTGGTTGGTTTTCTCCTGTGAGCCTCGAGATCCCTGAACATCCTGTAGCTCCCTCTCAAGCTGCTCTAGACGAGCCACACGCATCTGTAGACAAACATGGATTGTTGTACTTGGAAGTAATATATACTCAGAGGATGGCATGAATGCCATCAAATGGGATGCAGTGGTTCTGAAATGAACCAAAAACTATAATAGAAGTGCAAAACATGAAAAGGCAGAAATGAAATAAAAATTGTTTCATAAAATACATCACAGAAATTAAGATTAATAAAAGAAATGAAAACTCGTTGAAATGTAACTTTAGCCTAGATCATGGCTTTACATTCATCCCAAAATACCACAGTGTAAAAAAGAAATTATTTAAAATGTTAATTAAATAATTAAAATTGTAAAAATGTCAGTTGTAATACAGAAAGCCCATGGCGCAGCTGCAGCACATAAAGCACCCCCACATCCCAGGTTCCTGAGGCGAGATTTGTAAGTGAATTAATAAAACCCAGAATTATTTTTGTCTTATTTATGGGTTTTAATAAATCCCAAGATTGTTTCATGGATCTGAAGAACTGTTACTCCCCTACCTTCTTAGCAAATTGATCTATACCTGAGTTCTCTGGACCATTTCATCACTGGTTCCAAAACGTTCCTCCATGACCGAATGCAGCTGCTGAGCCTCAAATTCTAACTGCTGGCGTATAAGATCCATTTGTATAGAGAACTAGAATACAGAAAAGAAATGTATGTAAGATTTAATGTTGCAGCAAAGATCACAGGCAAGTGGCTCCATTTTCAGAATGTTAAAATATGCCGATTTTCCACCCAAATTCTGGTGCATATTTTAGGACAAGGATGTCGGAATATTGACCTAATATGGCACAAATGTGGGACTCGCGGCAGTGATTTAACAAAAGGGTTCTAGAACCAGGTCACCTCGTTTTTGTGTGTTTGTTACAGATAAACCCGGGATGCACTTTTCAAAAACATTAATGAAAATATTCAGTGAGGAAAAGCAGGAGTTGGGTTTACCGTGTCAATTCGGGGCAGCTCTGCCAGCCTCTGGGAAAGACCCTGCAGCTGAGAATAATACCATCTGCGCTCTCTTTCCTCTTTCTCAATCTCACTCAGCAGCATGGCCCTGCAAAAGCACCATAAAGTTAATCAGAACGTTAAATCTATGTCTTTTGCTATGTCCTCTTACTCACTAATCATAAAGATTTGCTTCTTTTTGACCAGCAAAGTCAGACTCAGATATATGAGAATCATAACCAATCGATTGTGGGTTCCTGAAAATTTCAAGGATTAATGTCATGTTTACAGTTAGACAAGGAGGCAGTAAGAGGTACAAGTGCTCAGCACCTATGACACTTAAAACAAGTTTGTTTTAAGTCTTCTTTTGAGCTGGAAAAACTCAGATTAAAACTGTAAAACTGAGCAAAATGTGTTTGCAAAGTTTTGCTCCACTCTGAAACATCCAACAATATTCTCATCCGTTTTAACAAAACGTTCATCCTAATTCTCACCTCTCTTTGCAGAGTTCCTCTAAATGCTGGGCAGTAACTCGGCCCTCTCCCATCAGGGCTGAATGTAGATGTCCGGGGTGTAATGCCGTCCCCTCCCCTGACACGGAGGAGCTCTGGTGCGATGACAAGCAGACGGGACTCCGAGCTCTACTGATGCTGGTTGAAGAGAGAGACATTCTGTCGTCTCCGTCACCTGTCTGGTTAGTCATGGTTCCAGGAAATGCACGGAGGTTGTGTGGCTGGTACTTGAGCTCATAATAGTTGGTTAAGTCCATGTGCAACTCTGAAAACAAACATCACACAGAAGCAAGCTTAAATGTAGGATTGTTCACTCACTTTAGAAAGTTTGCACTGGATTCCATAGAGATGTAAAGTACATTCTGGCTCCCGTTGTTTTGTAACAAACATCATTTACGAAAACGGCAACTCTAAATTGGCCTTGTAAGGTGTGACTAAGAATGTGATTGTGTGAGTGTGTGTGCCCTGCAGTTGGTCCCCACCGTGCACCTGTAGTTCCCGGGATAGGCTCCGGTCCCCGCGACCCCAATAGAAGAATGAATGAATAAAATTAAAGTATCTTACCTTTTAGCTGGTTGAGCACATCCGATCTTCCTGAAGCGGTGAGAGTGCAGGCCTCCTGCTCCAGTTTACTCTGTAACTGCTTTAGAACCTCCTAAAATGGCGGGAAATATTTTTGTTCTTAGCTACATTCAAAAGCATCTTGACACAACACCCATCCCAAGTACAGCAGCACTCTAATCGAAAATAATCTAGATCCACAAGTAAGAAAAAATTTTTGTATTTCCCATGAAAAAGACAGCACTCTCTGTCCTTGTGAGAGTTGATACCCACTGAGTGCTTCAGGCCAGTTGAAGGCAGAATCAAGTGACCTACACAATAAAAGCTTAGTGGGGATTATCCAGCTGTGTTCTGCATCTGGCACGTGTCACAGGAGGAATCATGAGATTGGGAAACCATTCCAAGTACCACCTTTATATTATATAATTTAATCCTTTATAATTCTAGCTGCTGGGTTGTTACTATAGAAGACGACTTTTGATCAATTGTTCAGATTTTAAGACTGCTTAAAGTATTTAAAGGCATCTTTTACCAGACCTTTCATCTTGTCAACAAATATCTCACTCTGAATTTTTGAAAATATTTTCCAAATATACTGAAGTCTTAAATTGGGCTAAGTTTAGTGTTGGTATATTGAAATTCTACATTTTCATCATTTTACCTACAGATGCCACAAGGCAATCACTTATAATGCTGAATTGAAGAACCCAAATCTGCAAATTGATTGTTCTATGTGTTTATTATCCAACAGCTCAGCACTGGTCATACTTAATAAAAAGCAATGGACCACCAACACAGCTGGTGGAAACTGTAGTAAAGAAAAATATTGCATCAATGATCACTGCCAGGTGAGTTCAACACATTTCTATTTCCATTTTTGAGACTGCACCGGTTAAGGGAAAGAAATATATTTTTAAGATGCTTCGTCTGGTTTGGCACCCAGAATATTTTGGATGCTCTCTCAATAGGCTCTGTGATAATTTTATTGTTCAGTCTAAATGTTAAGTGTTCTGTAGACTCCGGGCTTAGAATTATAATGAGCTCTTTAGAGGTTTTCTTCACTGCAGAGGATTTATGACTCCTGGCCTCAGCTCAGGATAAATCGGAATGACAGTGCTGGCTGGGATAAGCAGGATTCACCTGATTAATGCCTCCGAACAGACCTTTAGTGGATTTTAGCATAGCTAAAGGCTCAAGATGCTAAAGACAAGAGACAGTAAACGTAGCGCTTTAATGAGTCGTAAATACTCAGGTCTTTTGTCGTATGACTCAGTGTGATTAACTGATATGTTGTGAGGGATAAAACCTGAAACAGGACACTAATGGAATTCGTCACAAGGCTTAAAGCAATGACGCTTAACGCTCTGGAACTCAAAACCCATGATCAATAAGGAGCGGTTCAGGATCTGAACTCATCTAATGGTTTCTGTTCTGGCAGATAATCCATCCATCCCTCTGCATAGTAATAGGCATTTTGATAAAAGCCAGTTCGCAATTTAAAACTAGCATAGAGCTAAGGCATATTTCAGACAGTGAATGCTGGCCATTAGTGTCTGTATCTCCAGACATTTTGTGGAAAGTGGGTCACTGCTGAAGTGAATGCATGCAGCAGAAACACTGCACTGGCAATGCAGCCCAAAAAAGCCAAAAAAGAGAGAAAAAGCAAAGCAAGGAATTGTGTTCTAATGAATTATAAAAACATAACGTAGTAGCATAGTTATTTATCTGTTGGTATGTGATAATTATATGATAATTAAATGTTTTCCATAATATGTTTCATATCTATTATATTTAGCTTATGAAAATCATGGTAATAAACATTTATTACAAAGGATTTAACAAAAGAAAATATTAATCAAATGTTTATAGTAAAAAGAATATCTAGATGGTCACCAAAACAACCAAATTTTATTCATTTGTGATTTTGCATGCACTAACATGGTTGTAACATAGTAATCCCATATTCTTATAATTATGTATTGCTGTATGCACAAAATACAATGGTTGTCAACTAGGGTTGAGTTTAAGTCAGTAAGTACATTTTTATGAGGAGCAAATTTACTCCCGCTTGTCCACAAACAAAATAGGCCAACATCCTAATGTATTATATAAGTATTCTTTGTTTTGTGGACCTGATGCATGTGCCTACTGGAGGCCGTCTCTCACCTTCATGTCCGAGGTCTCGTTCTCCAGCTTGGACAGGTGGTGCGAGTTGTCTTCCAGCTCCCGGCGCAGGTGGGAGTTCTCCTTGCGGAGATCTTCCACCTGACGCGCCAGCTGGTCATAGGAGGCCACCGAGTTGGACATGATCACACAATTGGTTCCCTAGAACAGACAAGAAGAAACTATCAATGGTAGGCATGAGATAATACAGCACTGTGTAATATGCTGTGTCTCAAAGTAGTGTCAATGCCACTATTAGCAGTTTTGTATATCAGGAAAACCGGGGACTCATGTTCATTTTCAATTTCTACAATTTTTGAATTGCTTCAAAAAAAAAAAATCTTATATACATTCAGGACAGTAAAAATTATGCTCAGATTTTTAGATTTTATTTATAAGTGAATTTCTGGTATGTGACAATCTTCATTCTGATTCATTATGATTAGCACTATGTGGTATAATTTTTATAATAATCAATATGAAGGACCGCTTTGAAGTTAGGCTCAACAATACCATATATTTTAGTGCTTGATCTCCAGTTATGTCCTATTATGACTTATGCACTTAAATTATGTCCCCATGGTTAGTGCGGCAGCAGACCTCACAAAGGAGACTTAGTCATCTGTCAAATTCTGTTTATCTCTATTTTCAGTGATGTTTTCACTTGGCCAAGCCTGAATGTCCGTCTTGAGTGTCCATTCAGTCTGACCACTGGCCTAAAGAGTACATGGGAATTGAGGCACAAGGACTGTATTATACAATGGTTTTACTATGCTTAATAATAATAGGCACTTAAAATTAAAACAGAAGCTGAATTTCTAACCTTATTAATGACTCAAAACGTCTAGAACATTATTTAAAGCCTGTAACATTGCAACCCTCCTGCAAAACAACTGATAGTTTATACCTTTGCAATTATGTTACATGCTGTGTACGAGTGATTATGCATTCAGGAGTGAAAGGAGAATGCAATGCAGTCCTGATCAGTGTAAACCGTTTTAACTGCCTCTACCTTCAGATTGGAAGGATGACCGCAAGCCATAAAAAGTCAAATTTCATGAAAAAATATAGAACATTAAAATTAAATAATTACATCATCCATTCTCTATATGAACTGGTTCGCTATGCCCTGAATATCTCCTTCCTGACACTGGCAGCAATGACGGTCACCCTTCCATTGTTTCTCCTCCATTTTAATTAATTATTAGATAAGGAAAAGGTACAAACTTTTCCAGAGCATTTCATTCTCTCTCTCTCTCTCTCTCTCTCTCTCTCTTCTACATACATTAACTGTATGTTTTGTTCTTTGTCTCTGCTCTCTATTCACTGTGCTTTCCAGTGTTAAAAATCCACATTAGTGAATCAGTCTTTGTGTTCCGTGCTGTGTGTATCTCGGCAGCGCCGGAGTGGGGGAGGTGGGCTTCAGCTTCAGACATCTAAGGGATTTCTGCAAGGGTTTGCACCAGCCATGCAGGGAGAATATCTGCAGCAAAGCAGCACCACAGAGGTCATGCACTGGACCTCAGAGCTTGCAACTGCTGGCAATGACAGTGTGGTAAAAGCCTCGGGCTCACAATTCAGTGGGAATCACATCAAAGCTGCTCACAGGCCCAGTGGAAAATGTTAGTCCAGGAATAAAAATGAAGCAATAGAATGTTGCTTGTTGTGTTAAATTATCTCTATTGTTTTTGGGAAAATAGTGGGGAAAAGTTGATTACTTTTTTCTTTAACAATTCTGCTGTTTCAAAAATGTTAAGGCTACTCACCAATTCTGAATCTAAAATAGTATGTAGACACAACAAATCTGTATTACAAATCTATGATTATTTTTTCTAAAGATTTTTGCAGTTTCAAAAATGTTTAGGCTCCTCGCTGCTTTAAAATTCTGAATCTAATATAGTATGTAAACACAGTTGGTAAATATTTGATTTTATTTATAAAATTTAATTTTTAGATACTTTTTTAAGACATTTTTTCCCGATAACTATTTGTAGGTCTAATCAGTTTTAACAAAAAATTTAAGGTCACTGGGCGCATACACCTGAACTCAAAATTAGTTTATTAGCTTGTCTGACTTTTAATCATTTTCATTTAAAAACAAGCTAAATGCAGCATGTTTTACAGTGTAAACAATTGAAATACTACTGCATTCCAAAATAACCAATGATAAATATGTACTTACATTATCGGATCTTATTTCCAAACTGAGCATCCTTTTGGTGTCATCTGCTCTCAAAAATTTACACACAGCTATTTGTTCTATTCACAGTCAAACCAAAGCCTAAGCAGCAGCAGCCTCTGCTTGTGTACTCTTTAAGACCATTTCAGGGTAGATGTGATTACGTAAAATGTTCAGTGCTCAATCAATTTTAGCTGACGTATGTCGATCAATTAAAAAAAGCAGCGGGGCTGAGAAAGCTGTCTGTTTGGCAGTTGGGGGCGTAACGGTAGGGTGTTTGCCCCGTGATGAGAAGGTCGCCGGGTCGAATCCAAAACCGATAAAGTTACCACTGAAGTACTCATGAGCAAGGTACCGTCCCCACGGATTGCTCCCCGGGTGCTGCCCATGTCAGCTGCCCACCGCTCCTTCACGGATGGGTCAAATGCTGAGGTTCACTGTGTGCTGTGCTGTGGTGTGTTCACAATGACAAATAATCACTCACTTTCACTTTGATAGTTTCCACAGCAAAGAGTTCCACTTCATGTTATCCAAAGCAGACTACTAGCACTGTGGAATATACTTTAGTGCACTACTTATTTAGAAAATGGCACCAGTAAAAGTTAGTCACTCATTAAAATACTACTTCATTACTAATGTATCTGATAATAACAACCCTTGAATATTTAATGTATTTTGCTGCTAAGACAAACTTGAGTTTAGGCTTGAATTAGGTGGATTTAAACATAACTAATTGAAGGAATACATTTTTGGTTCACTATTAGGTACACTCCAAGTCTGTTTTTAAAAAATATATAAGCCAATTCTCAGTTTTCATTAATAAAAAATGATGGTCCATATATTTATATTCAGTTTATATGATTTTGCACCAGATTACGATATCACCCCTTTAGTATCAGATAATGAGTGATTTTTTTGTCATTGTAAATACACCACAGCACAGAACAGCACGCAGTGCACCACAAAGAAATGTGATCTCTGCATTTGGCCCATCTGTGAAGGAGAAGTGGGAAGCTGTGGGCAGCCCGGGGAGCAATGATTGAGGATGACGATACCTTGCTCATGAGTACCTTAGTGGTTCCTTTACTGGTCTGGGATGACACTTTGATCACAGGGCCAACTTCCTAACCATTATGCCATTGTGCTTCATTATTTTACAGTAATGAAGTACAATAACTCAATTACAGTGATGATTGTAGTGTCTATTGCAGCCAAAAAATCACAGAGGCACATCCTACAAGGTCAGAACTCTTCTAACGTCAAAGTTTGCACATTGCCACTGATGTAGTTTAAAGTTTGTAAGCCCTCACAGTTGCCTGGCTTGACTATTGGCAAGAGATGCCTCTGGCTCAAGTACTATACACCATTGGTCAAAACCTATCAATGATTGTCCACTGAAGTGCCATCTTGGCATTGTTCATGCCAGGCACCAAACAGTCTTGATAATACACACTGGCATATGAGGACACATCAATACAAGCCATTTCGAATTTCACAGCTAGCCCTGGGGCACATTAATCATTCTGTTCAAGATTGGAAGGAACGAGGGACGAGAAAACAAGATTGAAATTGCAGTCTGACTAGCAGAGAGAATGATGAGGATGTGGCATGTGGCACAATCCTCTAGGATTTAATCACAGCTGGTTCCTGTCCTTTTCATACCCCATATGTTTTTTTTTCTAAAACACTGAATTCCTGCCCGCCCTGTGCTGTCCGTCATCTCTCTATCTTAATTGGCTTCTGGCAATGTCTCGCTTACGACTGTGACACAGTCAAGACAATAAATGGGGATTTCTCTTATGTCTTTTACCCCCTGCTTTCTTCTACTGCACTTTCCGCTGTGCTTTTATTTGCAGCAATGCAGGCTGGGAAATCTGTTTCGGGGATCAGTCCCTTGAGGAAAATAATTCAGATGAAGCGAAGAGAGCCAATGAGGTGTTGCCGTTCCATACTGTTTCCATGGCAACACCCAATCCCCTCTTTGATGTGTGAAGACAGGCGCTGATTCTGCAGTTACGTGGAGAATCATAAATATATCAAAACAAATCACTCATATCTTCATCTGCCAGCTACTGTTTTGTGAACGTCACCCCTGAGGTGTACTGTAAACTGAGCTGTTTCACATTAAAATATATATTTTTAAGCAGCATAACCCATTTACTGGGATCTTTTTCTTTTTTGTGAGGTTCTGAGAAATGCTGCTCTCTTTAATTTTGATGGAACTGAATGATGGATCTGAAATCATCCTGCAAATTACTATAATTGGTATGAAATTATTTGGCCAATGGGTAATCACCGAATTGCCTGTAATATAATCTTGAAAACAAAGAACTAAGCTTATAAAATGGAAGTATCTCTGACTACACTGCTCTGTACATTATGGCATTTATCAGACATTCCTAATTGCCTAATTACAGGGAGCAACTTGGTATTACGGCAAAGGTCAGGATCTAAATGGTGGTAGTTCTGACAATAGAATTGGATAGAGATGGATGTAAACCTACAATCTCTTGGTCCTTAGGTGTGTGTCCTATGATAAGGTCCATCAGCACCCTGGTAGCTTTTCTCTGCACCAGTCTCATGCACACTAATTATATAACCTCTGACCCTTCAACCACTTAGGTTCAATTGGTGTGCGTTATATAACAGGCTAGTTGTGATTCAAGAGACTTGAATTGCTCTGGTGTCCATATTGTTTATTTAATTTTGATATGCATATTCATACATTCACTCGAGATGCTGTGGCATGGCCTTAAGCGGTTAATTAAAACAGTTATTAAAACAATTCTGCAAAGTTGATTGGGCTAATATTCCACCAAGGTAAAAGCATTGTTAATGATTGCAAACATTTGATTGCAGATAAACCTTTTCAAACAATTTATTTTTCCCTTGAATGATACAGATTTTGAATAACTGTTCACCTTAAACAACAATCATTTAAAAGCTGTGCTTTGTGTTTGCTCAATTTCTCTTTGTCTAGTTTTAAAATTAGTTTGATGATCTGAAATATTTAATTGTGACAAATGAGATATACAAGATACATATATGAGATATGATTATATGATTACGGAACATACATTTGAAAATACATTGAAAAAATTGAAAAGATAACAAAAAATTACCAAACACATGCGCCAGCTGTGTATGGAAATTTTCTAAAATTCTATTCTCCATGGTTAAGCTCAGCACAAAGCCAGACAGGGTTAAACAACTACAGTGAGTTTGTGCATGACCCTGCTACACAACCTTCACAGTGATGTAACTCAAATGCTCTCGCCGCCTGAGGTGATCCAGTCATGTGTACACAATAGCGAGCCAAAGATCTAGCCAGTATTGACTGGATAAAATGACCATTCAGAAGGTTCACTGAAACAAAGAATCTTAATCTAATCAATGTATCCACAAAAAAAAATCAACTCTTCTTCATTACTGTCCATTAAAGGCAACAATCACATTTTATCATTTAAATCATTTAAAGTCCAACCTTAAATAGAGCAATTAAATATAAGGAATATCATAAGTGGAAAAAGAAGAACACAATTTGTCTCATTTTGGAGCAGAATTAAAGTGAAAATTCCAATTAGAGCCTAATTTCTGATAGTTGGCACTTAACTAGGCCATGAGCAGCAGGAGGGAGAACAAAGAAGATGGAGAGGAGATTCATCCCCCCATCACCACCCTCCCTCCCCTCCCAACCGCCTGCATCTCCCACCACCCATTTACTCCTAGACCGTCTGGTTTCTATGGAAACGGCACCTGCGACAGAGGCTGGCATGAAGCAGAATCTGGATTTTGAGCTGAACAGTTTCAGGCTCTTTTACACCACAACTGCACAAATATTACTGTAGCAACATTATATATGATTTATATGTATAAATATACCTCCTCAAGTATTATTTAAAGGCTAAATATAATGTCTAATAATAATCATAATGTTTAAAATAGCTCATCTTCTTGCCTTGATAAAATCAAATGTCATTTACAAAAATTGTGTGAATTGTTAAGATTCTCCAAAATCACAAAAAAAGTTATTTAATGTCAATTATTTTGTTGAAGGCGCAGAACATTGCAGCCATTCAGCTATTCAATCTGAATCTATTTTTTTGCATGGACAGGCTGCCAAAAACTTGTTAATAACAGGAGCAGCACACAGAACATTTCCACCCAAAAGCAAGATCAGTGAATTATTCATCCAACTAAGGGCCTGCCTGATACTGCTATGAGTCATCAAAATTTCATTTCTGCAGTGCATAATTTTGTAGGACACAAGGGATTTCTATTTAAACATGCAGGGTCATTCTGAATATTTGGCTTATGTATCAAAAAAGACATAATGCTGGATCAACCTCATTCCTGTCAATAAACTTCAGATCAGTTGAGGTCCTGTCCTGATCATTTCCCCAGTTTCCATTAGTTTGACGTAATGGCAACTATTCATTAAACTGAATCAATAAAAGCAGTGGGGAAATGGCTGAATACTGATATCTTCTCAATGATATCTACCATGGCATGGCTTATCACATTGAGCACATGAACTCAAACAGTTTTCAATACAGAGAAATTTGATTTTCAACCAAACCTATATATCTGAACAGCTTCTTTCAGGTTTAAGATGACTTGATCGAGTTCGGGAATAAACAAAGATCTGGACTGTAAGCTTAGTAAATTTGCTGTGATTTCACATAATGACGCTACTTAAAGCAGTCTTAAAGATAAGCATTATCATGATGTTGTTGTGGTAAATGAGGATGTTGACTCATGTTTAAATACCATGTTGAATAGCCAAACTAGCATTTGATTGTCTTTTACTTAAGCAGCCCAAAACATCTAACTGCTTCGATTCCGCTTACATCTGTACTAAAGTAGAATATAAACAATGTTATATGAATTGCTACAAAATGGTAAAAATGTATACCTATTCCTATTTATATTTTTCCACCCATTTTAAAATCTACATTTTTTCTGTATTCACTGAGAATTAAATCTTGAATAATATTCAGTCAATAGGGAATAATATAAAGTATATAAAAGTAAGTAAATCGTTGCCATTTTTAACCTGTATTTATTTACAGGTTTTGATAGATATGAAGATGCAAATTCATGATTACTGTGTTCACAAATCCCCCCAAAATTGCACTGCATAACAGAGGAATAGAGGAAATTGTGTTTCTACCCTTTCAAAAAATTAGCCAGCGGGGCAGGGACATGAGTCACACTGCCGTGCCACCTGATGCATTGCCCTTTAACAAAATTAAAAATGCATTGACATCCAGAAACACTGAAAATATTGATACAAAAAAAAAACTGGACAACTTATTTCCCCCCCTAAGAAGTCATATTTTGCATGGCAACATGAATGTTGTGTTGGATAATGATGCATACAGTATATACGATACAGTGGCTGTGTACTTAATATAAGTATGTAATATGTATGTATGCTATAGTGTACATGTTGTGTGTGCATTGTAAAATTTGCATGTTGTGTATGCACACTACATCATGCATGCTGTGCATTCAGGTGCAATCAGGTGTTGGTTGTGTGTTATTATGCACAGACACACCCAGACACACCCAGAGCATGGCATACACAATCATATTAGGCACATTCACTCCCTTATCCATGCCTCCACAGCCACGAAACACAAATGGGCATGACCCAAATACCATGTAAAGATTAATATTTCTACACTGGACATGAGGCAAACTACTATGTAATATACCATTAACATTTACAGCATTCATTTTATGCCCTTACATTTCCTAATTACACAGACAGCCGCAGGGGGTTAAGGGCCTTGCTCAGAGCCACAACTGGGCTAGGTGCTGGAGGTAGAATAGAGCCAGACTCGACCCACAACCTCTTGGTACAAAGACTTGCATTCTACCTCTAGGCCACCATCCCATCTTATAATTCTTCTAAATGCTAATAGGCAATTTAGGGCATGACCTTCTTACCTAGTCTTGGGTGTAATAATGAGACAATGCAGTTCATTCTGAATTGCTCAGATTTCATGTTAGAAACAAGTGAGATAAACTCAAATTATTTGTATGCGGTGTACTGGCATTGTCATATACTCACTGTATATGTAAACCAGTAACTGAAAGCTTTTACTCCTCTTTTATAGAAAGGTGCATTGACAAATATTGTGTCAAATATGCCCAATAATATCATATTGTAAAATCCTGACAATAAACACTCGGCAAATACACTAACCAATGAAATAACAAACAAACTGTCATGCATATGGTTCATTTAAGTAAATTATTGCTGTACAGAGCCTTATGATTTCATCCAGAACAAATCACAATTGCAATCAAAAATCAAAATAATTCAGTAATTCAATGACCATCATTATTATCATCATATTTTGCAAAGAAAAAATTTAGATAACAGTTTGCCTTTCAGTTTTCTAAAATAAAATGGTAATGGGGACAGAGCTTCTGCAATATGGAGGACTCTTTTCTCCTCCTGCCTTTCCTTCAGACAACACCAGCTTACAACACAAATTGGCAAAATACTGGGATATATTACATATGTTCTCAGATCTTACTCTAACTGATATATTATGGTGTCAATTGTATTATAGTATTTTTTTTAATTTAAGCTTATAATTTGAGGACCTACCTACGAATTCTCCCCCGACCTTGATGGGAGCTGCGACGTCAGTGCTGAGGAAAAATCCTCGCCCTCAGACGCGTACATTTCCCATAATGCTTTAAGTCCTTATTTTATCGCAGCCTACGCATATAAATTTTGCGTTATTTGTTATAACACTATGCACTTGCGACATTCCGATGTTTTTCAGTCATCTCAACATGCTCTACATCCTAATAAAAATTCTCCTCAGGATCGCGTTCCTTCCCCACAACGCAAACAAGCCGCTCAATGCGTTACGGCGGTCAAACTCGGACAAACCGGGTGGATTTTAGGATTCCGCAAAGCAAATGACCGCAAATTAGAGATAATTCTTACCTCATTTTAAAGCGGGTTTGCGGTTTTTGGGCGTGGAGTCAGATCAGTCCGGTACTATGGATGCATTACGGGAGGAGATGCTGCTGTGTCTGATGACACTCCTCCCACCTCTCCCTCTCTCTCTCCTCTCTCTCTCTCTCTCTCTCTCTCTCTCTCTCTCTCTCTCTCTCTCTCTCTCTCTCTCTCTCATCAACGCAGAAACATAAATGAGTCTGTTAGATTGATAATAAGCTTGTTATAAAATTAGCTCCCTGAATTTCATTACAGTACAATTGCACATTGCTATTAATTACAGTACACAACAGACCACAGTAACTGAATTGTATTCATAAGCCGTGTGCATCTCTCTTAAATGACCCGTTATAGCATAGAAAGGAAAAGGGATTCTTTAAATATCTGAATCTATCTATCTATCTATCTTGGATCAGCTAGATTGGCAATAAACCGTATTATGAAATTATGAAAGCTATTCATATGCCCATATACACAGTTGTGGTCAGAAGTTTACATACACTCATCATGGGTATGACCGTCATATTTATTTTAAGTGTTCTTTTTCCATGGCAGAATGTTTACATGACACACAACTTCAATGATATTTTTAAAACATGAATTGGCTGCACAAGATTGAATTTATTAAGGATTGTCTATAATCAACGCAGGGTCAAAATTATACATACAGGCTCAAATATATACATACATCCCAACTAAATCCTTTATTAAGTGGTGCTGAAGATTCTAGAATGTCTTAACTTGACAAGGCCAAGGCCTATTAACTAACTATCACAATTAACTTGACAGCATTCATTGGATTGACCAATTCTCAGAACAATGGGAAAGTCCAAGGAACTCAGTGAAGATCTAAGAATGAGAATTGTAGATTTACACAAGTTGGGAAAGTCTCTTGGAGCCATCTCTAAACAACTGCAGATTCCAAGATCATCAGTTCAAACAATTATACGTAAATAGAAGTTATTCGGATGTGTCACCACTTTGCTAAGGCCTGGAAAGGGCCAAACTGTCACTCTCAGATGAAAGGAAACTGGTTAGGATGTTCAAGATCAAGCCAAGGACCACCAAGGCTGAAGCCTGCCATGAACTGGAAGCTGCTGGAACATCAGTGTCAATGTCCACAGTGAAGCGAGTTTTACATCACCATGGACTGAGAGGGTGTCGACCAAGAAAGAAGCCCTGCTTCAAAATCAACACCTTCAAGCTTGACTAAAATTTGCAGCTGCCGACATAGACAAGCCACAATCTTTCTGGAGGAAAGTTTTATGGTCAGATGAGACAAAGATTAAGCTATTTGGCCACAATGACAAGAAGTACGTTTGGAGGAGTCAAGGTAAGGCTTTCAAGCCTAAGAACACTGTACCAACTATCAAACATGGTGGTGGAAGTATCATGCTCTGGGGCTGTTTAAGCTCAGTGGCATGATTTGCATTGCACTGGTAGGGCGTAATAATGAAGAAGGAGGACTACATCAGATTCTTCCTTCATCTCAAATCAGCGGCCTGAACAGCTGGAAACTTGGACACAATTGGGTGTTCTGGCTGGTGCAACTGGATATGGAATGGATAAGCAGGCTAATATTAGCATCTGGAATGGCCTTCTTAAAGCCCCGACCTCAACCCTATTGAAATTGTAGTTCTTAAAAGCCACAAGGTCCATGCAAGGCTCCAACCAATTTAAATGAACTGTATGCTGCAAGGAGTGGTCAAATATCCAGCCAGAATTATGCCAGATGATGGCTACAAAAAGCATCTGATCGAGGTGAAACTTGTTAAGGGACATTTAACCAAATATAAGTTGGGATGTATGTATATATTTGAGCCTGTATGTATAAATTTTTGACCCTGTATTTGATTATATACAATCATAATAAAATGCTTGTGCAAGCCAATTGTATTTTTAAAAATCATTGAAGTTGTGTGTCATATAAACATTCTGGCATGGAAAAAAACGGTTTAAATAAATCATTAAAAAGCTTAAATAAATATGACAGTTTTATACCCATGATGAGTGAATAAACTTCCAGTCACAACTCTCTCTCTCTCTTTCTCTCTCTCTCTCTCTCTATATATATATGTATATATTCAAAGCAAAATGTACAGAGAAAAGCAGCTTCTCATCATTGTTAATTCATATAATAGCGTTAGTGTTAGTAGACCATGTAATCTTTTACAGAACAGCTATTGCAGCGCTATTACAAAAGATGTTCCTTCTTTGTAATCGTAGCTCAGAGCAAAAGCAAGTCTTATCTCAGGGTTTAAGAGCTTAAGTGATGCTTTTAAACTCATCCTAAAAGCATATATAAAAGCATCTATAAGCTTTTTGAGACAAATGTGGAGACTAAATATATAATTTTCTCAAAATCTTAGATGTAAATCAACATGAACATTTACATTTACAGCATTTTGTAGAACATTGTTATCTAGGGTGACTTACTTTTCACAATACTAGAGACAGTTTCCCTATGGCAACAAAAGCAAACTGGAAGTGACAGGTAAAGCAAATAACCATATAATGATCTTAGATGGCAACCTCAGTCCCAACTCTCTAATTTTAAACTGACTTGAGTTAGAGTGAAACCTGGCATATGTCATATTTGCTGATTCACTAACAAGGTTTTTCACATACATAAAATGAATATTAGTGTATTCTGGTATTGAAACATGTACCATCAAAGGGTAAGATCTTTGCTACTACAGCAGTCAAAACATGGTAAGTAAAAGAAAAGAAGAGAGTATATACTTAAGGGATCAGTGGGGATTAAAAACATATCAAAGTCTCATGTTCGTGGAAATTTTCTGTCTTTTGGATATGTCTGGTGAATAAATTACCTGTGATGTTTTTTTTAGAAATGGTTTGCTAGAAAAAATACAAAAAGGAATTTTGCACTGTGCAAAAAAAAAGTTGTCCATCATCTTTTATTGACTTGTCTATATTGACCCTGCGTTTGTGTATTACACAATGTCTTATACTATTCTATTTTCAATTAGAATAATATGTTTGAAGGAGAGATTAAACAGGAAGTTGAAATTCAAATCATACCAGATTATTGTAGTTTTGATGTCATTACATACTGTATTTAGCATGATGTTATGTGACTTTGTTTCTATTTCATGTTAGATTTGTTTGGTTTTGACTGACATTCTCAAACAAAAATTGCTTGAATGTCAGTAATTGAAAAAAATCAACAATGTGAAAATGTAGTTAAATACAGTATGTTCCCTTTAAAGATCTTTTGGGAAACAACTGCTAATGGGATTATGAGCGGTAATTGTTGACCATAAATCATGGACCTTATTTGCTATGACTAATACATTTCAAGGAAATATTGTATCACAATGACAGATTTTCAGACAGCGTTTCTGTTGCCAAGAAAACATGACTGAGAAAATATCATACAATATGAGATGTTAATGTAAACACTTCCCCATATGTATACAGTACTGTGCAAAAGTCATGAGCCACCGTTCATTTATTCATATTTGGTGTTGTGAGCCTGTTCTGGGTTTTTGTTGAATTGGTCACCTTTACCTCAAATGTTATTTGCTTGTAAATATACTTTTTTCCGCTAATCCATGTGTCTTTCCGCTTTTTATGTATTCAGAAATTATTACATTGCCAAGAATTTGAAAATAAATGCCCAGTATATCCACGCATATAAAGAGGGAAACATTTAATATACTTTTATATAAAGATGCTGAAAACCAATTTTTAGAATTTAGAAATAATTAGTTGCATGTATATACTGAAATATATTTTTCTTGCTTTAATACCATCAGGTAATAAGTGATTTTGGTAGCTTGATTCATAGAATGAATAAAAACATATATGAGAAAGCAATTGTATAAAAACAACATATTAAAGTTTTCTTATATTTCCATTATTATGTGCATAAAGTACCAGTTATATTTCCATCGTTTTATATATACACACAACAAGTCCCTAAATAAGAAAAGCAAGTTCTGATGCTGATATGCTGTAGATAGATGAGGGCGAAGATTACAATTGATCTAAAATGTGCCATGCGTACACTCCCTTTGTGGATAAATTGTAGCTACGTGTTAGAACCATGAGAGGGAGACAAAACCAAGTTTTTCTTTTCCATATTCAAGTCACACAAACCGAGAGCTAATTTTAATCTCAATGGAGGAAGTACTGTAGAATGCTGCGCATCAAGGGTCAGGAGATGCTTATACAGTGTGTGTGTGTGTGTGTGTGTGTGCGCCTTGTGAAATCTTGCAGCCTGCATTCATTAAAAACAAACGCCGGCGGCACTTTTACTGACAAAAAGCCTCACACCGTGCACAAAAAGCCTTTTTGACGATCGTGTTTCCTTCATCGCATCAAAATCCACCTAAAACAGACCAAAAAACGGATAAACTGTTGGAGTAAATCACACTCTCGACAGTATTCATTCGACGCAGAATAAAATCACACCACCACACAACTCTGATTCATGACTGATTAGCATTTTTGCGTAGGCCATCTCCGGACTTAAAAAAAAAATGACGTTGCCGTCAACCAACACGGAAAATACACAAGGAACAGCACTATGGCTGCATTTATCGTCCACTGTCATCTGTATGGTCTGTATTTGTCAAAGACGTTTTGTTTAGATGTGCTTAAGTCCATTAAACTGCAATTGAATCTTCCAGTCAGACTCACGCAAGGATTTTCGCAATGGGTCCTACACAGTAGAGGTGTGTGTGTGTGTGTGTGTGTGTGTGTGTGTGTGTGTGTGTGTGTGTGTGTGTGTGTGTGTGTGTGTGTGTGTGTGCGCGCAGGTTTTTAGTGTTTTGTGAGCACCGGACTGTCCCTTTATATACAGAAAAACCATCTGTCAGATTTTTGTGGCTTTGTGAGGACAGATTTTTATGCGTGGTCCTCATAAGGAAAATGCCTCGACATAGGAGTTCAAGCATGTATTAAAAATGACAAGCGTGAAAAATGGATTTGGTTACAGAGGTTGGAATTAGATGTGGTATTTGGCGGTAACTGGCAGGTCAGTGATGAAAGGACCTCCGCAAAAATAGCAAAAGCGCGACTTCATGCGCGCGTGTGTGTACGATATTGCGTCAGAGGACGTTGTCGGATAGCTGCGAAGCGCGTTTCGCTGCTTTTAATAACAGCAGCCGCTTTCAGTCTGGAGCATCCGCTCGATTTATGCCATGCAAATAAAAGGCAAAATGAACCGCGTCTGTCATGGCGTGAATATAACGTTTGTCGCAGGTTGCTTTCCTCTTCACTTCCTATGATTTATCACTAACATCTTCAGGACACCGCAGAACCAGTCACCAGGTAAGCGAGATATAGCCATTGTCATCATCACTATTCCTCTGTTATTATTAGATTTTTTCTGATCACCACCGAAATTTCCTAAATCCGTGCGCGCACACGATATATCAAACGTCTTTCAGGCGCGTCCTTGAATTCTGGTTTTGTCTTTCTGCCAGTCACGTCCGCGTACAAAAGAATGAAATGCACAGGCATGCAAAAAAAAGCCCATAATGGCACCGATGACTGGGAATATTTTCCTTGTCATTTCATTGTTCGTTGGCGCAGACAATACTTTCGACGACGTTAGCCTCCCTAAAACATGACGCCAAATAAAATCCAAGACAGACCTCCCTCCAAACAGTCGTTCGGAATCGGACATTATCACTGATGCTACCTGGAATGATGATGGGGAAAATACAGGCTCTTATAACGCTCTTATTACGTCTTATAGCGCTTTTATAACGTCGTTGCTACACCATTGCTGGAGAATCTCAGAGCGTAATTTTGCGTACTTGTGTGGCCATATATAGTCATTTCCATTGAAACTATTTGGCCTACGATCAGATGCATAGAAATTAGAAGTGAATCATCAAACCTGGCCAGAATGACGGTATGTCGATGTTCTGTGTTGGAAGCATCGTCAGCGCTCTCTCAGTGTTGGAAAATGGCACTGAAACTATATATATATATATATATATATATATATATATATATATATATATACTATATATATATATATATATATATATATATATATATAGTGTCTAAGCATTACAGCCAGCGTTGTTTGGGATTTAAGAAGAGTCAATCTTCTGGCATTGGCTATAGAGCATGGATATGTTTGGTTTTGAAAAAGCTGGAGACGTGGTGTCTTCTCGTTATTATTTACAGTACTGCAGCATTTGAAGAATGCACACCACAAAGTTAGATATCAAGATGCTAATGGTCATACAAATATTTCTTTAAATGCAGTGTTATTTTCATGAAAAAATTAGAATTATTCTACATAATTACATTATGTAAATGATGTACATTTTTCAGAACTACATTATCCTTGTTTTGGCCTGGATATTATTTGGAAATACAGCACAGCATCAACAGTGGGAAACATACAAATATGTAATATGAAAATGTCCATAAGAATATGCATATATCAATATATTCAAGTTTCCCCAACTCAATAAAACTTTTGTGTCATATTTAAAACACTGAATATTATTTATATTATTGAAAAGTTGGAGACGTTAGGCCAGATTGTTAGTTGTGTGATGAATAAAAATAAGGAACATCAAGAAGTATTTTTTTCAGAAACAAATTAATCTTCATGTTGGCACTGAAAGCACTTTTACATTAAAATGTCAAATACCTAGTAAGTAATAGGAATATAATTGGGAAATTGGGATATTGGAATATTGTTTTTGAACAAGATAATAAAGTTTTGGAAGTAAGATGCATATTTCATGTATATAACTTTCCTTCAACAAACTCAAATGATCCTTCATAAATAATGGAAGCTTTTTGATCACAGCAGAACAGCAGTATTTGGAAAAATGAATATCGAAAATGTAAAACTTGTCCAGATATCTGTAGGAACATAAATGCATGCATTTTGAAATGAGTGGCATTATTTTTATATAGCCTATATATTAATTAGAAACATTGATTCTTTTGGTTATTGGAAAAGCTGGAAACATTTAGATTTGCAGATGTGAACATCAAAGCCCTAAATGAGTATTTTTGAAATACAGAACATCCAGTATTTGATGGTCCTAAAATATATATTTAAGTATCAGTGGGAATAAAAATGTAAAAAATAAAAATGTAAAATGAAAAAATTATGTGCCTCTTGCATTAGAGTCTAGAACTGTGAGGGATTTCTAAGCAATAATGTGCATAAATATTGAGAATTTTTTGCTATTGGAAAAACTAGAGACATTATTGCATTTATATTGTTAATTGCAGCTCTGAACTCAAAACTAAAACTCAAAGAACACATTTTTCAGCTCCAGAGTCTTCGCCTTGGCAGATCTTTTAAAAGCACAGTATTTGGATAATAAAGATCCTAAGCTTTGTATTATAAAGTTTAAAGGAATATATATGTAAGAATCCAGGATATTGGGCCAATTTCCCAGTCGAGGATTAAGCCTTGTCCTAGACTAGCTTTGGGTTTGAATGGTAAATCTCTATTAGCACTACAATTTAGTCCAAGACTAGGCTTAGTCCTCGACTGGGAAATTGGCCCATTGAGTAGTGAAGTTAAGCCATGGATTCTCTAAGGACTGTGATAGGCTTTTGACTAGTAGTTCATTTGCTGGACGTCATGGGGTCGGACATATGGACTGTGGGGTTGGTTTTTCAAGCATTGCTGATCCAGGCATATGCCATGTGTTCACTACTGCACCAAACCAAGATTGCCAGATCTGGATAGCAATCTGCCAGTTAAAATACAGTAAATATCTATAGATTTTTGGCATTTCTTATATAATTGTCAAAAATAAGGCAAATGGACATCTTCAGCATGAAGCACTTTAAAAACATAAAAAGTTATTGCATATCTACATTACTCTCCGTAGGAAAAATCCTAAATCTAAAAGCTCCTAGAAACACTGAACACAGAAATTCAGTTGATCGTCACAGAGATGACAGAGGGAGGCTTGTATATTTAGTTGGAAGTTATTTTTATCTCTGTGTATGAATAAGGTGTTGTGACGCAAATGAGAGTCCCACAGTTTGTTAGTAGGTTCCAAAGTATGTGAAGTGACAGAGAGGGATTACATGTTTTTGTTGGTTCTTTTCACATTTTTCCTCTGTAGTTTCTCCACATCTCTGTCCCTCTCCTCTCACTCCTTCACTACCTTTCTCCATCTCTCTCCTGCACCACTGCACCTGCCCTTTGGGTCTGTTTCCACAGTAACTGGAGAACTCCCAGAGTTCCAAAAAAGAAACACAACATAGACATCCATGGGTTGCAAAAATGTAATGATTCTTTAACACCTGGTACATTATATCTTCTTTTAGCTTTTTGAGGACCAGTGAGTGTTTAATAATAATTCTTAGTCTTAAAAAGGCAATTTATTAATTATATTATATAATGCTTATAGATGCAAAATAAACCTTAACTGTTAGCGAAGAAGCGATTTTTTGGGTGAAATATAAGGGCATTTAAAAGCTTTAGCATCCAACTCAATTCCATGTTTCTGCACTGTCAAATAATCATTTTTGTATCTTTGTCTGCACTTACACCAGAAAAATATCTGTTCTTCTGTTGTTTGTCCTTAATGATCCACGTTGATTACAGCATGCATTTCTGTTCGATTACCTCTTCTAAATTTAGTTATTCTTGCCCATTTCACTCCCTCAGCTTATCCTAGGGGCTACTCATAATATAGTTGGTTAACTTTGTAACTCCATAGAAATCTTTCTGTGATGCACATGAAGTCTAGAAACAGCATCTTTAGGGGTTCTTAGCTATGCGGCACTCTTTAGTGCTTCTCCGTGGACAACACAAAGATCTTGACTCTATGTATGTTGCCCGGTGATATCGAGGAAATGACTGTACTGCCATTCAGTGAAATACAAACAATTGAATTTGCAGGGACCTCTGAGTATGGGCAACACAAGGAATAACTGGGATTTGAAAAATCTCAAACACAAATCATATACGTGTACATATATACAGTAGTATATATATCTATCTATCTATCTATCTATCTATCTATCTATATATATATATATATATATATATATATATATATATATATATTGAGCTTCATCCATTCTCACTTATTCATAATCAAGACCTCAGGTTTATTTGCATACCCCTGCTGTGAACATGTGACCTACTTAGTGCTTTCATTTCTTAGAAAATAATGAGTTGCCTTTATTGTCTCTTTATAATAATCAAATGCATGAGCTAAGTAAATGCAATGCAAATCAGACAAAAGTCTCATGTGGGGTGGAGGGTGTGGGGATTAGAATAACTCAGAAAAACAATGCAAGAAAAGGAAAGTCAGGCAGACTTCCAGGCTCTGGAAATAGCTGGCGTCGTCAAACCATCCACAGGAGACCAATGGCCACTGCTACTCCTAAGCAAGAAGAGTGAGTCATTAATAGGTTTTGACCCGGGTGCTGATGCCAGCAGAGAATGCACTACCTATTTTCACATTTGCACACAAGCAGAGGCTATGGAGTCACTAAGAAAAAAATGATGCAGTCTGTTGTTTGACCTTTTTAGCACAGAACCAGCCATTAGGTGTGGAAAATTTAGCACTTACTCATTTTTGATACTATGTGTAGTGTTGTGCCATTACTTGGTTAAATAAGTTATATTCACAGTTTTCTGAAAAACAATCCATGTTTTCCTTCTTGATTCAAAAGGTTAAAGCCATCTTTTCATTGTTGTTTTTATGCTCAAAAGTGCTTTTTGTATGTCAAACTCTTACTATTCCTTACACCTATGTGCATTCAAATTTGGTCAGTGATTATATGTATGATTTTGTAATCACAGGTACAATATTTTGCTTTTAAGAGAACCATTGCAAGATTTGTACATTTTTGAACAGAAAAATGTATTTGATGGTGCTGTATAAATGTAATGTCATTCCAATAGTTATTCTTGGTGTGGAAATTAAAATAAAAATGTATCCCCTGGTTTAAAATTAGTTGTCTTTCTATAATGGAATATTTGAATATTTTTTTATTTCTCCTTGTACAGCTTTGACATAAAAAGCAATTGACAATGATATTTCTATTAAATAGTTTGGCTGTTTTTTCATATGGTTTTGCTTTGTTTTGCATTAGACCTGGAATGTATATGACTTGAAATGCATATGAAAAGATTGCAGCTTAAACTTTTCACCAAATATAAAATGTGACCAGAGAATTGCCTAAACGATATTTTTAAATTTGAGTTTGAATGGTGCTAACATGGTCTACAATGAATGGGAATGAAGAGGGATGTTTTCTTTATCAATGGTGTAATTTTTTGTTTTTCAGTTATCGCTATTCGCTCTTATTTAGTGCCAGATTTTTTTGCTTACAGTATATTGGATCATAACTGAACTCATTGTCATTTATTTTCCGTTCTTTTCTTTTAGATCTCAGGAAATTATTAAGTGTTAGTGCTGACTTGCCCTGAGCCAACAGTACCAGCATGCCCGAGCAGAGTAACGACTACCGTGTGGTGGTGTTTGGGGCCGGGGGTGTCGGCAAGAGCTCCCTGGTCCTGCGCTTCGTGAAGGGCACCTTCAGGGACACCTACATCCCGACGGTGGAGGACACCTACCGGCAGGTTATCAGCTGTGATAAGAGTGTCTGTACGCTGGAGATCACAGACACCACGGGGAGCCACCAGTTCCCTGCCATGCAGCGCCTGTCTATCTCCAAGGGCCACGCCTTCATCCTAGTCTACTCCATCACCAGCCGGCAGTCACTGGAAGAGCTAAAGCCCATCTACCAGCAGGTGCTGGCCATCAAGGGCAACGTGGAAGGCATCCCTATTATGCTGGTGGGCAACAAGAGCGACGAGACCCACCGCGAGGTGGAGACCAAGGAAGGCGAGGCCCAGGCCAACAACTGGAAGTGTGCCTTCATGGAAACCTCAGCCAAGACCAACCACAACGTCACAGAGCTCTTCCAGGAGCTGCTCAACCTGGACAAGAAGCGCGACATGAGCCTCAACATGCGCTCCAACAAGCAGCGGAGGGCCGACAAGCTGAAAGCCAAGTGCAGTGTGATGTAAAGGCCGGGAGTGGGATTTGTGGAGTGATGTATGAAAATCGGGCGAAGACGGAATCATCTTCGGGTGACGCAGTGACTGCTATAAAATGTACAAAATTCCCTCATCACATCTTATTCCCCATTCCTTTGGATCTGAATCAGGTATTCTTCGGTGCACAGTCAACCAACCAGACTCTTTTCTCTATATCCTTTATTTGGACTTCTGCATTAACAAGTGTAATCAATGAGAAGTCACGAGGTTCGACTCCAAGCCACCCCCTCTCCCTTGAATTTTCTTATGTTGACGTTGATGTCTTAAGTATTATCTTCTATTAAGTTCTCTCCTCCTCTCATGCATCCTGCTCGTGCACAGCTTTTCCCAGCAAGATTTGTTTTTTTTAAGTCTGTAATACAGAAAAAAAAATCTCCTCATCACCGCAGTCATTTCTTGGGCTGTGTCTTGTAAAGGATTTCATTGACAACCCGGAAAAACATAATAATCCTGAACTGGTTATGCACTTTATTGTATTCTCAGTGGGCAGACAAGATCATGAGCACAGCAAGGCATTATCCAGCTCTTCCGAATTAGATATGATAACAGCACAATAGCATGCTAGAAACTTTAAAAAAAGATTTGGGACTCTGTCTATGTTGGCTGGCTTGCAAATAGTCCTGGTTCAACAAGCAAAAGTGAATAGTGAATGATGCATATTTGATTGCGTAGAACTACCTTCCTACTCATTGTGATATATAGATTTGTCCTCAAGTACAGAGCTTTACCTAACAAAGCACAGCAAAGCAGTTTTAAACATTGGCAATTTCTGATTTTTTAAAAAATGTTGGTGGCACATGGAAACCTGAAAATATGCATTAATCACTTAACGGACAACATTTAAATTGTGTGTGAAATCTAAATGTGTATTACTATCATTTGTATTGAATACCCTTGTACAGTTCATGTTTCGTTTTTCTTTATTCAGTGTGTATATTTCCTCTGACTATTTAATGCCATTGCTTTAGCAATACATTATATAAAGCACTTTTAGAATCTTGAGCACATTCAAAACATTGAAAATGAACCTTTACGAGAAATGTTTTTGTCAAACACTCTGCGTTTACAATTTTAAAGCAGGAACAGTGTTTATCTAATAATATTATGTGATGGACCAGAAAAAATAAAGAAGCACAAACATATGGTGTACAACACTGATGGGACAGTTTGTTTTGTTCCATGATTTTCACTGCAGCATAAGCAAAGATATAAATATTTACATAATATTAGTGTGAAGAGCAATCATTTAAGAAAAGCAAATATCTATTAGGGTCCTTTGTGTCTATTTGCATAACCTATTTGATGCACTTATACTCAAATTATACTTCAAAGTGAAAGCACATGAAAAGAGCCTGTGACATTTATATGTTGGAATTTTTAGTTGTTTAAAATGCGCAACACTCGGGACAGGGGGCAAATACAGTTCTCCAAATGTGCACATTTTAGTAAGTTAAGTTATACCCCATACAAAAGCAAAGCTTTAAAACGTCAATCAGCAATTGGATATTTTTTCTAAAAAAGGTAAAACCAATTTTGAAAATGTTAGTTTTAGGCGCCATCTGGTGATGAAATGTGTGTATTAAGATTATGTAAGATTGCAAAGGTAAGTGTCATACAGTCAATACAAACACATTTACTGGTCATACACATTATTAATTAATCAAACACTATTATATTCTAACCTAAAGAAGAAAATACAATGCCTCCAGGTCTATGAAAACAACTCTGTATTAACAAATGTGTCCTAAAGGTTTCAACATTTAATAAAAAGCAACATATATGGGTAGTCAAGTGTGCGATATTAAATATGCATGATATTTAAATTAATATGATTAATCTCATTAGCTCATACAGTATTTACGTAAAGAAGGGCACGCTTGTTCATTCATCCTGGTTTCATAAGGGTTGTGCTACTGTCTGGGCCTCTTTGTGACCACCGTGTGGCAGTATAGCTCCGTGATATTGCAGAAATGAAGACGTTGCAGTCCGGAATAGGACATCTTGTACGATGTTTCTGTCACTGTAAAGCTGCTCTTACTATTTACATCGACTAAGATCTAATGGTTGTCATAAAATGGAGCACATTTACAGTTTACAGTCAGTGCAGGATGCAGTATTATTCATCTTTCTGAATCATAGTCGTAAATCATAGAATCATAAGTGCCTCCCAAAAGAATGTGACCACATAATCACAAACAAGTCCATGTTCCAGGTACTATTATGCTCCAAAACGGTTATAACAGTGAAAAAACTTATCTTTGCACGTCAAGTAATGTCAGCAATATTTTTGAAGATTTTATTCAGTAAGTCTTACAATTGAGTATGCTAATATTTCATCAGTTTTGCAAGTTTTGCTTGATATATATATATATATATATTCTTTTTTTCAACCTAGTCATTCTTAGTTTGCACACAAAATTCATATAGGTGACCTAGATGGAGTTTGTGTTTGGATCAGGTACGAACTTGCATGAACTTGGACTGATAAAGACTTGCAGCACACAGGCAGCTTAGACAGAATGACACAGCAAGTCCCAGAACCTATAATTGGATAAAGCCTTGCTGGTTTCTCCTAGGGCAAGTTGTGTCTATAACAGGCTCAGGCTAGGTCTACTGCATGTTTACCTGACATATAAGCCTATGCACTCTCCATATTCACCCCACCCTACTATATGTATGTGTTCATGAAAACATTTACTGCAATGGTTAAGTGTACTTTAATATTGAAGTGAACTTTTCATTGCAATGATTAATCTCTAATTTAGATTCTACCTGTATGCTATTTTTTGTCTCTTATCCATTTCCATTTACAAAGACTCCCTGAAGCAACCTAAGGTTAAGAGCCTTGCTTAGGGGCCCAACTGTGGTTCCTGGGGTTTGCATCCCCCCAATCTTATGATCACCAAAACCGTGTTTCATTCACTTAGACCACTGCACCACAATCACTGGCACATCTGTTGCATTTTATCCATTTGCACATGTATATGTATGTCTTGGATGACAAATACATCTGTAATAGTATTAAAACACTCATAACATTACATTACAAAACATTAAGCCTAGGACTTTCTAATGCACAGGAAACTGTCCTGGCAAAGCAGAGAAAAGAGAGAGAGAGAGATTATGACGATAATGAGATGTTAAGTATCTCTTCAACATAGCCATGAGAAGAATGGAGGGAGAGTGTTGAGTGTTGTTTTCATTTGGTTTTGTATGGCACGAGTATCTCCTGTACAAGGAAGGACCACATTTGGGATGAAGGCCCAGGCCCTAACTAGAAGAGCTTCCGGCCAATGTTCAGTGCGTTGAGATGTTAATTACCCAGTGTTCTCATATGTCCAGTCACAGGTCTGGGCTCAGCTCTTTTAAATCCACTGTTAAACAATTATAGGGCAAAATGTGACTCCAGACGTGTGGTTTGTCTATTCAGCTTTGCAGGAGTAATTAGTCTTGGTGACTCATCGTGCTGAACATGACAAAAGATGTCTGAGGTTCTACACAGCAAAGCGGTTATCCACATCCACACTTCTTGATTCACGTCTCTCTACAATGGCACATTGTTATTTTTCTGCTTGTTATTGATAACATTTTCCACTTAGTTAAAAGCAGCGACTGCGTCGTGAACGACGCCGCCATTTTTGCTGATGGATGAAATGGAATTTCAATTGCCTGAAAACTCACGCTTTTAATTCAATGCCAGTTTTTAAGAACTGTCATTTAATTCTCTTAAGATGCCACCAAAGCAGTAGAGCGTATTTTGCCTCGAAAGCTTTCTTAGAAAGATAATTAAGTCATTTTCCATAAAACTATTTTGATTTCAAAGTCAAAGTAAACTTTGTCATCTTTTCTATATATTGTACAGATATACAGAGAGACGAGAAGACGTGGCTCCAGTTCACACTGTGCAACAAGAAATAGAGAACAAAGAACAGATAGGGCACATGGAATAAACAATATATAAATAAATACGACACGAAATACATTTGAAGCTAGAAGGAAATTGGGCTCTACGTAATGAGCTAGGGGATGCAAATTATGCTCGGTAACCCTTGTGGGCTGCCCTTGTGGTGTGGTGTTCTTCCTTGTGTTATTTTTTAGGTAAGCAACTCAAGCATGGAGCAATAAATCCTGTCGTTCGACTGTAAACTGCGGACAACTCCGACAACGTCATAGTATTATGTGAACGCAATGCCGAAAACGTTTGTGCTTCTGCTGATTCCCATGTTTTCTATAGCTGGCTGGAGAATATGATGCCGCAAAAGTAAACGTTACATTTCTGTTTTTTGTATTTGTTCACAAAGTGCACTCTGATCCGGGCCAGCAGAGCCGGATGACGAAGGCAGAGCGTCACATGAGTGAGGATATGCAGAGGCTTCCTTGCAAGCCGGGAAAACAAAGCATGCAAAAGCCCCTTTCCCTTAAGCATGCTTACTCAATCAAGCGTATGCATACACAAACAAGAGCATAAGAGCTGGATGTTCTTCAGTCATGCTCAAGTAAATGTCGATTACGCGCAACAAAATCAATTCAGAATACTGTATACCAATTTCTTTCTTTCTTTTTTTAAAGAGTATGTCCAGTCGCACATGCTTAGCACGGCCCAAACACGTCAGATGCAACTAAACACAGCAGTCACATTGTGTTATATGTGACAGCTTTGAAGGTGGCGTGTGCCTGGTCATTGTCTGATGAATGGACTTGGACGCACAATAGCTGCTTTGTTGTGCCGTGAAACGTTAGCGCTTGTCTCTGCAGAAGGAGTGGGCTCTGGCAGTCGGGCTTATTTGCGTGATTTACTCCTCCTCATCTCAACTCTTAACACTCTGCCTTCGCTACGCTGAAGACGTGCTTCTGCGTCATCAGTGCGCTTTTGCTATTGCAATCCCGATCACTGATCATTTCCAGCCGCAAAAATGGGCGCTTGGAATATTCTACCAGAAGCCAGAGCAGGATGGAAGAAGGCTGCTAATGAGAATGCTGATGGCTAACAGCTGCTGGGCACATAGACTATGCAGCACTGACCTAGCTTCTGTATTTTTGCTGATATTCTGCATCCTCTGTGCAGCTGTCATATATTTTGTATTAGCTAGTGCTGTGCAAAACAGCAGCATATGTGTTTCAGATAAAACAGACACATTGATGTTTTAGATAAAAACCTTTGTTCATACTACAAGTACTGAATATTTTGTTATATACAACATATATATGCACACTTTAAGTGCATGTCCTGACATTGCCCAGAAAGGTTTTGGGCACCCTTTTAGGTCTTGGTCTTTCTCATGATTTCTTCCAGTTTACTACAGATATTGAATTTACTAATGATATTGAATTCACAATGGGGAAATGGACCAAACAGCTCAGACTGATTTTGATGGTACTATGCTCTTGAATCTAAAACACTCAGGGGCACCGCTAGAATTGTTGGGTCTTGCACAAAAGTACAGTTGTCACCCCAAAGTATTACAGATACAATATGTACAAGCGGGTTACATTTCACTGCACTTTGTTCTTGTATAACTAATAATGAGGCAAATAATGAATCTTGATCTTGATCAAGCCAAAACCAATAGCAAAGCAAAAAATAAAAAATTAAAGTCCACTACTCAGAGCAGAGCTCTTGGAATCATTAGAAACGCCCACCTCATTACAGACACCACATTGATTCTATCTTCTGGATTCTGGTGCCAAATCCAATGTAAAAAAAAATAATTCTGGTGCATTATAACTCCACAAATGACTGTACAAGCCTGACTGCATGTCTTCACTGTATGTATGTGCAGGATTGCACTACCCTTAATTTGTTTGTGTTGTGCCTGAGCTGCACATTGTTCTAGACGCTGCTAGCTTAGACGAGAGCTAGAGGGGTGGTAATCCCTTGTCCTACTTCCCAGAGTGGTGCGTGCAGATGGTCATGTGACTAACAAGAAACAACGTAATCTTCAACTATTACGTGAGCTTCCAATGGTCCCCGCTTTCAGAGCATAATCTGCACAAAAAATGACAGACTGATCCTGACCCAGTGTGATACAGACCTGATAATAAATTATCTTCAATAAATGTTTTTTTTTTTTGCAGAGCATTATCTGTCATAGAATAGCCTTTTACTGGATATACATTGCTGATGAAGGTCACAAACATTGACCAGCAGTCATGTGGTGTGGTTTTCAGCCTCCCTTGAGGCACTAATGAACGTCACTGGAGTTGCCTCTGGTGCAGGAGATAGTTCATGGACATAACATCCTCTGGCATGCATTCAGACTGAGATCACTGTGAGAATGTCCTGGAATGGAGCCTGGAGGTTACATTAAAAAAAGTGGAAAAATGTCTTGTTAGCCATGTGAGGTTTTATTTCTAACTCTAAGAATAATCAAAGCAGTAAAGGTAATGGAAACTTTAGCAGAAAAGTTTGCAAATGTTTGACATTAGCACTTTTGGGGGTCAAGCCTTTGTAAGCACATAAGCTCACTTATAAGGCCATATTCACTCATTTTTTTGAGTAAGAAAAAGCAAATACTTTGTCTGATTGAACCAAAGCTCGCAGATGCTTAGCCATCATAGCATAACTGAGTAGACCAACAATACTTACCTATTATAATTGCAAGTTCAGGGTAGCACCAATCACTTGTTCTCTTCATTATGTCTTCTTTGTCTTCTTTTTCCTCCCATATTTTATTTCTTTGACTCAATTCAGAGAGGCCGTTCACCATATTTTTAGCTCATTGAGCAGAACCGGGGTATTGCATTTCTTGTCAGTAGCCCAACTGCAACACACTTTTTTAGATTGAACAAAGCAGTTGTTCCTTATTTCACCATTAAGGCTATCATTACATATTTTGGGCACAATTTGTGTAACGGTTAAAGAGAACTGTGAGAACAGAGTAAAGCGAAAAGTGGTGAAAATGTGCATGCAATTTCACTGCAACTCCAGAAGTGCACACATGTAGGGATGCCAGAGTCAGAAACTTATCTTTTTATCAAATTTTAACAGGGTTAAAATGCATTTGTGTGCTTTTATCCCTTTATCCCTTCTTTAACGACTTCTTTAAATAGAACAATGTCCAGTGTTTGTGGTGTGGACCAAATGAACAATGCTCTGTCTTTTATCCTTGACATTGAAATACTAAAGCATCCAACAGTGAAGTATGTCCATTTTGGGGCTCTTTTGTGCTGTAAACTCACTCACCATCCCTAGATCTTTCCTGTCTACTGGCAAAAAGTCACTCGCTTGTACCACACTTCATGACCTGGTCACTGTTTATCTCTGCTGCACAGATGTTAGCACAGGACATAGGTGGAGGTTTTAAAGTGAGCCACCAATGAGGCCACGAGACTGGCACTGTGCCATCATATAGGCCCCAGAATATTAGGGTGGGCTTGGAAATTTTCATTAAAGCTATCATTTCACTCCCAACAAAGGAATTCTCGCTGCTCTGCAAAGGAAACTTCTACTATGCGTGTTGATTGGAGGCAAGTGCTCTCCCATTTCTTTGTGTCAGGACACATGTTGGCTGGGTTTAGTGAACATGGCAAACAAACAATTGGCGTGTTTCCTAGTCCCAAAGGAGGCCCACCTGGAAAATCAGCTATTGCAATAGCCCTATAGGACTCTCTAATCCACACCCTACAATTATAAGGGTTTTAGACTGAGCTTTAAGCTTTAAGTCTTGGGTATAACATATTGTCCACCACAATACATCATGTTTTTCAGACATCCAGACAAATGCAAACCTATTTGATCACTAACAGATGCTGATTTCCACTATATTATTTTAGTTTCCATGTGACACATTATTTCCAAAGGTGCCCTTGCTGAGATTTGCATTAGCTAGTAGAAATTAGTTTGTAACCTTATAATGGAGGTTTGTGTTAGTTGTAGATGTCTATATATAGTATATATCTGTGCTAAAAGGGGTATGACTTATTTTAGGATGGACTAAGACTGCAGTCTATGTTTGGTTATCCGTTCTACTCTAAAAGTATCTAGATGTTCTATTAAAAGAGCTTCAAATTATTCTTAGCCTAACTAAACCAGGTCCCAATGAATGCCAAATTTTTCTTAACTGTTGCCAGTTTTCAAAATAAGCTAAATATGTGCTAATTTCCACTGCCTTCATTTAATCAGTTGAGTATGTTTTTTTTTAATCTTTGAAATCTGCATTCTTAATTACATTTCTTTAACTACTATAGATAGTGTTATGTATTCTTTTTGCTTTTCATTGTACTTCTTTGCATCATTTAGCTCTCATTAGATTTTTCTTATTTTACTTTTATGAGACATGTTCAGTGACCTTTGCCTATGAAAATACACTATATTAATTACATTCCCTAGCCATGTCAAAAACCTGATCACTTCATTGTTTATGATTTAGGAATTGACTGGAAACATTCTATAAATACTTGTACATTGCTTCATTAACACAGCATGCAACATTCAATCTCTCCAATGGGTACATACATCATGTTCACTGCACCATTCCACGTTCCCTGTGAGCTTTGCTTACTACAGCTAATATTTGCCGTTGTTCTTTTGCATAATGAGAAAAAGCGTATTCATCATTGTAGTGAATTTCATCCAATAAACAAGTCAATGCCCTTGTCACTCTTACCCAGCTACACCAACTCGCTTGGTTATGAGGCTAGGACTCGGCCTGCCCACACATGCTATTGATCTGTTGATCTGCAGCACATGTTGTTCAGTGCACAGAGTGACATCACGATCTGGAACACCACTCACAAGCTCAGAACCTTGCAAAAATCCCCCACCCCCCCCACCCCTTGCCTGAGAGAAAACAAGCTCGTTGATTGGTTGTAAAGGATAGTTGCTGCAATCTGAGTGACTGTGCAAATAGCAGATAAACTGCATGATTGGCTAGGAAGAATATCTGTTTGGGCACAACGTGTTTCTTTTTCTTCCTTTTTTTTGCTCTGTTAGCTCTAAGCTGATGGGAATTCTGGACGGCTTGGGCATCGTGAGCCACCTACGCCCTGCAGGATTGCCCCATATCATGCCGGGAATCATTGCTTTCCCCCCCTCCCAATGCACACTCACAGCGGCCTGCTCTGTTTTCTGTGTGCACAAGAGATTGGTCGTACCGCAAGGTGTCAGCAGGCACACAGAGACACGCTGAGCTTCATCACGCCTCTCTCCTCCTGACCAAGTTCGCTATAGAGATGACTCACCACTGCGTCTCATCAGAGTAGCCCACGGAGAATACAGCCATTATCTTACCATATGGGAATCCTTGGCAGAGACATTGATTTTGGCTTCAATGCAAGACATGAACTGTAGTTAATTCTTTTATACATTACATGCATTTATATTTATGCACCAAGTTCATTTATATGTCAATCAATCAATATGCATTACAGGAATAAAATGAGAATTAAGACTGCAGATTTAAGATTCTTGACTTGTCACATGCATAGTTTTACAAGTACATATAAAATGAGTGATATGTAAACTGGTAGGTTCCTAAGACTGTACAAGCAATGTAACATAAAGGTTAATGTATAGATTAAACTGAATAAATAAAATATAATAACTAAAAATCACATTGATATAACATTTTGAAATGAAATTAATTTTTAAAAGAAACACATTTTTAAAATACCCATCAAAAATGTACAAATATTACATAATGTAATATAAATATACTAGGTTACAAATATTACAAAAAAGAGGACCCTGAATAATTGAGGGGGATAGGAAATGGTGCAGTTTTTTCACAGATAAAACCATTTTTAAATATATCAGTGAGTATTTGCTTGTGAACCATTGCTATCTCAGTGAACCACAAAAATTCACAATGAATACAAGGTTAATTTTTAAATTTACATTCTTTAAAGACGCCAGTTAACTGTAAAGCTATATTGCAGTACCAGAGTCACCAGAAGGTGTCAGTGTGACTCTATAATTATTATAGATGTTGCAGTTTATCTTCTCCGGCTTGTTTAGTCTTGACAGTGCTGGGCGGCTGGCCAAGACTGGCTGAGGCTGAGGTGGATTCCTGCACTCTTACATCAGTTCACCAGCAGACTTTGACTCACTAGGTGGCCAGACACTTTTTGGGGTCCAGTCTGAGACAGCCTGTGCAGGAAACCAGCGGGCCGGGCCGGCTAGACGTCTTGCTGCTGTCTAGATTCCCAACATACTGATGCATGTTGTTTTCCACCTTATGTCTGGAAAAGTGTCTTATTTTGCGTCTGCCAGTGAGGCAGATCTGACCAGGAGAACATTTTTTTCTAATCAAAGTCAGACAGCATGATCTAAACAACAGAACGCAGATTGTGATCTCAGCCTCAGCTATAGGTTATGTTGTCAGGATGCAATGTAGAGCAGAATAATTAATATAAAGAGATATTATTAACATAAGCTTTTTTTGTAATAGATTATGGAGTTTGTAATTTGTAACTTGTCTTCCATCTTGTGTATATAGTGAAGTAGACAAAAGTTCCAACGCTGCACTGTTGTGCTGGAAGAGGCTGTTGCTCACATATTTCATCACCTGAGGGAGATGGTGCTGAGTCACCGTATTTACACGAGCACAGTTTCGCTCTGGACTGCTGTGACTCAGCATATCTCATACAGTATCCCTTTCTCTAATAGAAACCTTGTTCTCTTCATCCCCATACTATACAGTATGGGTCAAGTTAATTAATTGCAAGTACTCTCTTTACCGCTATTGTTTTTTCACCACTCCAAATCACCATTTGCAAGAGCAAATAAAACACCGGCAGTAATATAATAATATTTATCTTAACGGGATCTTGTCTTTTTATGAAACTCCAACAGTTAAAAAGCAACTCTAAGTAGCTTTACAGAGAAATACCTTTAACTTTTATTTATTTATACATTTAGCACCAGTAGACTGACTTATTGGGGCGAAATATATCAGTGATCTAACAGTACTTCTAATGAGTCCTATTTGTAGTACTCCCTCCACCCCTTACTATAAGCAGTAGTCTCTAAAGTTTCCCAACACCTGGAGCTCTTTGTGGTCTCTGCATTAGTGTTTTGTTTTGCTGCTCTATCCACCAAACTGTGCGTTCGCCGAAGGTCACCACAGAATTAGGTCATGTTTGGGTGAGAGGGCAGAATTGAGACTCAGTTGTAGTGAAGCTGGACCTGTGAGTTGTTCCTGTTTTCTGTGGGCGCTGCGGTGCTGCGGTGCTGCTGCTGGGTTTCCCCCTGTTCTCTATGACCTTCTCTGCCTTTACACTGACTGGGCAACAACACAGAGAGAGGGACAAGCATGGGGAGGAGGGGGCAGTTCCAGGAAGTGTTCGGGCTGTTTCGGAGATTTTCGCTGGAGATAAATGTTGTTGCGGTCTGGTTGCCTCATATTAGGTCAGCAAGACAGCCACCTGCAGCTTTGTTTATTTCCTCCTTTTCAATAAGCCCCTACCACAAATATGTCAAACATTTCACACTCTGCAATCCGTAAATATCCGTAAATGCCATGAAGGTCAGGTTTGAAGTTGAGCTTTCTAAGGATTCTGCTATAACACAAACAGAAATGCAACATTGCGTCACAGGTCTTCGTGACACTTGTTTTTTTTCTCTCTTTTTTATTCAAACAAAAGTAAACAATAGTGCAATACAAGGAATTTGACCAATTTTCCTATAAATAACCCTCAGCCCAACAAAACGTTATACAACTAACAGGCATTAATGATAAGGAGACCAAGATCATGACACAAAATAAGAAAACTATAAACATAATCAACATATCCAAAATAATGTTACATTATTATATTAAATGTGCAGTTTTTGGAAACCTCATAATGACAAGGTAAAATTGTGAAATATTATTGTGTTTTTAGTGCAGGCTAGGCTTGAGCAATATTATTGACACGCCTGCACATGTTGCAATAAACTATTACACTTGTCTCGTTTTACTAGCAAATTATAAACAAATGTGGTGTGTCTCAAGATTTTTGCCCATGTATTTTCATATATTATTATAACTATGCATTATTTTTATTTTTATTTTTTACATAAATTGCACATTGTATGCAGTGCAAATGTCATTTTCATAACTTTAGCAACTGTTTAAATCTCTTATCGCTGTATTCATAAACTATACTTCAAAGGGGCTCGCGAAAATAAATTGAGCAGCATTCGACATCGTGAACATTTTCTTTTCTTTCTTCGCCGCCTCAGAAGCCGCGCGTTTCTCTCACTCCCACTTGGCGCCATCTCCGCCCTCAGCGCGGCTAAATCAACGTCTTTTCATCCCCCCCGCGCGCGTGAGCGTTTGTGCGCGCGCAGTAACCTTTAGCTGCAGAATTCTCGCGCTCGCTCTCCCGATCGCTTCTCACTCACGAGACCGGGCGCGCGATTACTCGCGTGACCTTTCCCTATTGACCGACTGCGACTCATCCAGTCAAACGCCCTGCTGATTTATCGGTTTGGCATCGTCCAAGCCAAGTACGCATGCGCATCAGCCACATTGTCCCTCATGCTATAACCTATTCGCTCCCATGTTCCATCAGTAATCTACAAGAGAATTTGGTTGAACATAACACAATTTACAATCTTTGTTTTTATTATTATTTTGTATTCCATGCAGACCCTGTCTTCTATAACAGTAACATCATAATATCATAAGGCTCTAATTTACATTTTGGCTTTAATAGAAAGCTCAGAGCAACTTATGTTTCCTAATTATAGGGACAGTCTCCCTGGGGCAACTTCAGATGAACTGTCCTGCTCTTGGGCTTAATAGTGGTAGTGCTGGATGTACAAAGGAGCCAGACTCGAACCCATTACCTCTTGGTCCCTATATGAGTATCCTAATGCTAGATCACCACTAACCCAAACCCCCATCTTTTTCATGATTTTCACATTTAATTGAAGTCGGGGGTTGAGTCTTAATCCCAGTAATTTACACCCTGGATGGGGTCAAGATTAGTTTGACTGCTTCTGGCTCTATCATTTTCCCAATCAGTCGTTCGTCGTTAGTGATAGTGACATTAGTGAAAGAGTGATGGAGTCGTGACATTACATTAAATATACATGAGATAATCATTTGTTTGTCCTTACATTAGTACATTACAAGGCACATCTTTCAAGCTAAGCTACTGAACCACAAACTGTAATGTTCCAGCAAGATCTGACGTACTTCTGGTGAAGTCCTTTGATGAAGAAAAGTGTTTTAATAGATTACTAATATTCTGAGTAAACCATCCAACACATTATTCAGTCCCTTATTACTCAGAGTATCACTATTACAATTTCTCTTAAATGCTTAGACATATTATGTAAAATTGGAATTTACCAACATTACATGATCAAGCTGTTTTCATGTTCCCACCCCTCATGCACAGTATTTTAAGAAAAAACTACCACACATTAGGTATGTGCATGCAAGTGTTTTTGCAGCCATCTGGACGACAACAAAAAATTCGCCTAATGTATTTATTGTTAAATGTTTTCTGAGTGAATGGGTACATCACAGGCTGAACTAAATGTAGTGAAATGTTTTGTCCTTCATATTTAACGCTATGCAGGCTTTTATTTGAGGTCATTAAGGTCATTCCTTTGGTCAGATGTAGGGATGCACCGATCGATCGGCCAGCGATCGGAATCGGCCGATTTTTGGCCTGATCGGTGATCGGCCGATCACTTACACGTATTGCCGATAACAAACCGATCTTGCGCATGCGCATTACTTGCAGCACAGCCACGCGCACATTCAGGCAGCGTTCACATATACGCTCAACGGAGGCGTTTCTCATTCACTTTGAATGGGGTGACATCGTGCAGCGACGAAATGAATTTTGGATGCGTGAGTATGGCGTCACATCAATGCCAAAACTAGAGCGCGCAAAATCGCTTGCCGCAAAAAAATTCGCGTGCGTAAATTTCAAAGTCGCGCGCGCAAATGTGAAACTCGAGAGCACAGAATTAAGAATCAAGTGCGCGGTTGTGATAATATTGCGCGCGAACTGCATTTTTCCTCTCGCGAATGCGTTTTCTCCTCTCGATGTGTTAAATGTTCTCGCAGTTTGAAAGGGGGCGGGTTTTGGCGGTTTGGGGGCGGGGTTTTGGCAGTTTGGGGGCGGGGTTTTGGCAGCTTCTGCCTGCGAATCCTATTGGATCCTCCTGGTCTTGTGATTGACTGCACACTACAGACAGTTTTTACAGAAAAACCAAAGATGAAAGATGAACGGCGACAGGTAGATTAAACGCAAGTTATAGTTTATCAACCTTATAATTATAAATTAATAGTTAGGTCTTACACGTTTAATAAGCACGCAGTCAATGGCTCCCCTTGCCCACTTGTCTGTCCCCAATTCAACATAAACACCGATGCACAAGTCAATCACAAGATGATCACTAGATGATCAGCCGTTTTCCATAGTTGAGGATACCGGCTTCAGAAATCTGATAAATCACCTCTGCCCAAAATACACAATGCCAAGTAGGCGTTACTAATCGGACGTCGAGTTACAGGAGTTGTTACATTTTACGAGTTACATTTTATTTATTTAAATTTGTAAAGAAAATTTGTTATGAAAATAAAGCATTATATTAAAGAAAATTAGGTTTTTGTTTGTATTTGCTGTAGAGCTACCACTATTATATGTCACTATTATAAAAGTAACTAGTAAACAGGGAAAGTAACTACCGCGTTAAATTTAAAAAGTTGAAACCCATTATTTTGTGTCAATGTCGTCGACTACTCGCAGTAGCTCTAATTTTCTGTTATCTGGGAAAAAAATCGGTATCGAAAAAATCGGTATCAGCCGATCACACTTACAAAAAAATCGGTAATCGGAATCGGCCAAGAAAATTGCAATCGGTGCATCCCTAGACAGATGCCCAGCATCTTAATGCTTCTGTGTTGTGTATTTGTCATAGATCATATTCAGGATTCTTCTGTGGTTTAAAATGAGTCTTAATACAAAACAACAATTAAATACTGGTTTGTCATGCAGACATTGCTTTACATTCCTCAGATGTAATTGTGCACACAATTGTAACTTTAACTTGAAAAAGAATGTCCTTGTTCTGTTAGTGTTTGCCCTTATTAAAGCAACTTATTTACTCAGCTGACATCTTAGTTATTAACATGTTCTTTTATATGTATTGCTTCTGTATATATTAACCATATTTTTAAACGAGGCACTTTTTTAGGTCTCAGCACACTTAGTTCATTTTTGAAGCTCACATTCTTCCTTCAGTTAGATCATTGTCCCAACAAGCTGTGCTTTGCATAACTCTCAACCCATGCTTTAAATGGAAATAACCATTTTTTTTGTAACTGGGCTGCAAGACCTGGCACATTGCTGGCATTCCATAATATTACACGTTGCATAGCCAGCCGTTACAGAACAACCAGCTCCTTCCTCGCTTTATTAAGTGTCCGTGAACGTATTTATGCATGATGTGCGTTATGCCATGTACCAGACCGAGAGAAGTGACTCCATTGTTTTCACTAACAGTTGCAAATATTGTTCCCCACACCAGCACATTCACACACATCCTGACTTACGGGTAGTTGGAATCAGATTCTAATAGCTTTGGAATGCAGTGTATCCCTCCCAGAGCTTACTTAACATGATACCGAAATAACTGTGAAGCATTTTTGGAAAAAAATATTTTGGAAAGAATGTCAACTCTTGTTAAGAAGTATTTTAGGATTGTAAAGAATTTGTAGGAACGAGAGGAATCTGCCACCCTAAGAGCATGAAGCGCAAGTTACTAATCAGATGCATTTTTCTTGAGTGCCCTTTGTACTTTTTTCTGTGATATGCACACGCACTCATGCAGACAGGATACAGGACGTCACACTAGCCGTCTAGTCCAAGGGTGTATCTGAGGAATGTGGATAGTGTTGCAGTTCTACCTGAAAAGGCTGTAATTGTGATATTGTCATCTGGACAGCAATGTGAGAAAACTAGGGTTCGTGAATTTTGAAAGTTGTAAAAGCAGAACTGTGTGTCAATGTAATGGAATAGAATCCCGGCTAACAATGACCTAACAATAAGTTCATCTGGATATTGCAATTTGGATGCAGAGGGTGGGACCCTGAATCCTCAAATCACATCTTATGATGAAAGGCAAAACCAGAGATAAAGCTGTGGTCTCGTGTGATAAAGGGAACCTAAAATCTCCTTTAATTTTCTTTCATTTATGCCAGTGAAATTGGCCAGGGAAATGATTTTGGGTGGGGTCTCCCTTAACCAGGAAAAGAATGCCAGAATTTCCCCCGGGAATGTCTTTTATGCTCCCAAGAATGTCTCTCTTTAAGGTGCAGCTCTTGCAGTCACTGGTAATGCTTGGGCAGCTGTCTGGCAGACCGTGCCGCAGACGTCTAAGCACATAAACTGGGGTGAAAAGGGCAATCTAGTTCGCTCAGGTCAGAACAGGCAGCAGGGACAGCTTCTATTTATCTGACGTTTGCAAGTCTGAATTAACATGATGTGTTATTGACAAAAAAGTTACCCAAGGCCTAGATTCAGGACATTCAGTTTAAAACTACCAGCCGTCTGCCATGCCACGTATCTGTCAAGCACACGAAGGCCTTGTGTCTGACACATGCTATGATCGGTTGCCATGCTATCTGAGATCTGTCTAGAGAACACACTGTGCCAGGGCTGCTTCATAGCTCATTCTCATTTTCACCCAACTTCACTCACTGATGCGACTGAACCTCGTTTTAGTTCTGCATTTTATGTTTTAATTAATTAATTGATTAAAACCATCAAACTCATTTACTCCTCTGGCAAAGATTCACTCAGTCTCTCCTCTTCATCTTAATCTGGAACAACTCTGTTTTGCGTTTCTTCAGGGGTGGTCAGATCATCCTGACACCGACCTGCCCCCGGGGTCACTGGGAACGAAGAACAGCAATCAGCCGTAGGCCTGTAAACCCTGTCACTGTAACAGCCTCTATCAGTTAGATCAACAAGGAGCTGTGTGTATTCTCAGGCTGGCGCGTTACTCTGTGACACCGTCAGGGGTGTGCGTTCCCATACTCTGCTCTCGTCTCCTGTGGAGTGCTTCTCACATCTTGCCTCGCTCCTTCTCTCACACTCCCTCTGTCCCTCGGCAGTCCAGATTTAACAGCCCCCAAGCCACACTTGCTGTTTGGTTTTTGCTCAGCTTCATTCAAATCAGACTTGGAATGAGCACCAACCTGCTGTCATAAGGGCTGAATAATTGGTTTCTTATGACAAATAATTTCTGCATTTTTACTACATGTATCTACATCTGAATTATATATATATAATAGATGAAAATGACAGTTTACATGATACAGATATATTTTAATCCACGAATGCATAGTTATGATCTGTATATACATAAGATTATCATATAATTATACATGCCTATCCACAATATTTTTTACTAACTAATAAACACTCATTTATAAATACTTATGAGGCAGCTTTACATAGTAAAGCACATTTGTACACTGCTCAGATCTTCTTATTTATAGATGTAATGTTTATTTAAATATGCATTTATGTATATTTCTATAAATTGATCTTTACTTGTATACTTAATTGCACAGCCTCATGGCCAATTCAGGGCACATTTTACTATGTGTTGTACTATGTGACAAATAAAGACTCTTAAATCTTAGATTTTGAAATCGTTTTGTGTGTATGATTCTGCTTTCAGGATGTGTGTTCTCTGGAATTTGGAATTTACATGCTGATATATCTCCCATGAGCAGTAGCGGAGGTGTCAGTTGTGAGGGGTTAGAACTGCCACTTGAAGCTGAAACTGCCTCCTCACCCAGGCTGCTAGATCTGACACCTCGCCCCAGGTGCTGGCTCTTTCCCAGCCTGCCCTCACCTTGGCCTATGACTGATTGTAAAAGGGTCAAACATGCACATGCTCAGCAGGTTAAAACTCAAAAATGAAGCTTGTTGGCATAAACCATTGACAGGCATCAAATGCTAAAACATCAAAGTATTAGCTACAGATAAAAAATTTAACCTTTTCTCATAAGTGGCCTTTTGAAATTGCTTAGAATTTTTATCTCAATGGCTGATCTTAATTCTAAGAGCTCGTCAGACGTCTGCTAGATTTGTCATGTAGCATGACCTAAATCTAATTTGTTTAGGTAATCCATGGATGGAAATTCATATTTTAAAATGTGTTGTCAAAAGTTTTAAAAAATAAAACAAACCTACCCATGCTTTTTCCAGGTTTGTATGGGCTGCTACCACTTTCCACCAATATTCTTAATCATTTTATGCATGATCTATAGAGAACAACGCAATGTTCTTTTTCTGCTGCATGCAGCAGGTGTTTGCTTTCTTTTCATTATCAATTTCCTCATGTTTGCTTGAATCAGTCTATTGTAGCTGCAGGTTTATTTCTTTCCTATTTGACTCATGATGCTATCATGTTACAGTTTTAGGCCCTTTTCTGTATGACATCCCGCTAAACCATTTCCCCAAACAATAGAAGGGGGCCTTTGTGCATTAACCTTCTCTGTGACTTTCAAAGTAACAATAGTTCTCTTCCTTTATTTTTCCATGATCTTTTGCTGTAAGCCAAACAAAAGCACAATCACCACTCTGTACTCAAAAGAGGTCTTCCTTGACGTAGCAGATTAGAGTTATTGAGGCAAGGTATATAAAGGCACAGCAAAGATTACAGATAATGGGAAAATTATCAATCTGTCAGTGTAATGGGTATCATGGGTATACAGGTGACATTATAATAGTCGGATGAAAAGAAAACAAGCTGGCATAGCAACTTGAACTGTTTATTAATAACTAGATATCTGACCAGGATATTACCCATGCCCATTCTATTTGCTACCAGTTAGAACTGTGGTGTTTTATGTTTTGCAAATTAACCAAGTTAATTAGCAATAACTATGAAATTACATTTACAGCATTTAGCAGTTGCTCTTATCCAGAGTAACTTCCATTTCCTAATGTACATGGGCAGTCTCTCTGACATAACTTGGGGCTGAGGGCCTTGCTCAGCAGCCAAATGGTGGTTCCTGGGATTTGAATGCCCAGGCTTATAGTCACCAAGCTAGAACTTCAGTCACTTATTCAACTTCTCCACCAATGCCCAATTATTAGCATTTATAAGCCAATGAGCATCACTGATGACTACACAACTCTTGAGCATGCACCCAAAATTATGGTGGCTGTGCATTGTCAATCTGCCAATTAAAAGAACACTTACAGGCTTTCAGTACCTACGTTAGGAAATATATTAATTAAATACTCCATGTTCTATTCATTCCAAGTAGTAACTAGCTATTTCAGTTAATATTTCTTAATAGTTTCTTGTTTAAAAATACAATGTGACTCTGTATCAAACTAAGACAACTTAATGATATGAATGATGTCCTGTTGTTATGTAGTGCTATCTTCTGACTCTAAACTCCATTCCATAGATCTTCTGGCATTGCATATTTGCTGAAAACATTTCTGGAGAATTTTGTTCTGTCCTCAGCTCAGCATGATATGTCTTGGTACAGCCCCCAATTAGTCACTCCTTAACACAATACAAAACTAGACACATTTCATAGTTTACAACAATGACTCATGTTTTGAGAAGCAGAGAACAGAGTGAAGGAAAAAAAAATATTCTTTATGGGACCTGTGCACGTAAACCTCCCTTTACTTTCTATTCATCTCAAACAATTCAACTGATAAGGGAGAATTGCGCACATGCTGCTATTTTCTACACGTCACATCTCCTTTTCCTCAAAAGAACAATATGCCAGACATTATTAAAACAGTTGTTTCTATGGTTTTTTTTTCCAAAAAATGTTTCCTTGTTTTCATTACCATCTTTTTCCATTATATATTATGTGTCAGTGTCTGTTAAGCTGTAATTGTGTCATTAAGGCCTTGTCCACACGGACATTCGAAATGAACGCCCTCTGTTTTTGCTGCGTTTTGTAGCTCCGTTCGATTGGCGTTTCACTCGGCGTGGTCGGCGTTCAGACGGCGCTCACCTGGCGCCACGAACGCCAGAAAAACGCCTAGTTCAGACATCCGCGTGAACGAGGCCTAAGTGTGAACTTTAGTGTCAAATGAAACAGCAAATTAATTTAATGTGGTGTCTTTGGTACAAGTCGAGCACCCTCTTAAATGGGTTTCACACATTTCTGATAGATACTCAAGAAGTGATATGTATTTTTAATGTAAGAGTGATTTAGGTCACCAGTGATAGAGGATATTATTTTCTCTTAGAGTAATTACCTTGTAAATCTAAACATTTAGTATGCAAACATGCTTATTTCAAAGGAAACCACAGTGGATACATAACTGGGTGAGTGACACAAATCAGTGATTCCTTATTATAAGGAATTACTGATTTAGAAAAAGTAGTAAACTACTATACTGAAGTGTGAACTACTGTACTGAAGTTGGAGGATATGTTCCGCAAAATAGCCTTTGATTTGTCATGTCTGTTTCCTCACCTTCTCTCATGTTAATTACTTGTCTGCTAGTACTTTTATCACTACTTCTATTAAATGATGATGGATTTAAGGTGTTAAACAGTCTCTGTTTGGTCACTTACAGTAATTAGATAATGCTAATGAACCATTTCCTTTGAGACAATAAACATCTCCAGTACGCATCCGTTCTTGTGAACTTTGCCTGAAAAGTAGGAACTTTTGAGACCAAAGACTCACACTTGGAAATATCTGTGTGAGGCTTCAAAAATTTCAAGGATATGTCATTAAAGCAATACTCTAGGCAAAATACACTAAAGTGGCAAACAACGGATGAAAGTCAAGGATCACCTGACATGTTTGGCATAGTTTGCTGTTCAGTTTGCTGTTATAACAATGTGTTAAAACACTGGATGAAAGTCAAGTGGTGATTTATATTGGTTGGTTTAGTCTACAGTTAGGTTTGGTTTAAACAAACTATGTAACATTTAAGGTGTAGTTGATGATAGTTATATAACATTTTGTTATTCTTATCTGAGATCAGCAGAGTAACACAACACAAGTTTAATTTTAGAGCAGCTTGCAGACTTTGTAATACAAACGCCTGTATTTGCCTCTGTTTATTAGCAGCATAATCAACAGCTGGAATTTTTTAATGTCTCAAAGAATAAGGAAACTGTTCAATGGAAGCATTCATCATATTTACCACAAAACATTTTCCCATGAACATGTTGAGTTATTTTCCTTTTTTGTACACTATGCTAAATATTAATAAGTAAATAAGCAGATGTTGCTGTTCAATGAGCGTGAGCAGGTTTGCCTGTCTCTCAGGCTGATGGGAAAAGGGAGATCAGAACATAGACTCAGGATCTCTAGATGAAGCTTTCACACCTGCACAGATGAACCTCAAGATGGGGGCAGGAGGTCAAAACAAGGGTCAGGGGGGTAGTAAAAAGGTCTTGCTGCTGGGCCTGGGTGTTGGTATTGTCTGTGTGAGTCTCGTTTCTAGCCCCCACTTGAGCAAAGGTGTGAAATTCCCCCCCAACATATACACACAGTAAAGAGGGCGAAATGAAATAAACGTCTTGTGAGAACTTCCTGAACTGTGGCAGACGCTGTGGATGGAGTAACCTGCTGTGTTGTGGTGTTTGCTGGTGAGATGGTGCTTGCATTTCCAAGTAAATCTACAGAAGTGTGAAAGATGTCAGGGACCAGTGTTCACATTACAAAAAATTTACAGGCCCTTGCCACTGCCTTCCATTTATCTTTCCAGGTGCTTGATCCTTGAAGGTACTAAGCTCTAATTACTCATTAGTATAAGACTGAGAACTCTGTTACAATTATAGATTAGCATATATTTCATGGTGGCAAATGCTGGTTGCTTCTGGTTGTTGCTTGTTCTAGTGGAGTTAGTTGAATGTTCAGATTTCAGCACAGGTTGGCTTACAAAGCTGGTCTGGCACAAAAGTCCGTGACAAATGGGACCAATTTAAGTTTTCATGCAACATTCACTTGACAAATGTCCATAGAATCTCATTTAGTACATCATTTTACATGAAATGGTTATGGGAATGTTGCTTTAAGATTTACTTATTGAAAATGGTAATGTTTCTATAATGGAAGATATGAAATGATCAGATTAAGCTGCCTGTGTAAAGTGTCTTTACATTAACCTTCTTGAAACTGACCCTCAAATTGATTTAAAAGACATTTTTTCATGTAAGTATTTTTTAAAACCAATTTCAAGTAATTTTCTTAGTCCGTGTCTTTATAATCCATGAGTTTCAACCGCATCGAACCAGCTGGAGCCAGTAAATGGCCAATCATTAGTCTAAGCTCAAAGTCTATGGTGGCCTTTGCCTTTTTTCATTTACTACATTAATCAGTAAAGAATACAACCTCTCAATTTCTGCACAGAAATGAGCCATCAATGTGAGTAAAATGCTCACAAGCAAACCTCAGAAGCGTGATTGCACTGCAGGGTCTGCAGTCGTGAAACCACTAAACCCCCCTCCCTCATCGAACACAACAGAGAGTGTCGTGGGTGATAGAGAGAAAGAGAGAGAGTGAAATGAGAAGGGAGAGAAAGAAGCCACAGGGAAAGAAAGGCTGAGTGTGTAAAGAAGTGGGGTGTAAATGAACGGCTGGGTGGACTGAACACTCATCTCTAGGGCTGGCGGTGACTCATTTGCTCTTTCAGTGAGCCAGAATGACACACGCTCACACACAGGCCCCGCGCCACTCACTACATAGCGCAAACACAATGCCACTGACATACAGATTTGCAGGGCTGCCCTTCTGTTTCTTACCCACACAGGGCCATGATCCTCTGCATGAGGCTATTGACATCTTTTACAAATGTTACTTGGTCTGCCACTAACTCAAATTATTTTCAGAGTGCATTTTTAGACAAAGTATTCTGAAATCAGAATGAAATAACAAATGTTATGAAAATGGGGAAATTCTACAGGATATAGGTATGGTCAATTGAAACATCTTCACACACCATCTTAGGCTGGTGCGGGCTGTTATCTGATGTTGAATTAATTCGTTTACCATTTTACCAAAAGATAGCTGAAGTTTTAAGTGCAAATGTCTGTGTTTTTTAAGGGCAACACCAGAAACAGGGTTTGTTTTTCATTTTTGATAGCTCCAAATATTTGACTGTAAATAGGCGGCAGTGGCCTAGTTCAACCTTGGTTACAGACCAAAAGGTTGTGGGTTCAAGCCTGACTGTAAACTGCCTCCAGCCAGACCACTACTGAGGCTCTGAGTAAGACCCTTAAACTCAGGTTGCTCCATGTAGACTGTGCCTGTAGTTAGGAAATGTAACCACTGTCAGCATTTTTTTATTATTTTCTACTGAAATGAATATAATGCATGTGACTGCTGGTATTACAGTTATGAAGTAAAGGGAAAGCAAGTAGTCAGAAGATTTCACAGCAATCTAGATATGTAGCAATGTTCAGTTTTGAGATTGCTGTGAAGGGGGACTTCCATTCTCTGAGGGGGCAAACCTGATTAAAATGCATTCTCCTCACTTCACTCACTGTAGGGTTGATGTACATTACAGGCCCCTCACCTTCCCAGAAACCTGCCCTTTACATCAACTTTGATCAGCTAACTTCTCAGCCTGACTAATAGTCGACTGCAACTTATGAAGATTGTGCCAATTGTTACTCAAAATGCAACTTTTGAGCAGTCAGGAAAAGTAAAGATGGTCTCCGGTGTGTAGCAGATAATGATTAACTTTCCTCACCACATATGTTAACTGAACATTTCTGCTCCTTTCTGTACCTCAGTGTTTCTTAGAGGGCCTTATCGGTTTCTGGTGTAAAAGGTGGTGAGAAGACAGAATTTTCAATACAGACACCTGTGCACACACAAGTACTGCTGACCCAGTTTCTCGGTCAGTGCATGTAAAAAATTGTGACAGTTGACAAATTTGCTGTACTTTACTGCAGTGCTTGAGTGCAAGTGTTTTATCCCTGGCTGCTAAGTCTTATGAAAAAGTCCAGGCTGGACTGTGGCACGTAGTAATTTTCTACATTCTTCCTCAATTGTCTTCTTTCCCTCTCTTTTTCCCTCTTCCTGCTTCCTGACAGCGGTTACGGGCTGACGTGGTGTGCACACCCCTCCCTCTGTCCATCTGTTTCCCTCTTCTTTTTGGTGTTTTCCCTCCTCCTTATCATAGTTTGCATTACAAAGTAAGGCATGTCTTCCTTTCCCGCCAGAGCTGTACTTTCAGGGAGGGAGACAGCAGTAAACTGGATCCTAGGCAGCAGGTGCATAAGTCTGAGCAATCATTTGGAGATTTATTGTCATAATATGTTTCATAAAACCTCTTTGACCCTCACTGACGTCTGTTCTGGCCTGAATTGCGACATGGTGATTCAGCACAGAGGGGGGAGAAACTGTATCGGTGCACTTAAATTGTAAAAGTGACTGTGGTTTGGTCTTCTGTAATGTGATATTTACCATCCCGGCATCTCTGAATGTTAAATGAATAATCAACAAGGCAGATCATAATGCGTCTTGCATCGCTTAGGTTACAGAGGTACTGAGAGTGCACAGTCTTCTGATCACAAGAGAAGATGTTTCTTTGATGGAACCGTGATGGAAATCACCTCACAAAGGACATGAGTTTCATATTAAAGAAACAGGTTTCAGGTTGAAAGTCATAAATTAGTCATAAATATGAACAGTGTTTGGAGTTTAAATTTGGTATCAGAGATTGTTATTTGGCTTAGTATTTTAAAAAGATCATAAATACATTAGTAGTAGAGTTGAAAATAATGAGTTACAACCCCTCAGGTTGCTATAAATAAGCCTTGGGGATATGAGCATTTTACTTTTACTTAGGTATGCATTACAGTGAGTTATCTATTTTCATGTACTTTAAGTAAATAACACGTGAGCAGATTAGTGTGGATTGCTGCTATATTTACTTTAAATGTATGCAATGTTTTATGGCATGTATGGCTAATTATATCCAAACCTGTCAGTCGATTTACAACAATTTATTAAAATGTGACTAAGTACATGACTACTACAAAAAGCTGTTGTCATGTATCCAAATTTACCACTTGTACATCGTGCTAAACAATTAATGGTTGCATTTCTATTTGTAATAGTAGTAATATTTTTGTAATGTAACTGTTACTTGAGTGCAGATTTTGAGTTCTCCTTCCACCCCTTTCTTATTTTATTGCACTTTTCAAACCATCACTCTCTCACTTTGCCTGCAAAAACCTTATTATTGGTTAAGGTTATGAACGCAGCAGTTATGGGATATTCATTCCTTTATTCTTTCATACATTCATCCTTTCACTCATATGGCCAGTGCTCCCCCCAAATCCCCCTGAGTAAGAAAGCTTTTAAAGTGGTGAGTCAGTTCAAACCATGTGCTGCTGAGGGGCAACACAGTCCACCACCAGTGGCAAACACTCACTCATCCGCATTCAGCAATGACATCAAAGCTGGTGTGCTGACCTCATCACCGCTGGTCCCAGGAGGAGGAAGAGGAGGAGGAGGAGGGTGAAGAGTGGTGTCATGATTTGGGGTGAGTGTGGGGAGGAGGAGGGTGAAGTGGGGGGTGGGGGTCAGCAAAGCAACCAGCGGGCAATGAGTGAGAGCAAAGACAGCGTGAGTCCGGGGGCCACAAAGGGACCCGATATGGAGGTGGGGAGCAAAGAAAGTGAAGGGCCTCAACTAGATTCTTAGTCAGAAGAGCCTGGGGTGCTGTATGACTTATGAAGTCAGTCAGCCAGAGTTTATTTGCTAGTGGGACTTGGAGCTGAATCAGCATTTTGGGCGTTCTTGAACATGCATTTATTTAAAAAAAAAAAGAAATGCCTAGTATTAATACATTAAGTAAATAAAACATATTACTTTTCATCTCTCTAATTCCACAAATGATGGTACACATTAAATACTACATGTGTTTTGAACCATGCTGCTGTTCGTGATATGTGTTCAGGAAAATTCTGAATAAAAAACTGCTCTGTATTGCTTTAAGGAAGACCCACAATGGCTGGAATAGTCACTATGGCAACAATGCTTTCCATGCTTGTATTTTTTAATGTTCTGCATTAGCAGGGGACCTGTGGTAGCATGAAAGGGATCAAAGCAGGTGCAGCACACAAACTCACACATTAGCATTTACAATCATTTACACCCACAACACACCCACACACATACGCACAACAGCCGTTTCAAACAAAGGGGTCTTAGACATTCTCTTGTGATTGAATTCATATTCTATATTTCCAAAAAGCTGGCTTTACTGCTTCCTGCAATATGGCATACATAGAAGTTTCATCTTTGACAGGATAGATACATTTGAAAAGTGCAAATAAGTCTGATGTTAACACATTGAAAAGTGTGCATATTGTGATTAATATTGTCTTTGTGTTTGTCTTTCTCAATGATTAACATTGACATTTGTTATTTTTTATATGGCTAATTGCACTGTCCTTATCACAAACGAAAACAAATGCGGGCATGTGTCATACTTTCGCACCTCTTGGCCCACACTGCCTGCGTCGAGAAGCTCTTCAGCGTGCGCTGTGGAACAAACCATTGAGGGCAGGGTGGGGGGGTGTTGAGGGGGAGTCACAGATACACTGACGTTCACACACTCACCGCTGTGGGGGATTGCCTTGCGAGTGGGCGTGAGCGAAAAGACAGCGGCACCGTAAGAGAGAGTGCGAGATGGTCGTGGAGGACTCTGCTGTGGTTTCTGTGACGCTGTGAGTGGGTGCCCGCTACGCACCACTGACCCCACAGCTGGGGTTGGGTTTGAGGTAAAAAGAGGGATTCCAGCGACGGGTATTTTTCTTGCGGCTGAGAGGACAGACCTTTTTGTTTATAGTGAGAAAGAGTGAAAATGGCACCTGTGTTATCGATCTAATTCCACCCTACACATACTTGAACTATAACCTATGGAGCATTAGCTTGAACACAACTGCAAATCATCTTCAACAAATCAGTTTTACACTTGGTAAAATTGTTGTGACGTTTGAGATTTTACTATCTCTATCAGGCACTAGCACAGTACAGTGTGTATGTTGTTTTGTGCAAAGGAGACTGTGAGCTTCGTGCTCACCTTGGCCTTGTGCCCGGAACCACTGCGATTGTAGGCACAACTTTGCGTCACTTGCTGCCTTGAAGGACCACACTGACCGTTTGTGTGCTGCACTCCCACAGCACGAACCCAAAAATTAACAGGCAATGCCCTTAACTGACTTTTAACCATTTAATGCATTATGACAACCTGTCCTTTGGTAGACAGCAGTGTATTTCAAAAGAGGTTAAGGTTACCAGAATGTACAGACTGATACAGTATGTTCTGTCCTGCACAACCCCAGGTTACTTCAGGGAAACTGTTCCTGTAATTAGAAAAGGAAATGACCAATGGATATGACCATCTAATAAACATATTGTATTTGGATCAGAGGAAAGAGTGTGAAAAAATATTATGCATTGATCAATTACTGTGACAGCCACCCTGGAGGAACCTGGGCTTAAGAGTCTTGATCATGGGGCTCAGTCAGCAGTGTCAGAGTCAGTTTTAACCCCACCACCTCTTTGTCCTTAACCAAGTATGTATATTCTACAACTAGCCCACCATAACCCATTTAGTTGGTAGATAGTTTTGATGGTCGCTGATATTTTCTTACAAGCAATACAAGGGAATCTTGAGAGGTATTAAGAACTTCAAGCTTCATAAACTTAAAAGGAAAAACAAACCCCTGATCTAGGCTAACCTCATAAAAGTTTTAATCTAACTGTGCTTTACTTTTTGCCCTATAAAACATCCACCTTTTTAAAAACCTTTTTGCATTTGCCTTGACATCCGTTAGAACTGGGTAAACACACTGATGCAATCACTGTGCTGACATTTGCCCATCATCCTTAATGTGCAACCCTCGTGCGCTGATGTCGTTTACCGGTACGCCTCACACCGGCAGGCCTGCCACTCTATTGCATTATGTTGCTTAACGCCACAGTCCAGAACTACCAGTAACTCGATTACTCCATTACGGATCTGATTGCAGCCGCTTCAGACGCGGCCCCACTTTGCTCCGCTGTAATTTCACCACCGCTGGACGGTTCGGATAATCGATACGTCGGCCTACCGCGCGCACCGTAACACACGAGCGCATAAGCGGACAAGGAGCGCGAGGTGCAGAGTTGCGCGTGCCCGAGCAGCGCGCGCGTGAAGGGAAACCGCGCGCGAAGAAAAGCGCGAGATTTCCAGAGCGTACTGGAAGCCACGTGACGTGGAAAGCCGCCCACCACTTCCTGGATTTTCCTTAAGCTCCACCCATTGACCATATATGGTCAAGCAGAGGGGAGCTCGTGTTCCGTCACTGCTAGTCATTGCGCCCACCGTCGCCTCCCTCTCACATTTTCTCACAATTACACACACACACACACACACACACACACAACGTTAACAAAACTAACCCTGCCATGTTAGTTTTTTTTTTTACATGAGCTCTGGATTTTTTTTAAATGTAAAAGCATTTTCTAATTTTTTCTTCTCAGGTTCTCAAAAATCCCTAAGCAGAGTGGAGCTGGTGTTCTGTCTCTGCTAGTCATTGCACCCACTGTTCTGCTCTCTCAAATTTTCTCACAGTTGCACACACGCAGTTAATAACACTAGCCCAAACATTAACCACAGCAACCAAAGGCAAATCTTTTGAATCTGTTAGTTTTTCTTCATTTGGCTCCATTTGGTTGCTTTCTAATGGCCAACAAGTGTGGGATTTTAAATCGTATTATTTCTGTCAAAGCCCTTATCAAAATTTCTATTCATAGTAAACACAATTTGCCAGTAAATCCTCCAGGCCTTTAGCACTTGCTATAAATAGCAGCGTGTTATCAAAAAAGCAAGGTCAGATTGATTTTTCAGTGACCTAATTTAAGTACACCTGCCAATCTTACAGTCCTGTAGCAGGTAGAGAAAGAGTCACCTCGTGTGTGTTTTGTAATCATGTTCAATCTTTTTAAGCCCCAGGGGCATACAAAAGTGCAAGGAGGGGAAAAGGAAGAGGGAGTGTGGTTAAGATAGATTAAGATAGAGAGAGAGTCAAATGCAAAATGCAAATGCTTTACTGGTTAAAAGTGCCTTTTGTGGCTCTGGAACATTTCATAGGCCTATGGAAGCCCACACACACACACTCCTTCATCCACCCATCATGCATGTGCCATCTTTCATAACACCGACCGTTTGGCTGATTCCAATTTTTCTGCTACATAAAATATAAGGAATGCATGGCGATGGAGGAGGCAATCGCCCCCTTGATGTTAAAGAAGTGCCCCCGTTTTTTTGCTGCAGTTTCAACTCCCAGTGCGAGCCACGCTTCTGGATATTTTCAGCACTGAGTCTCTCAACACCTTCAGCATGTTGCAGGAAACAGGCGTATGTTTTGTAATCTTGTAGAATGCTATAACGGTCTTTTTCAGCTACAGGGGCACATAAGTGCATGGAGAGAGAGTGGAGAGTGATTCTTCTTGGCAGGAAGCCTGACTCTGTACCACCTGAACTGTATCGTGAGAATTAAGCTTTTTTATGCTTCTGTTCCCACACACTCACTGTGCAGGAGACCTGAAAGCTGCCAGAATGCTCTGATTGCTCTGCTTAAACAAGCTCTGAGAAATAATAGGATGATAAATGTCCCAGAGATGAAAAAACTGGTTAGAGAACTGTAAGATTGATCTGAACTTCAAAACTTGTGTCTATGTGTGAATCTTTTGCTTTTATATTGCCCTGTTCTGCCATAATGTCTTTCATTAATTTTCACTGAACCACAAGCATGCAACCAATTGTGCATATTGGCAATAAAATGTTCTTCTGAGTGTTCTTTCTTACTTGTGTGCACTTGCCATGTGTGTGCTTGGATGTGTGTGTTTTTAACTGTATGCAAATCAGTCTCCCTGGGGATAGGTTTTCTTCATATTTCCCTGAAGGAAATAGTTTGTTTAACAACTGAGAGAGAAACCATGCTCTTAGTTTAAACAAATTGAGATTTGTACCTGTGACAATGTTTGATTGTGATTAAAAAATATTAAACAGAACAAGATAAATGTAAATGTATGCTGATTTATGTTTGATGCTCTTTTAGCAGTGTGAATGACACCTGCACAAGTCTTTGTTGCCGTTGTAAATATATACATATAATAGCTGATTAGGAACTCATACAGGTAGACGTATGATATATTTGCATTAGAAACAAGAAAGAAAAATTTAATCATCAGGCTCTTGTAAAAGGAGTGCCATTTTAAAAAGGCTTTCTTTTTTATCACTGGTTTGGTGCTTTTTAAAAATCTTTTCATCTTCAACAACGGAAAGGTCAAACTGTGTTTTTAAGCTCAGCTGCCACATTGTTAGCCACAAATAAAAGCTAATGTACCTGTAGTATATTTGCATGCTGATTATGATGCATAACTCATGACCTCTATGTGCAAAGATCCTGATAAAGCCATGGAAAGACCAGGGTGACCATTATGGAACTGAGAAAGAAAATAAACCATATTCTCTTATGAATTGCACCTGTTTAAAAAACTGCTAATCAATGATTTATTATGTGCATTTCATTGATTTATCCCTGTTACATTTATTGTATATAAGTAAATGTAGAATCATACGGACGTGAACACCACCCATTGGCTCTGCAGTCAATTCCATTAGGAAAACCCTCAAAATTTAATCTAGATAAATGTTCTCTCTGTCACACTATTATGTTTCCATAGAGAGAAGGGCACCCCACGTGTATGCTTTTTTTCTTCCCTTTTCTTACTTTTTTATACATGTGGTTTCGGCCTGCAGGGGAAACCTCTTTTCTCTGCTTAGCCTGTTTAACTAGCTTCTCCTGCTCTCTTCCCAGAGGAACAGGTTCTAGCTCCCAAACTTTGCTCCATGGCAATGGCCTCAGTTACGCCCTGTGAGGAGCAACATAGTTAGCAGAGGTGGGGGAGGTTTCCACATTCCTCTCCTAGCTGTTAGACAAAATGCAGATGACTAAATAGGGTGGTATCAAAAATGCAATTAAAGCCCAAGGATATTGCATTCTGCTGTAACTTAAAGTGCTGAGTTACAACTGGCTAGAATTTCTCTCTCTCTAAATATTCGAGGTCTTGGATTGGGTTACGTTTGCATCATGCAAGCACGAGTGGTTAAGCAAGTCTGACTTTCCAGGAAAAGGCATCACAGATTCCGACAGAGCTAAAACATTTTGACTGATAGGACTGACCCAGACCGTCTCGGTATTACCAATGTTGACAAAGGCTTTCTGTGCTTTGCACGTGTTAAAGTGCATAGACAGAAACTTAGGGGACTTGCAGGGTTCAGTGGGGCGTGAAGTATGCCAAAGCCTCTGAGAATGAAGGACAGGCAGAGGGATGGTAAACAGGCATTTTTCGATGGGAGGGAGGTGTGGATGAAATGGCATCCTGTCACTCAGGAAGCCACTTTCATCTGCAGACCACATTGAGAAGAGATTATGAGACACTGGGCTGGGTTCATTCCAATCGGCCAGGTCAAAAGGTGAAATAAGAGAATTCTGGGAACAAATATTCTGCTAAAAATGCCAAGTGAGAATTTGTGATGGCATGTAGATCTTTCAATAAGCTGAAGCGAAATTGGAGTTGAATTCACCACCAACAATAATTAGTTTCGAGTAATTAGCTGAAATCAAAGATGTCATCCCGTTCTAGTAGTGACTAAAAACTAAAGCCGTATGTGTGGAATCGCGTGGCACTACTATTCTCTATGAATGAGTTTCTTTCTTGTTTTGCTTCCTCTTTCGGCTGAAGTCATGCAGCACTTGCAACTCCCTGTGTTGAGAAATATTACACTCATTCACCGCCCTCGCAGTTCCTCAACCTTCCTTCACATTTGATGAGAACCTTGCTACAAAGATGTGGGAACATCTGCCGTTAACTGTGGGAGAATGGTAAATGATAGTCAAAGCCCATTAAAAAACGCATTATTTGAATCTCTGGGTCTTTTCCTTGTGTGTTTGTGTAAAAGACATGCCTCTCAGGCTTTTCTGTGTTCTTTTCCCAGATCTATACACACAGCCTCCGGGACGGCTCTGGCTGATTGGTGTGTGAAGTGTGTGGGAGCTGGCTGGATGCCCAGTATCACATGACAGGGTGCTGAGAAAGAGCGTTGAGAATGTAGGGAGGGGCTTAGGAATGCTCTCTTCTTCCAGAATCTCAGAGCTGTTCCTGGATCAGTTTAGGTTTTTTTTTTTTTTTCAGAACTAGTACATTGACAGTCAAGAGGAATGCAAGTCCCGGGTCAGCAGATCTTGATCTGAAAATGCATTTGGACTCAGAGCTTTGTGAGTTAATTAGAGTATTTCTGCAAAATCTTAGCAAATATTGACTTTGCCTAGAGTAGATGTTATACACACTGTCAATAATTCAAATCATTTGAGATACAAGTAATGCAATAATCATGATGGAATGATGAACCAACAACATGAGAAATAAAAACAAATTTCCCCTCCACATATCTGATCAATTAACAGCCCAGATCCTCAGCTTTGATGCAATTTTTTTTTAACACCAGCCCACATTTAGAATTTAATTGGTTCAGTATTAAATGGGCAATGACTCATCAGGCAAATGAAAACAGGAAATTTACCAATGTGTCATATTAACCACGATCCGGCATGCCGCAGGTTTGTTTGCGTAGAAAGGCTGGTTTAAGGAACATCATTAGTCATGAAATCGACCCTTAAAGGCCTTTGCTGTCATTTAAGGTGTGAGGCGATCTACTGTATGTAAGCTTCCTCTTCACCTCCCCAGGTCAGTGCTGTGGTTAATATTGCTAAGTTAATATTATTCAGGTTCCTCTTCTAATTCTGTCCAATTCTGAATCTCTCAAGCAGCCGTCGACATAGGTTTTCTGAGTTTTATAAGACATGGGCCTTTGGGATCCTACTTTTTCTTGCCAGAAGAAAGCATGCCATTCTCCTCCCTTTTTCCCATGAGGCTTGCTATCTGAACTCTTTGTGATAATCTAAAAAGAGAGTCCAGAAGATCATTGAGAGAGGTTGTTCTTTCATTGCCTTTTGTGTACCGGGACATCTTGACCCTACCAACCTAAACAACGAGAACCTTATATGCTGGATTCCTAATTTTTATTCATTAAAAGTAAGGAACATTATGTCTTTGCATTATGAACACATCAAAAAGGCAATGTGCTTTATGTTTCACATTGCATATTCCCCTATTGCCAAGCACATGCTTTGTCTGTTAATCCCTTTCAACAACACAATTAATTATTTTTTTCACTCCTTCAATTTTGCAAGCAAGTGTTATGTCTAAGCAGTTGGACACAGGCCTCCTCTTACAAAACATAGTGATGAGCACTGTGAGATCAGAGTGACCCCTTGTTTATTTTTGACTTTCTTTTGATGCTGCTAAAAGGCAAACTAGCACCTGCAAAAAGCACCTCAGCTGGATGAAGGGTCTGGGCATCATAAGATTGCCAAGAGTGCTCAGATTTGGACATAGTGGCCTGAACTTTTTTGGGTCAAATTTACTCTTGGTTTTACAATATTATTTCAGGGTCTCTATCTATGTTCAGGTCACCTTGATATAGCCACAAGACACTTCTTTGATGAACTGTACAACGCTGAGTTCACCTTTGCACAAAGGTGAAATGGGACAGGAAACAAAAAGAACAGACCTCAGCAGGAGGTGTTTTGAGTGAGTTCTCTAAGACCAAAATCTACACAATTACCAAACACTGAATGGATTAAATCTCCTATTTATTTCAACATAAGAAAATACAAGCCCTTGTCATGCCCAACAAATTGTGTGTGTTTGTCTGTGCAAATGCATCACTTTTGCCTCAGGTATTCCAAACCTCACCACAGGCAAAAAAAAAATCTCCATGAGCTCAACTCCTCAACACAGACATGCACTAATGTCAGAAATAGGCTCTCTAATTTTTATTCATGGTCAGCCTTCATGTGGCTTAAAAGGTTCAATAATTGCTGTCAGATAGAATGGCTTGGTCTGGACAGAGAGCACGTGGGCAATCCACCATTTTAGTCATTTAAATATTCATGTGGCTTTCACAGGACAGACATAGAGAGTGAGAGAGAGAGAGAGAGAGAGAGAGAGAGCAACCGCCTGACGGATCAAGTGCATTACGTCGCACACCACTGAATGCTTTATGGCTAAAGTCACGAGACTGATCTACTCCTCATGTCCCAGTCATGTGCAAGTCTCATGCTCAGCACAGGCTCTAAAGGATGTGCATGAAAGAGAGAAGATAAAAAGGCAGATGATTTCTAATATCTGTTCATGAGTTAACAGTTTTAGATATGAAAATATCTGCCAGGTACATATTGCCACATTCAAAATTTGAAATCCAAGATTTTTTATTTATTAAATATAGACTATTAAAGTGCAATGTGCATTTGTGTTGTGTAATAAACAATGTCATAAAATGGGGTGTGTGACAGCCAGATAAAGATTGTATGTGGATTAACCATTGCTGGTGTAAGTAAAATTCCATCGTTAATGAACATTCTGCCCTTCCATGTAGATATTCATTTTTGCAAACCTGGCAAACTCAGTGATGCCACAAAATCATTTCTGGCATCGTCTGTAACTGAGAAAGCCCTAGAAAAGCACAAATGCATCGTCATTGTACACAAGCAAGTCTGTTGTGGTGAAAACAGACGTTAATGCCAGTGACTTAAGGTGTGTTTTTTTCCTTGAGCAGTGTTGTTTATTAATATTTTTCTCACCATTCAGGACTTGGGAACATGCATTTGTTCTGTTGTGTTGATATGTTCAGGTTATGAGGAGGCATGTATTGCTGTTGTGTAAACACTGATGTTGGAGAAGAGTCAAAAAAGGCGTCAGGAATGATCTCAGACTGGAGATTTTGCACTCAGGTCAGGCAATCTGACTAAAGCATACACACTCTCATGAAAACATAGACACACACACACACCTTGCAAATGCTCAGTCTATCTCTCTCCTCCTATCGGATTAGCTGATGCAGTTGCTGGGCCTATTGTCATCCTCCAATCACGGCCCAGCTTGGGCTGTAGTGATCTCATGTGCTTACTCACCCATCACATGAGCTCATCTGACCCCTCCGTCCACTCACACACAAACGCACACTTCTTGCTTTTGCCTTTCTCCCTCCCTCTGCATTTCCGACAACAGGACCGTTGCTTTTCCGGGAAGCCGGGAATCGAGAAGGAGGTGTGTATGTGTGTGCCTGTGCTCAGGAGATTGTGCTCTTTCGGTTTCCTCAGTGATGTCAGCCTACAGTTTGCACTGCTGATCTCAGTGCTGGAAAAACCAGCGGCAGCGTGCCAGCTGTGCTCTGATTGGATGGAGAGAGGGGTCAGTTATTAAGAGGGGGGGCGATTTCTCTCATGCACATGACTTCATCTCAGCTTGAAACTGACTTTCAACCGACTGCATTGTGTTTGTGCTTGTGTCTTTGGCTCGACTGCTTGTCCCTCAAAAGAGATCCTGGTTGTCCATTTATGGTCAGTGTTTGCATAGACAATTACAAAGCCATTTCAGTCAGATCTTAAGTCTACCTTTTTGTAGGGACTTCCCACTAAACACAGGAGATTTTTTTAATGTAGTTACAAGAAAAACAACTGATGTGTGGTCAACGCTGTGTCATTAGCCAGGAGAAGGAGGTCGTTCGGTCGCTGGTCATGAGAGGCTGAGTAATGGAGCTGACCTGATGGCTAATGTCTATCTATGGGGATGCACTGACCCATGGATAGAAGCTCCTTGTACAGACTTGGGTTTGCTACAGAAATTTGTAAATCAATTTCCATGCATGAATTATGATGCCCTAGTTCAAAGCCTTGAAAAAGTGATATCAAAGCTACTTTTAGAATGTAGTTTTTCAAGGTACATATTATTACAACTAGTAAAGGTACAGCTTCTAAAGCTACTGCTTGATACATAATTTTACCTGAATGAAAAATTATAGAGAAAACATAGCTAACTACACTGAATATATTTCATGAAAGCAGATTCATTCTTCCATCTTTATCAAGTGGGACTCCACTCTGACTCCATCTCGCAGCTGCCAAGAGTGCGCTGTGACGCAATGAGAGTTCAATGTCTGCTCTAAAATCATTTGAGCCTTTGTTTTTTTGTATTAATAATCAAAAATTTTAATCCAAATATATTTTAAACTAATCAAATGCGCTTTAAAATAAACAGCAAATCTGTTAACTTATGCTTCTTTAAAAAAAAAGTTGTAAAGCAGCAATGTTGTAAAAGTTGCTTTGCTAATGAAAACCTACTAAAAATGTTTAATCAGAAGCATTGTTGTAGAAATGTAGAGTGGACACCATGCACGAAAGAGTTATATGTGTTGTTGCAAAATGGCACTTTGTAATGTTGAATATTAAATGCAAAATCATGCAGTTTCGAGAAGCCGAATGAGAGGTTGTATGCAAGGCCGTGTTTTCCAAGAAAGCGTCCTCTTTCCTCAAATGCTGTTGCAAGCGAATGGACAGTTATTTCCTCTCTGGCCTCGTGAGATGGTTGCTCGGTAGGAAAGACACATGCTGTTTCCTGTGTGTGACAGGAAGCACGAGCACACCATCATACAAGAGGAGCCTCGGTCAGAATGACATGGCACCTCAGAGACAAAGCACTTAAATGTATGTGCACACACACATCCAGTGTCACTGTGGCTTTAAAGTTCTATGCAAAATGATATATAAACACTGCAAAACAAAGCACTCACCTTTAATTATTCAGTACAAGGAAATGTTTGGCTTTTATAAGAACATTAGTGTTTATTTCGAATATGAAATCAGAAAAGCTCTAATCTAGTAAACATTCTGCAATGTGTTGATCAAATATGTTTATTGGTTATATGCAACATTCGTACAAACTGTATTCTGCTGTACTGAAAAAAATACTAGATGCCATATTTTATTGTCTTGTTAAGTACTATTTATTCAATTATTTTTTTATCCATTAGGAAAGCATGATAAAGCCAGTGGGGAACTACTAGAAAGAGGTTAATAAGGATTTTATAAGTGCCTAGTCAAATGAAAGGAGTTTTGGTTGTTATGTAATTTGTTGACTTGTTGTACTTTTATGCAATGTGTTGCTTTGGTTTTTATGCTGGTTTAATACATCATAAGCTCAAATTGTCAACTGCCATGCTGAATTTTTTTTTAATTTAATTAAAAATTAAAATGTTAGTTGGTCTAATTTTGATTATGATTTAATAGTTTTCAATACAATTAGATTATATTTAGTAAGTTGCTAGGAAATTGTTTATCAAGAAGAGAATTGTTTAAAAATGTGAGGTTAAGAACTACTCCATCAGATTTTGCAAAAAATTCAGATGAAGCACACTTGCAACTGACAAAGAAACCCTGCAGGCACATTTGCATTAGCATAATCTGAAACCACATTATAATTTACTGATTATTATTACTGGTTACCTTTACATTGTCTTTTTGAACTATGATAAAGTTCGTCCTGCTTTTCCATGTGGTTGTCCTGTTTATTGAACACTCAGGTGGGAAAACGCTGTGTGGAAAGCCAAGCTTTATCTGATTCCATACTTTATCAAGTTTGATTATGTTTCCATCAGTCCTTTTTCCATTATGCTTATCTTACCCAATTTGGGTGATTTTACATAACAATAACCTTCATGCCAAATCCTCAAAAAGATCAATCAATTCATTAAGTAAAGACTAATGAAAACCAATTAAGTGAGTCCTCGCGTCCTTATTTACTGTTGGAATGGATTATTTCACTGGTGTCTCTGCATTAAGCCTCCACCCGCTATGAACACACACACACACGCTCCCTGGCGCTGTTTACTCTGCAGTTACACACTTCTGTGCATAGTGCTACCTAGAATAGGATGCTTATCTTATCTTCCGTTCCTGCTGTGGATCATGGTCTTTTTTTCCTACTTCCAGCTCCCAGGTGGCCTGTTTCGCTGGACGCAGGGGGGTCTTAGCACAAAATTAAGAGTAGCATGTGAAAAAGGTGGGGTTGACGCTGATCTACAAACTGGGTGTGTGCCCTTTCTTCCTCCACCCCTCCCTCCCTTGAAGAATGGTGACGGCTGTGAGTTGGGCCTCACTGCTCAGCCACCGCATGCATTCTTACTCTGATCACATGGAACAGGGTGGCACCGAGCTCATGCAACCACTTGTACTTGTGCTTATCTTGTGTTTTAGAGCATTAATGTGAGTCTAGATCAGTGCTGACACATACATCGCTACATCTCATGTCATTCTTTTTTACCTTTAAGCACTTGATTAAACCACAAATATGTGAGCAAATAACGCCTAAACGTGTAAACAGAGGCTTAGGCACAGCCTTGGTTGGCCATTAGAGTGAGTCATTTGTTTAAAAGGTGCAGTAGTGTAACAAAGGTGCATTACAAACAACCACTATATCGAGCCGGGCTGCACAGTGCACGCCAGCAAGCATGAATGAGATGGAATCTTGTGCATGCATTGATTTAAAGAGATAACATGCAAAACATATGCATTTTGGAGAAGAATCCAGTCATGTGACTAGCTAACCAAAACATGGCATATCCTTACACAGAGCTGGTGCAGTTCTTAGTTTTTGCTTGCATCTGTATAACAAATCAAACTAAGCTACACACTTGTCTATCCCTGAGTTTAAGAGGTTTACCCTAGCAGGGCCAGTTCTTGGAATCCTGTGTGGTGTGTCTTGGAAGGGGAAAAAGCACAGATAAAAGGCAGGCATTGACAGAGGTTTTGTAACACTGAACTCTTTTACCAGGAAAGTGGTGTGAGGCCCGCGCCACAGTTCACAGCTACCCTGACTGCAGGCCTGTTTCGGGCCTGCTGCAGTTAGCAGAGGAACACGCCGTCCCCTTGCATCTGGATACTTGTGTCTGGCTCCTTCTATAGCCAAGGCGTGCAAAGAACTATTTAATTTCTTCAATGCTTTATTCCTTAAGAATACGTTTAGTCTATATTAATTATAATAAAAGTATCTTAGATAATATAAGGTAATAAAAATGTACACAGACATGAGACATGAGACATAAGACATGATTGCCACAACAACTGCCTCAGGTATCAGTTTGTGTTGCTATGAAAATTGTGGTGGTATGTGCTAATTTAGAAGACTCATGGCCTGAGGACAGAAGTTCACATAATCTTCTTACTATTTTGCTATGATACTTTCATACTCAGACAAGCATTTGCAAAAGTGACATATTAATATACAGTAACCAGGGGCGGAAAAAGTACTGAAATCTCATGTACTACAATACTACCAAAGTATTACTTAACTACTAAGTATAAGTACTTGTGGAAACTACTCAAGAAGAATCTGCTCATGTTTGGTTTGTGAGATGTGATTTGGTCTCTAGATATCGGGGTCAATTGTAGGCTACTCAGGAGCAATTCATGCTTTTAAACAGAGATAACTTAAAGCATTTAGTTTAAAGAAAATAGCCATAAATGTACAATGTCTTCAAAAAACTTTATCACAATAAAGTGAGTATTTGTAATTAATTACTTCCATCAGTAAAAGTAATACATAAAGGTTCCATGCATGGTAAGCACTGTGAAATTGCTGAATAAACAGAATGCAGAAGAGATTATGTATACTGTACTTGTAAGACAGACCTAGTAGAGACACAGAAAATAAGATAGTGATTCAGGCCATGTTAAAACTGAGCTGAAGTCAGTCTCGACAGTCCACAACTTTTGGATTTGGTGCAGGAGGGTTCTGGGGCAAACTGAGCCCAGATCAGATACTATAACTGTCTTGTAAAATGGATTTAGATCATATTACAAGCTGACTTCCAATAAGCTTTTAATATAAATTAGTCCATGTTACAAGCTGACTTCACATCAGCTTTCAATATAAATTAGTCCATGCTACAAGCTGACGTAAGATTAGCGTGTAATGGCACCGATCCAAGCTGTGATAGGTGTCACCTTGGCCCAGCCAGTCTCGGCCATATGTTCTGGACCTGTCCTGCCCTTACTTTGTTCCGGAAGGGTGTATTTGATTCGCTTTCTGCCATTGCATCTGCCGACATCCGCCCTGCACCAACAGTTGCCTTGTTTGGGGTCCTTCCTGTGGGCAACTCACTTCCATCACAATTCACTGAGCTGGTGGCTTTCCTCACACTGCTTGCAAGGCGTGCCATTTTACTATGCTGGAAGAATCCTTGTGCTCCATCTCACTCACAGTGGGTAAGAGATGCTCTTCATTTTATGTCATTGGAAGGAGTTAAATATTCTCTTTGAGGGTCCATCAGGAGATTTTCTAAAATGTATGAGCCCTTTATGGACCACGTCAAGTCCCTGCAGCTAGAGTTCGTCCCCACTGTCTGAGCTACCTACTCCGCTTCAGCAGGTCACTGTCTGCACTTCCCATGTTGGCAGCACACAGCATATTATGTTGTTAGATACTTATTTAACTTTATTCACTATGTACTTATTTAGTTATTTACTTCATTTATTTTACTTCATCATTTTTATTATTTTAATTTTTCATTTGGTTATTTTGTTATCTTGGTTAATATCTGCTTCGGCTATATGGTTATCTGTTTGCTTGTTTCCCGTTTCTATTGGAAAATTAATGAATAAATCATATTAAAAAATAAATTTCAAAAAAGATAAGCATGTAATATGAACTTCAGATCAGCTTGCAATATAGATTTAGATTTGAATTCAGTCTCGACAGCCAACTTCTTTAGATTTAGTGCAGGAGTGTTGTGGGGTGAACTGAGTCCAGATCAGCTGTCTGTGCCCCGATAACAGGGTTCAAGGATGTGCAGCTGTCACCTCCCTGGCCAGCAGGAGGTCTGAGTAATTAGGCCAGTCGTATTAATCCCCCGATGCTACTGACTCCAGGCTCCCTAGTGGGGGAAAACCTCTCGAGCGGGGTTATCACAGGTCACTAATACAACTTGCACTGGGCTGGCCTTAAAAACGTTCAGCGTGGGATTTCAGATCGAAGTCTTGGCTACGTCGAAAAGGGCAATAAAGAAATGCTCAGTCTGTTCAGAATAAAAGCTCATTGTCCTTGCAATGTCTGCAGGAGTTTTTGCACTTAGCATTACCTCTGAGCAACTGAGCTGAGATCAGTGTTCTTGTTTCACTCTAAATGCTTCAATTCCAGGCTTCAAAAGAACCAAAGATCATTGCAAGGTTAGCGTCCAGACTCAGTGGCAGACATGTGGCAGAGCACAGAGGCAAGACCGCAGTTAGAAAGTCCCCACTAAGTGCCTTTGTCTGCAGCCTGTAAATAAGGCCAGGACAGCATTGGCCCAATTACACTCAGGCACTCGGGCAGACACTACAAATCCCCACTCCAATCAGTTCTATTAGCTTGAGTGCATACAGTCACAGTCTTAGCTATTTTTGTGAGGTACTTTCATACAGCTTTAACTTTCATAAACTAAACTATAACCTTAACTTTAACATCAATAATCATTTTTTTTACTAAATAATACTCTAATTAATTATCTACATAATACTAACTCTGTCCTTAGTTCAAAACTCCCACTACTTCCACTGATTACCATTGGCATTAGATGATGGCATTGATACTAAGCCTTACACAAAATTAGAAAATCTAATCACAGAACCTCTATGAAAAGAAAGTTCTCCTGTCCTTTTGGGGACAATCAGTTCCTCACCTTCATCACCTAGAAAGAAACCTGTCCACGCTCACACCCACCCACACCCAAACCCACACACTCCTAACACAGACTGAGAGACATCATGGCCATAATCCTGTATAAGTGCATGCAAAAAATGCTATAAGTAGACAAGGTTTTTGCACACAAAACCTAAACAAGCAACCAAAAAAACTCCCAGAGGAGCATGATCCTGCTCACAAGTTTAAGCAAAAGATTCATTGTAATGTCTCTTTTTGTCTCTTTAACATGTCACAACTGAGGGAGAGTGGTGCAAAATGACCTAGTGTGCAGAGACCGGCTTTCCTCTCCTCACCCACGCATTGTTCCCCTCCGCCTTCCCTATAATTTATTTTCCGCGCACACTTACATAGGACAGTTTCATCCTAATCTTATCAGCACGGGAACTCTAGGAGGGGTGAATGAGTCAGTATCGCTCTGTCTCTCCTCTGTTACGCATACATTTTTTTCTCTTCCCTTTAATTGTCCTTATATTATGTTCTGTGCCCTGTGCTGTAGAAAGTCCCCACTACACACACACACGCACACACACACAAACCGATGGAAGGAATGAGGTGCTTTTCATCTGCAGCCAGTGGCTAGGGACAGACTGGGGCGTTCTCCCTCTCTCTCGTTTTAATTTTTTAAAGGAACAGTGAGTCCCGGGACAGGACAGTCAGACCGAGGCAAGGAACCGGAGGCTAGGCGCTTCCCTCCCATATAGTTGATGACTCCGCAGAGACAAACTGACACTTTGCACGCCAAAAGAACAAACGGGAACATAATGCTACAGCACGGGAACTTCAAGTCTTCATGCATTTGAATTCAGGTCATCTGCAGATGGAAAGGTTTTTTTGTACTGCAATAATTGATCACGCATTTGAAGGAAAAGACAGTTTCCTTGCACAGGTTTAGTCCTCGAGTGCGCTGAACAATCAGTTCTGGGAAAGCAGCTGTACAGAAATTTGAATTCTAGGAAACACCCTGCTTGGAAGTGCATATCTACAGTGTATACAGTGTGCATTTGTGTGTATGTGTGCACAGAAAGAGAGAGCGAGAGAGAGAGAGAGAGAGAGAGAGAGGTATCCCCTTTAGGCATCATACTCACCTTTCAAAGCTGTTGCTGCTGGAGAGGTAAACAAAAACACAGTGTCTAACCTGACACGCACCCCTCCACATACATACTGTATCTCTGTATCTCTCTGTAACTCTCGATAATAATCTTAGTTCCACTGACCAAAAATCTAATTATAAGGTCATGTCTTATAATGACCTTTGCACCAATAATCTGAAATATGTGTAACACAGCATAATTAGGTTTTCACAAATACCACACACAGGCACATACATCATGCTGTGTTTGTGAGGCACCTTCACCATGACTAAATAATAAAAAGAACTGAAATTGCACTTCACTTCTCTTGACTGCTGCGAAAATACTTATTGATATATTATTGAAACACTATTTGCACATACTAGTGATTGTAATTTTGTGAAACTCTATTGCACTATAGAACATGCTACTGATTGGAATTTCTCTCCACTTGACTTTTACGATACTGGCTATTGAACCTTACTGTACATATTACTGGTTGTAGTTTTCTTCTACTTCATATTCAACTGTCAGTAATCATATGCACATTCAATGAAAAAAGATAACTCCAGGATCAAAACTGTAGTTTTTAAATTTTGCATGTAACTATATTGCAAAGTCTGTTTTGTACCTCTACCTCGAGTTTTTATATTTTACAGTCTATTTATTTATTTTTTTACTTACTCTATGTGCCTTATTTGTTCTACTGTTCTTTGTTTGTTTGCACTGAAAATAACCTGGAGCCACGTCGTCTCGTCTCTCTATGTATCTGTACAGTATATAGCAGAGATGACAATAAAGTTGACTTTGACTTTGACTTTTGACTTTGACTTGTATTGTATTTATATATTGCTCACTGTATGTGCCTTATTCTGTCTTTTGGTACTGTGGATGCTGGAGCCACATTGTCTTGTCTCTCTAACCATTCTCAGGTTTTATTGTACAGGACAATTAGGTCTTACTCAATTTAAACAGTTCTACAATTTAAATAGTTCTAGACTTTACCTCAGTAGGCAAAAGCAAATCTTTTTTATACACACATGTACACACACCCTCAGGCCTTCTGTCAGGGATTCCCTCTTTGGTGACCTGTGTGTAAGAACACCTGTTATCAGTTGACAAAACACTGCAACATGTTTGACTCACTCGCCTTCCAGACTTTCCTCTCCACTGTCCAGATGTGATCTGCACTCTCACTATAGTGACTAAAGCAGCCCGTCTCTGACCCCCGGGACAAATGATCATGCTCGTTCTGAATCACACTTGTTTGCACATTTATAGCTCTATGGAGTCTCATGCACGGCTCATTTTAGCATTTTCCCATTTCGCAACATACCTCACTCAACTCGGCAGTTTTTTATAAAAGGCCTTTATGAGTTCTAAACTAGAGTGTTGCATTTAAATGTAATTTTTGGATACTCCAGGGTTGAGCTAAAACAATGTATTGTAGCACAATATTTGTGGAAATATGACCTTGGGGTGTAAAAATTTGGTGATTTAAAAAATATAACAATGCACTGAAGCATTTTCTCCAACATTTTCTATTCCAGAGCCGGAACTGGCAAACAGCAGTGTATTTTTTTCTTTAACCTGTGTGAATCACTTCCTTTTCTTTTGGTCTATAGTCACGCTGTACAATCAAAGCAGTCTCACAAGATACAATTTTTTTGCATTGCTAAGATCCTCGTAGTAGTACATCCCTCCCTGGAGTCTCCCTTCATGTTTAGGGCATGTTTTTGTGTATGTTCTCTCCGGGGAAACTGTCTCCTAACACGGGAAGTGATAGCTTTGACCTGGCCGCTCGTTGCCATGTGACGAGGCAGCAGCATTGTTGCGACGTGGGCTGTGGCAGGCACCCTGTCCGTTGCTTGGTGTTCCACAATCACCTTATTGTTGGGATCACAAGTGTAGTTGTTTAGGCCAGACCTATCCCTATAGAAACGCTTTACAACCCGGCTATCAAGTTTTTTCCTCATTATATATATGACATTCGCATCAGGTCTATTCTATTTGTATCACTATTTGCCCTATATGTTTGATGTTCTTTTCTGCAGGATTTACAGGAGGCAGGCACTTAAAATAAAAAATTAGGCCATAGATGCTTACATTTCTTTATTACCAGATGTACAACAAACACATGATCCAAAATGAACTTTAATAAAATGCATATTTACATAAATCCAGAGACCCATCTCAAATGTCCCACATTTTGGGTGAGAGTTGCATAACATGTATGTTTAAAAAATTACATAAGTTTGAATAAGTTATATGGTGTACTAAGCCACACAATCACAAACTAGGTTACAAGCAAGGGGGCACAAGATATCAAGATATTGTTTCAACCTCTCCATAACAAAGTCATATTGCTGTACTTTCTGTACTTTTTGTCCAGTCAAGTGACTTGAATAAGACATGCATGTTCAACCTCTAGCTTCACAGATTATCCAGCGTGACATTTGCTATTTTTGTACATTATGGCACATTATCCTTATATACCATAGCTGCTATAAGTCTTCTTGCTGTGGCCTGAACTGCAAAACAAATGGCAGATTGTGTGATGCAGCCAGTCAGATTTGGGGATGCTCCGAATTACGTAAGAGGCATGTGACAGTCCAGTGGCTTGAGAATCACATGAGGTTACCGGATTGAGGCCCACTCTGCCAAAGGAGGAGCAATTGTGTGTGTGCTATAAACAGCACTCCTGACTGTATTTGCCTTTGGCTCCAAAATAGCACCAAGAAGGGCTGCAAACCAGTGACAAACTCAAGCCAGACTAATTGAGGAACAAAGCCTCCTGATTGTGCCTTCTGATTTGCGGCCTGACACTGGCCGCTGCCCACGCTCCCCTTTTAGATGATTAAGGAGAGCATAGGGCCAGTCCCATGAACATGATGGGGTCTTACTCATCCCCTGTTTGAATGCAACACTGCCTGGATGCATGTTTTGGAGGGGAACTTGAAAACAAGCTGAAGAATAGGGCCTTAGTAAATGATGAAAGCTGAGCTCATACCATGTTCCCTTAAAGTTTGAGGTTACCATCACATTGCTCATAAATGTCACCAGGCCTTATGACTTGCTAATAAACAGCAAGGATCTAGACAGGCCATGGAGGGGCAAAAATCAAGTGGCTATTGATGTTACAAACAGTATCAGAATAAAGAATGACACTTAAAAAAAAAAAGCACAGACTATGACAGTGGATGCCTGTTTATGAGACATTTGTTGGTTCGGTGCTGGTCAAAACACAGCTTTAGGGACACTTTTAAAATGTGGTAGCTTTTCTGGTAGCTATTTTTTATTTTACAAATAGTGATGTGTGGCAAAATGCTGCATTGGAACAAATAAGACACTTATTTTTCTCTCTTGACAAAGATGGATATTTTTAAACTACCAGGTGTTTCTGACTGGCATTGAATTTGCAGAGGTTTCACCTGATAGGCTACAGTGCATGCGCAAAAAGATGCAAGATGGAGTCCACTTTGGCGAAGATGGAAAAGAGAATTCATTGCCATGAAATAGAATTAATGTAGTTTTTCTCTCTAGCTTGGAGTATAGCTAATTACTATATTAAAGCAGTAACTTGGATGTAGCTTGAAAAGATTCTCCAACACTTGTTTATCAAAACAAAGCTTGAAAGATTTTTGCTATACTAGTGTACACTGACAGCCAGCTAAAACAGCTTTCTGAAGCATTCATGTTCTACAGAATAAAGGAAATGAAGACCACTGCCACATACACTTTGTATCTTTTTCTGCCCACAAAGTAGCAAAATTAAATCAAACCCTGAATGGAACCCCTGAGTAATCTGATAACGGTCACATCACTGTTTTGCTGATCTCCATAGTAATTTTATCAATGTTGTCCACTTCTTGATACTGTTGACATGTGACTGTGTTGCCAAGAGCCGTTTCCGTTTATTCTGGGACTGGTCAACAGTAGTCGTGGTGAGACAGGGCCTCCCGAAGAAGGAGGGGGCAGGAAAAAAAACATGCAACTGTCTGCACTGAGTCAAGCTGCTCACCCTCATGGAATTTAGTGCCTTACTCATGTTGAGATTAAGACTTTTCCACAAGCATTTGCAAGCTAGACACCCAGAATAACTTTCTATGAGCAATCTTGTGGCACCCAGTGGCTAACTGATGGCTGCTGTGGCTCGCAAAAAAGTGAGCTATATTGCTTGTTAGAAAGACGATGCTAAAGGGAGTCCCCGAGGCACGGGCAACCCTGGAGGGAAGAGACCCAAACAGTGCGGTTGCCATGACTTGAATTACTGGTCTCCCATAGCAAGACAAATACGTCTCCGAGTACTGTTCCTGTCACTTGGATTGTGCAGCCAAAGTGCATGAACATTCACTGAGCAAATTTCACAATCAATTGATTTAAATGTAGTTACAGAAGTAAAGTTGCACTATTTTGGTTTAATTTCTCTGCAAATTTTCTGTCACATACATCCCTGCAGTGCCTTTCAGTGCTCTCCTTGCCTTTGTGCTGTGGGACAGTTTGTTTTGTCTACTGTAATTCCAGTAAGTCCCTTTCATTTGCTAGAAATGTCTGTATTTCCCACAGACGGCAGCAAGCGAAACGAAAGTCTCCTGGTCATGAATTGTATCCCTTCCTATTAAGGCTATTTCCTTGGAAAGAGTCTTTCTGCACTTCCTTCCCTTCCATGCAAGTGTGTGTGTGTGTGTGCTGCTTAGTTTCTGGAAAGAGCTGGCTGTTCATGTAAGTGTATCTTTTACAAGACATAAACAGAATTGCTATGAGAGGAATGGAAGAGATGACTTCAATGGAAAGTGAAATGAAAGTATTTCCAGCTTTTCAAGAAAGCAAGGAAGGACAATAATACACCATTCCTTAGAACAGCTAATATTCTCCAATTGAAAATATGCTAATCGTTCACTTTTCAATTGGGAACCGTAGGAGGAGTAGCCGTAAACCTGAGTGACACAGACTGTTGGTCAGACACAGAAGCTTGAATTGCATTAATTGCATAAAGCTTGAATTGCTCATTTAACTAGCCAAATTAGCTCTTGTCAACAATTCCTCTCTTAAACATTGTTATCCACACAATGTTAAAGTATTTCTCACTGTCTTCGCTTTCTCAGATTGCGTCTCTGTTTTGTCCTGTGCAACTGTTTCACATAAAATAACATCATCAACGTGCTATAAAGTATCTTCATTCATTCATTCATTCATTATGTGAACCGCTTAATCTCTATTGGGGTTGCGAGGACCTTAAGATGTTAAAATGCTAATAGTAGCCAAGTTATAAATATTGAGTAAAACAGCTTGGAAGGGCAAAATCTTTTTTTGTGTCTCTGTTTTCCTGTTCAACTGCGTCACATAAAATTACATTATCAGGTCGCAACTCCTGAGTCAAACTCACTTCCCATTGGTACACCAAATTGGATCTATTTTCACCCAAACTGAACAGGCATGTAACAATACATCAGTCTACATTGACACATCAATTCAATGACCAACGAACCCATAACATTGATCCCAAATTTAAACATTGATTAGACCAAGTAAGCTCAGAGACATTAGCTGGTTACAGCAACTTTTATTAAGCATAATAACACAGACAGCTCATAGCTCAAATGATATTTCGTCTCATGACGAATGTTGTGAATCAGCACATCAGTGAAGTATAGTATTGTCTGTCCCTTTTACACTGACTAAGCGCTTTAACATGCCAACAGGCTAGTTAGTCCCAAAACTGACAACGTTTCACCCAGATTTGCTTTTGTAGTCTCTAAAACATGACGTTCCCTGACACACCTGCAGCCCCAGGAAAAATATTTGAATGTTAATCTATTTAGAGGTGCCTTTGTGTAGCAGACACAGCCCTGAACTGGAGTCAGGAGACGCCATGCATACTGTACAGCACAGTACGTCCCACAAAGAAAGCCAGGAAACCAAGTGCTAAAAATATCAGGCCTTGCTAAAAAAGGTGCATGCAGTCTCAGACACACATAAGCAAAGGAGCATTTTAGAAGCCTTCATTAGTTTGAATAGTAGGTTTATCCTTTGTTTGTTTAGGGTGATATCACGTTTTTTGAGGGTGTGCAGCCTGTGAGCTCTACATACAACAAGGAACCTGAAAACAAAGGTTAGCACGTTGGCATGTTCAATAGATAAAAAGTGAAATAAATGTGTTAATTCAGAATTAACAGCTGACATCACTGTTCACAGACTTCTGAGGATTCCAAAAACAGTGAGGTTGTGCTGAGCAAGTAGCAATGACCTGACAAAGCACCGGTCAGTGCTAATTAACCGTAATATACTCAAGAGCTGGGTATGCCGTCCCGTGACAGAACATCATAAACAGATCTCAGCGTGAGCTATTTTCATCTGCTTGTTTTCAGTCTTTCTAGGTAAGCACTCAAAAAGTCATTGGGCATGGGCCAGAGAATGAAAGGCACTGCGACTCGGTTCGTGCATAAAAACAGACAAACAGACAGCAAACCACCCACCTCTCTCTCTCTCTCTCTCTCTCTCTCTCTCTCTCTCTCTCACTAACTCTTTCTCTTCCCTCGCCTCTTTCTTCTCTCTTATGCTGACTTCCTGCACAGCCAGCCCTCTTTGGCCTAGCCAGCTGTGTTGTTTTTTGGTGTGAACCAACACCCACATACATACACACACAGTAACAAACGTGATCCCCCCTCCACCTTATCACGATGCATAATGTAAAAGTAATTAGTCATTTATTGTCCTCCCCCTTTCTCCAAGGGGCAAACAGCATCACAACATGTTGTGTTGTCATGTTGTTGTCCTACTCGTGTTTTGCTCAACTCCATGACTGTATGATGTCACTGCAGCAGGATTACCTTTGCACTGCAAAGGCTGTTTTCATGCTCTTAGGCTGAGGTATTGATTAATGGTCTTGTTGCCAGTCTTGACTGCGTCGTTCACAGTAAGTTTGGAGCAATGAGGAGCAGAGAATCCGGCCCACATTTTGAACCCATGCACAAACATGTCCGGATATTTTAATGTCATGACTACCACACTTGTTTTTAGGTGTACTCACAAATATATCATATACTGTATACCATCAGTCCATTTACTTACTGACTTGTAGGTATGGGTGTAACGATACATCTATCTACATCACTCTACATCAATACATCAATTTAATGACCAATAAGCCCATAGCATTAATCCAAAATAACAAACAGAAAGTCTATTTTTATTAAAATTGTAAGTTTTTCATTTCAATGTCTAGTTGAAATCAGGAATAAAAATGTCCAATGATTATTTATATGCTTTTGGGTTTTGATATGAGTGGAAGTGTGTTAAATCAGCATTGAAACAGAACTGAATCGAATTGTGTCATGACAGACTTTGTCACATTTTCAGACATCAAATCATTGTACACTGAATTGATAATATAATATTGTATATCGAAATCGTGATTAAATTTGTTTATACCCCTGCTTATGGGGCAGTGCTCTGAGTGACTATGGCCCTGTGTTGGTGACCATAACATTTGGGCTTCAAACCCCTGTAGCGCTTAAAACCACTGTCCCTGAGCAAGACACTTAACCTCAAGTTGCTAAACCTGTCTTAGCCACTAAGAAAGTGGCTCTGGATAAGAGTGTCTGCTAAATGCCATAAATGTAAATGTAAAAAGGCAAAATTTATGTAAAGTCAAACATTCAAAGAAATGCAGTAAGGCAAGCAAAGTACAACCATGTATGAATCAACTCATTGTTTTTGCACATCTTTTGGAGGTATACACAGGTATTTTATTAGTCTATCATGAATTGAAGATGCTTGTTATTAAAACTGGTTGCTTATATCATCTATGTCATCAAAGCTGCATGTTTTTGTAGAAGACATTTAGAACTAATGCAAATCTACTTTGCTGTGGATGCTTTTCTGTGGCTAAGATTGTTTGTGGCTGCTAAGACTCCTGAAAACCACAATATGTCATGTTAAGATCAAGCGCTAGCAGAAACTAGCATTAACTAGTTGAAATTGGCATTAGTTAATGACCTACAGATGGAACATTTATCTGAAGATAACTTCTATAAAAACATATACTTATACCTACTTATTATGGAGAGTTTTTTCATGAGGGAAAAAAGCAGTTTGAGTTCTTGCACACATAAAAAAGACATAAAGCTGGTGGTGTTGTTGGAAACAGTATGTGTTATGGAATTGGCCGACATAGCTCAGTTCTGCCACAGGCACAAACACGCTGTTCCCAATATTTTTTTTCCACACACAATCATGAAAAACAAAGAAACATGTGCTGAAGCATATCTTTAAAAAAGGAGTCACATGCGTTTCCAGACCCTCCCTTCCTTCATCCCCACCTCTATCCTCCCCCACCCCCTCACTCTCTTTCTTTGGAAAACATACAATTGCAAAACACTGATGTCAATGTTGTTGTCAAAGTAGCTTTAGCTGGATGGACTAAGTGCAATGAAGCAAGAAGCAGGTTTTAGCCTGAGAAATTATAAGGTTGATGTAGCTTCATTTTAGCAACAAACACTCTGGTAGCTGCAAGTTTGCTAAATTTAGTTGTGCAGGCATTTGATGGGATGTAACTCGAACCATTTGCATAATATAATATGTTAAATTGATTAATGTTATTCTCCACACTGCCAAAAGAGCAAGCTACTGAGGTTCTTCCACTGAGGTGTCACTTTGCAAAGGATTGTAGGACATTTTGTGCAAAAAGACCAGTTACTCATGTTCTAGCTTCTTAAGTACAGGTTGTAATGCTTTTCTAAATACAAGGTGCAAATTTGAACCTTTCTTAACAAGCACAGTACGTTAACATCAAACAGGTCTGCATTCACAAACAGGGATCAAGATTCCAGAAACTTTAGCATATGAACTTGGGCAGCTGCCTGAAACAGTGTGTAACAGAACTCTGCCCTCCTTTGAAACATGCATAAACACTCTCTCTCTCTCCCACTTGCTCCTTCTTTCTCTCACTTTCTTCTTGCTCCTCTGTCTCTCACTGCCCCCACCCCACACACACATTCTCTCGTAAACACGCGGAACGTATTGTGCAACGGAAAGGAGTCTGCGCATGGGCTGGAGCGGAAAAAGGGCCGTCCCATCTTCGCTGTTTTGGCACACACCTGCCCTTTTGATTGGCTGGCTGATTGTAACCCCACGTCAAAGGAGAGAACACAGTGGAGCTCATGAACCAAACAGAATGTTCCAGGGTGCTCTGGACATTATTTACAGGCTCCAATGGGGGTGGAGCAGTAAGTGGGCATGCTTAATATTCAAGATGAATTGAGGTTGCGCAAAAAATGCTGGAGCTTTGCATAAACGTCCAAGCGAGAGGGTCATTGCACTTTGCAATCTACCTTTCAACTCGGTTCACCCTCAGTGATACACTGCAATTGCTTTGACACTTCAGACTCCATCTTGCATGTGCAGAAGCCTATGCATTCTGCAGCATTTGCAGAAGGAACCAATCTGCACAAGATTATATAAACATTTCATTCTAGACTATGTGAGCAAGGGCACATTGCATTCTAAGAAAATAGCTGCAGCATGGCCAGGATGTTCTTTTCCCATAGCCTCTTTGTACATACCTTGTGCAGTCTCTAGGGTATTTAAGCCAAAGAGGAAACTAATTATCTATGCACAAAAATGACAGACGATTGAACCATGTGCAGTTATTTATATTCCTAAATTTAAAAAAATGCATAGGCTGCATATCCTGATCCTCTGATCTTAGCTGTGCAGTTATATTTCAATTTCCTTCACTTTGCATACTGTGTTTATCTTGAATGTGCCGTACACCAAAAATATGCCAACTAGATCTTTGAATGCAGCACGTGGTGCATGTCATTTTGGGACCTTTGGAATCCTATACAGATTCTTTACGTACCCTAGTCTTTTACTAAGCTGTGCTTGAGCATGTCCCTTTCATAATGCTGCAGAATAATAAAAGAAATGCTACTAAGAGATGAAAGCTAGACTTTGCCCTCCAAAATGGATAGTTGATAATTATATGTACTGATCATAGATAATAAGCGAAATAATTTCTGGAAATAAGTTAATGATTTAAATCAGGCCTAAATACAAAGTTCTATGACTGCATTGCCAACCTAATGTACTTAGTGTACTTTCCTTTAATTGTCCATTATTTCTTGTGTGTGTGCTATATAACTAAGTTGGAGGGCATACAGAACAGGCTGCAGGCTTTCTTGGGTGAGGCTAGAAAAGGGAGCTGAAGCGACATGCCTGAGCATAATAAATAATAAAGGTTGGTGTTGCATTTCCTTTTTGACTTTGATTGAGGTCTAAGTCTGAAATAAGATCATTACTGAAAACATGAGGGTAAACCATAAAATGTCAAATTTGCCTTTATGTTGCGCAACAGAACGTGTGTTCTTGTGTTGTGTCACTGAGTGCATATGAACTACTTAAAAATAATGCTGTTATTAATACTGGTAACTGAATGAGATCAAAATAAAAGGTAAATCAGTGTCATGCATTCTGACTGCTTAACAGCTTGTTCCATGTCAGCAGAGAGGTGCTGAACGTTGGCTATGACCCAATACAGAACATAGGTCGCAGTGACATTTCATGGGAACAATCCCTGGGCAACGCTTACAATTTGCATTACGGCACGAGTCAACCTGCCACATGTTCTGCTGACGCGATCACTGGGTCAGCGTGGCTGAATACGGGACCTGGGCTGTTACAGCCCAAGTACCGTTTCCAGTCAGCAGCTCCTCCACAGAATGTGTGGGGTGAGCTAATATTCCGAAACAGTAGAGCTGGAATGCATGCTGTGGCATTCCGATGCTACTCTGTCACTGCATTGCAGATGCCTTTCCTGGCAACAGGCAGGATGGCTGATACGGGGCTAGTCAACCCAGTACAAGCCTCGAGTGCACTACCGTGGAGAATGGTCTGGAACGGTAGATTAAATTGTGATCCTAACTTCAGCAACATTCATAAAATTCTCAACCATTAAGGACAATTCCCTTTTTATATTATCATCTATTACTATATTAGTGCAATTTTTCCATCTCCTTTCATTTAAGAAACTGTATGTTAATGTGACACAGTAGTTAAATCTGTGTAAACATTTATTGTACATTAATACATTTTATAAGACCCATATAGCTTGGTGCAATAATCGTAGATAAGAGTTTAAAAGGTTAGTGTTAAATTAATACATTTAAAGTGTATTTAAGATTGACCTGGTCCAAATAAGCCTGCAGACAGACTGCAGTTCAACATGGAAATCACTGTCCAATATTAAATATTAGTAACATAATATTAAAATAAAGTAATCTATAGGTAAATTTAGAAGCTAATTTACAATATCCTTTACATTTACAATACACTTTAGTGCAAGTCAGTTCTAGTCTGCAGATTTGGGAATAGTCAGGAGAGACAGTTGTGCAAAATGGCACAAAGGAAAACAGTCAGTGAGTTTAGTCTTTGTCCTCACCAACGATTTGGGAAAGTGTTAGTGTATTTAAATCTTTAAAGTCCACGACTGGAATCAGGACACCGCTTGCTAGCATAACCCACGTCGTGCACTGAAATCGTGCAGATGTTAAATCGGAACTAAAATCTACACAAAACACTTACTAATTGTGAACTGCCAAGTATGTTAGACACTGTACAACGTTTTGAAAGTTGTGTAGCACAAACTAGCTTTAAGTAATGTCTAGGGTGGTTTTAGGGCTGCACAATAACAGAAAAATTGGTACTGAAATTTTGACATTTTTCTAATACATTATAAAAACATACTCTTTATAGAACAAAAGCTTCAATAAATTAAATTAGTCAGAATTAATCATTTTTAAAAGAGTTGTTTTTTTAAATAGTGGAGTTTGTCTGCATAAAAATTACATATCCGCCTTCTTTGATGTCGAGATTTTTGAGACTACAGCGTGATGGCGATGTCGAAAAGATACCGTATATTGTGCTTTATTCTGAGATGTGAACAATGCGTATTGACAATAGGACAGAATAAAATACTAAAATAAAATAATAAAATAAAATACTAAAAAACCAGACCCAAGTTGCAGGATATAAGCTTTTGTTGGCCAACAACATTATATTTGCGAGACAAAGTAGCGCGTGTCTGCACTCGCGCTTCACATCGTGATGTTTTCACATGCAAGTCGTGACCGCTGCGTGTCTGACTTCCTGCTGTGACGGTAACGTGACACCGCAGATTCGAGCGCCACACCGACATTCTACACATCTCAGTTTCAGGACTGTTTTTGCATTGTCTGCCTCAAAAGGAACTCCATCTAAAAGACAGCCCGTGTTACTTTACAACTGCTTTGAAATGCATTTAATAGTTTAGGTCAGTCTCTTTAGGTCTCCTAAATTTGGATAAAAGCTTAGCTTTATGGGACGTAATATCGCATTTTGTCAGTTAATTGTCAGTTGTAAAGGAATTTATTTTATTCATTTAGAAAATGATACTTCATATAGTGCAGTATTTTCTTTGAGAACCTAAGAATTGTTACATTATACCATTAAATGTTTTAAAAAGCAGTATTAGTGTCCTTTTTTAAATGTAAAGAATATAAAACCAAAAAAATAACAATGAATAAATTTAATATGAGTAAATTAGCTGTTTGCAATATATAGTATAGAATGGGAATTGTGCCTCTTTCTCTTATATTGCATTGTTATGGGTTATGAACTAGATGTCCATTTTTCATACATATTTACGTATGAAAACATCCTGCATTTCATTATTTTTATGCATTGTGGATGCTATATATTGCTTGCTTCTTGCATTGCATTGGCATGTATTATATGTCATACAGAAACTACAACACTGCATGTTAAACATAGCAGACATTTAAACATGAAATCATTATAACAGGAACTTTGCAGAGCTTGAGGTTATCCGGTTCATATCAAGGTTAAATGATTGCCACATAGTATGCCTTCTCTTCAAGAGGCTGGTAGCTGTGGCCAGATTTAGCCTGTCCTTTTTCAGCATAGCATTGAATCACAGATTTCTAATGAGGCTGACGTTGACCCTCACAGCGGCTAATTCCATGCTGGCAATATCTAATACTCGTGCTCAGTTATGTAAGCTGTTTGAGAGATCTGTCCTAGTGTATCACGTTTCTGTCCCTGGGCTGTTGCCAGAACCTTCCCCTGCTGCAGCCAGAGGTTTCCTGCAGTGTTCTAAACTTTGTCTTCAGGACATAGTTGTAAAAGCAGGTACAAATATGTTGCACGTAGCTAAAATAGTTTGCATGTGATGTTCTACAAGGGTGCCCTTTGTTCTCTGGAATTCTTAAGTGAACTCTGGGATGAAGCGTCTTTTCTTGGGTTATATGTCTGTTTTGTTTCTTCCTCCCTTTGTGGCAGCGGGAATGCAGAGAGCTCTGAGAACAGAACGAATCTCTCCTTCCTGCAGGATAATGGGAAAACAATAAAGGGGAGAGAGAGTGGAAGAGAGGTAGTCACCTTTCTAGCATAACCTTGGTTAAACCTTCCTCTTCTTTTCATGGCTCTGTCCTTCCCTCCCTCTCTCCTGGCCCTGATGGCTTCATTGTCATGCCAGTCAATGCTGGACTCGCCTCATGAAGTTGATTCCCAAGTCTTGCCCAGATATTGGGTCGCTGACTGGACAATGCCCCTTTGTTGCTGGAGCCTCAGCGTCTTCCGGTCACAGACCTGTCATGTAGCCTCCCCATGGCTTAATACCACTGATGAATAGTTCCCAAGGTATAGATAGAAATATATATTGTAAATGTTACTCAACAACAATAAGCAAGTGTTAACAGAAAATACAATAGACAGGACCTTCGTTTTTCCCATCAGTTAACCACCTGATTATAAGAGGTGGAGTCAACTAGGGCCTGTTTGGGTGATTAACTCACTTAAATGAGTGACACGTCTAACTTAACGCTTTACAGAAGCCAAACAGTAGCAAGCTACTTTTATAATGCCACTTTTAAAATGATACAAAAATACTTTTATTTTTCACTTTACAAAGACAAGCATTTTCATCTAATAGGTATTTCTTATTTTTGTTGAATTTGCAGTGGCATCGGATGGGCTATCGTGCCACTCTGGCACACAGCCGTTGCCTAAGAGTGCATTCTTGGGAGCTGGGTTCCACCTTATGAGGCAGGAAATCCATGATTTGCATTTGAAAACTTTATTAATAGGCCTAGATGGCGAGAACATGAACCAAGTGACATGATAGTATCATGAAAATGCAACCTTGTAAAATTAAAAAATTATAATCTTGACAAATGCTTTACAGCCTATTGAATAAAGTCATGGTTTTTATTTCTATTTTTTGCCCCAGACCTCCTGACATGCCTCTGCGGACCCCCAGGGAGCTATGAGTTAATCTGATCCCAGACTGAAACCACTGCATTATGCTATCACATTAACTCCAGCTGTAGACAGACATGGTGTGTACTTGTGCTGCTTTAAAAGTTCTGGCAGCTCCTGGATGTGTGCTGGAGTTTCACACTGTTCTGGAGTAAAGGTCACTCATTTTCTGTCTTCTAGGAAATGGGGCCCGATGCCTCTCTTGAACTTTGATTATAGCATGTGCCTGCAAGACAGAGGAGGGAGTGTTCACTGGGGCAAGTCTCTGGCCAAACGTCTATCAGGTTAATCAGTGTTCCTCGCGGTCTGCCTTTAAACAATTTTGCATATTTTAGCAAAGATCAGAATGTTCCTAAATGCTTTCAATAAAGTTTTTTTTTACTTAATTAATACCACAGCTGCATTCCACAGAGCATTGCGTTAAAAAACTGAAATGCACAAAAAATGATGGTCATGGTTCGGGTGCAAATTCTTTTCTGCTTCATTTAATTAAAGACATTTTGACCTGACTTAACTTTCTGCGTTTCACCTGTGTCACACTGGGCCTGCCCCCTTCTATCTAAATAACCTAAAATTCTATGTAGGTTTATTAGTGAAAGTTTAGGATTAGGCTCAAATTCCTCTTACTGCCATAAGTATATAGAACTTTTATTAACCTTTTTAACCTTAATGACAAAAAGAATTGTGTGTTCTTGCTTTTGGGACAAGACCCATTCTTCAGCAAGTACAGTCATTTTGCTGATGTGACCCTGTTTTGCACTCATTTCTGAAACGTTTAATAAGGAGAGGGGGAAACCACCTCCTGCCTCATGGTTCTGTGGGAACTCTCAACTGATTTCTCAGGAAACAAGTCTCGCGTATCCGCACACGATCCTGGGCTTTGCTCAACTCCTGCAAAGGGGGGCCTCCACCATCGCTTGGAGATGGGTGGGAAAAAAGAGTGATGGGTGGGAGGATGGTTTTTCCCACACCTTCAGGGCATGAAGAGAAAACAACTGGATGTGACCGAGAAATGAAACGTAGGGGAATGGAGGGAGAAGCAAGTTAGGTTTAGGAAGAGAGGGGAGGAGAGCTGGGGGAAAATGACTTTAAACAGTTAGGAGTACCTTAGGGGCATCAGTTTTCAGAACCCCATTGAGAAAGTAACTGATTCCCACGACAAGCTAGATCTATTTGCAAAACTGGTTTCTGTTGCTAGACCTAAGCAGTGGAATATTGTTCTTGGGACTGAAAGTGCATGGCTATCTGTAAAAAATGGCCAAAAAAAGAAACCAAAGAAACAATTCATTTAGTGTACAAACTGCAAGGAGTCGTTGCTGCAAGTTTCATCAAGATTTTCAATATATCAAGTATCAGTTTGGCTGAATATTCTGGTTTTTTTAAAAGGGCTTCATTCTAACCTGAAAAGTTTCAAGACAATTTTTAGGTTTGGTTTTGCAATCTGACAGTTTTCTCAACAAAAAATCAGTTAATGCTATTTCAGTATTGAAATATTACTTATGTGGTGTAAATGCAAAATAACAGCATTATTTGATTATATACATTTTCTATTTTGTTTTTTTTTCTATGGTAATGTTTGGTGTACTGTATTCAAATAGTATTAGTACTATGTGCACCTAAAATAAGTGTTATTTTGTATTTACATTTGAATGAAGTGATGGATTTGTGGTTCAACTAAACCCTAAATATTAGGATTTGGTGCATCGTTAAATTTTACGAAACCATTTTTGAGTATGGAGTAACAGTGGCAAAGGAAAAACTATGAGAATTAGGAAGAATTTTTAGAGGATCCAAGACCCAGAGCAGGGCCTCATCCTCATCTGGGTTAAGGCAGAAGAGTACACATGTAGTGTTTGTGTCTGAACATATGCCTTATGATTCCAGACCCAATGCAGACAATTGAAAATTTGACAAAATGGGCATATTTTTGAGCACATGTTCACCTTTGATAAAGAAAAAACTTTGTGTGACTGGAACATGACAGTAATTTTTTACCCCAAGCAACTCTATATCTATGTCAACATGCAAGATAATGTTATGAACCGTTTGTCAAATACAATGCTAATAACAGTCAGTCCCCCTAAATGTGGGTCTTGAGCTTTCAGCTTGTGCCAAAACATTCATTTAAGTGTCGCTCTCCCCAGCCATGGGTGGAACTAGGCACTGGATTATTCAGCCTTTCGCAGCTTTAGGAAATCCCTCGACCTTATTTTTAGCACATGGTCTGGTGAAAAGGCATTTGAACGACAGCCCAACATTTAAGGTGGGCACAATGATATACCTTCATTAGACAACTGATGGTATGCAGATTATATACTCTGAATTGTTTTATGAATAGACTTGAGAAAATATACTCATTCCCTGCTACGATTTGCAACGGCAATACTGGCAATACATGCCTGGAACCAGTTAAGGAACCAAACGCCCTGTTCTTTTGTGGTTGTACATGGCAGACTTGCAGATCTGCATCACCAGAATCCCCCCAAAGGGCCACTGAGGGATCTAGACACCCTGCCCTTCCTTGGTTTCCCATGCAAAACCTGCTGAGACCTGCAGCACCAGAATACTTCTAAGAGCCACTGAGAGACCTAGACACCCTGCCCTTCTTTAATTAATTGTGCAAAACCTGCAGTGACCTGCATCACAAGGATCCTTCAAAGAGCCAGTAAAGGTCCTACACACCCTACTCTTCCTTGGTTATGCAAAACCTGCAGACATTTGCACCACTTAAATCCCAACAAAGCAACAACTAAGGGACCTGGATACCCTACACTTTTTTAGTTTCTTATGCAAAACCTCAAGAGATCTGTGTTGCGAGCCTCCCTGCATAGATCTAACACATGGTTTGGGTTCACCTTCAATTGTACCGATTGTACCTTTACTAAATTCTCTGCCAGATGCATTGGACTGCGTTCTCCAGAGTTCTTGTCATGAGAAATCAACAGGGACTTCTTCAACCTTAAGCGATTATCTGAGTAGTAAAATCTAGGCATAGGATACGTGAACTTTGAACTTACAAAGTTTGTAAGTTCAAATCCAGCTTTATTCTACTGCCATGTTTGTCTCAAGTAAGTCTGTGATATCTGCTACTCTGATATTTTGTCTCAAGTACACTTTTGTCCTTAAGTTCTTATTGCCCCAGCATGTCTGCCTTTGTTTCAGTGTTGGGTTTTGAGTAAGGTCATGCAGATAGTGCAGCATGTTCCACTGTGTTCTCACCCCTGTGGCCTAAGCCCTGCTGTAGGTTGCATTCCCATGTGCTCTCTCAGCCAGACCTCTGAACGGCTGGGAGAATAATTTATTTGAACTGAACGAGGAAGGACTGCTGACAGCTCTGGGAAACCTTCCCTTGGTGTTCCTCTCCAATGCTCCTGCTGCAACAGCTGGGGAACTGTGTGTGTTTGTGTGTGTGTGTGTGTGAACAGTGGGAGGAAGGAATGGAAGGAGGGAGGGAGAAAGACAGGGAGTTTTGGGTGTGTTTCCTCAAACAGATGACATGTGCAATGGGAAAGTGGAGTCTTTGACTTTTCTGCTCGTTGTTCGCACCGTAAAAAAAGGAACACTCTATAATTCAAATGCCGCCGCAGTAAAAAAAGGGCCGATTCACATGTCTGAACAGTGGCCATTGATTTGCATGCGCTGTAAGGAAACCATGAGCCTACTCTTTGCATTCCCAGGCTCCTGTTGCACCGATCGTGCTCAACACTCACCCTGTGTGCATCAACAATGGCCCAGATTCATACTGTAGTCCAGGGCGCCTGCCCGCGTTGTTGATGTTGGATCACTTGCTCTGAGTCGTACTGATTGAATCGCGACGTGGTAGGAGGAGGAGGGCAGGCTGGTCCAGGAACAGTGCTCTCAGTCCAACAGGCCTCAAAATGTAGCACACAGGTCAAGAGGCTCTTACCACTTCTGTGCCTCTATATGTCTACGGTTTGCCAATAGGTCACGAGCATCGCTCTGTGACCCCGGCCTCATGACTTGTTTCCTGTGCTCATTGAGGAAAGAAATAGATTGGTTTTAGAGCAAATAGGGTCCTTACAGAGGTCAGATGATAAAAAAATAGAACCTGTTCCAACCTCAATTCCTCCTAATTCCATACAATTGTCAACCAAACGTCAAAGTTCACACAATGTACATCAATGGTCAGCTAGATTTTTGGTCAGCATTTGGTCTTGTACACACTACAAAAGTGTCTCATATTCTAAAATACCAAATTGTAATTATATAACATTAGATTTGAGATGGTCACACAGAGGGAACTTACAAGAACACACCCAGCAGTGGTGAAAAGTTTGAATGTTTTTCTCAAAGACAATTAGTGGTTGCATGTAAGCACATCCTAAAAACAAAAAAACATGCAACTGCCCCAACATTAAAAGAAATCCTTTAATGTATTAAGAGCATCTCAGGGCTCACTTTGAAGCTGGATAGTTACAATTCATGCAGCAAAAAACTCCTACCAAGGTAAAGTGTGCATACTTGATGGATAGACATAATTTAAATTAAAATAAACTAAATAATTATTTGGTACATAAAATGTATGATCACTGCATAATCCCCAATGTTTTATTAGAATTGTGTATTAGAAATGTTTGGATTCCTGTCATGTCGGCGTGCCGCGGAAGTAGACACAGACGCGGGAGCTTGGATGCTAGTGTGCTTTTATTTACAGTGCAAAACACACAGGCAGACAATGATGCAACTCCAGCCACTTTGGGAAGACGAGTTCAGACCTGAAGCAGCCACGACAGTCCAGAGCGGTGTGAAGAGCAGGCGGCTAGCCATTAGCGAGTGGAAGCTAGTTAGCTTAGCGGCGGCTAGTTAGCTTAGCGGCGGCTAGTTAGCTTAGCGGCGGCTAGTTAGCTTAGCGGCGGCTAGGCGGCTCAGTTGGCAGATTCTCTGGGCGAGCTGGAGTCTGGAGCGAGAGTGGAGGCACGCATGAGGGAGAACGGACAAGGAACAACCGGATCGGTCTGGTTAAATAATAAGAGACTCAAACAATTAACAGAACATGAACCAATGAACGCAAACATAATAATAACAAACAGGTGATACACATTAGGATTGGGAAACCAGCACCAAGACATAGACAACCCAGAAGTGCCTAGCGGGGATTCCTTAAAGGGACACCATGTTACCTTGACAACCCCAACGCGACACATCAAACCTCAGGATTAATACTCTGGTGAGTCTGAGCATCAGAGAGGAGGTGCAGATGTGACAGTACCCCCTTCAGGACCGGCCCCCACCTGTCCGTGCAGGGCGAGTGCGTGGCCGGCCAGGCCGCCGGGACCCCGACAGTGGTCGTGGTTAGCTGGGAGGATGTCCTTTATCAGTTCCTGACTGAGGACGTCCCGGGCCGGAACCCAGCTCCATTCCTCTGGGCCGTATCCTTCCCAGTCCACCAGGTATTGCAAATGACCACCCCACGAACTGCCAGACTCGGTAGGCCGGGGTGCCCTCGACGTCAATTTCCCCGGGCAGCGTAGGTTCTGCATCTCCCCGTCCAACGGGCCCCAGACTGCCAGCCTGAGAAGAGAAACATAGAAGACAGGGTAGACATGCATATGTGATGGCAGCTGGAGCTTGACAGAGACAGGGTTTATTACTTCAGACACAAAATAAGGACCAATGTATTTGGGAGACAACTTATGAGATGGGAGACCCAGATGTAAGCCCCGGGTCAACAGCCATACCTGATCACCTGCCCGGTACACCAGTGCCTTGCACCTCCATCGATTGGCCTGACGGGTAAACCAGCGAACCGCTCGCTGGATGTTAGTGTGTGACCCCTTCCTTCGAGGATGTAGTCCAGATTGCGGTGGTCTGTGAATACTACAAAAGGATAAAGTGCCCCCTCTAGCCAATGTTGCCATTTCTCCAACGCCCCCTTGACAGCTAGCAGCTCGCGGTTACCTACGTCGTAATTCCGCTCGGCCTCTGTTAACTTCTGTGAAAAGAAAGCACACGGGTGGAGTTTCTCTGGGGACCCCAATCGCTGTGACAGAACACCCCCCAGACCCACCTCAGAAGCATCAACCTCCACAACAAATGGTTTTGTGGGGTCGGGCAAACGAAGCACGGGGGCTTTCATGAACAGCACCTTCAGTTCGTTAAAGGCTTGACGGGCTGGGTCTGTCATGAGGAGTTTTTTTGGTTTTCCCCTAAGGAGGGCCGTAAGGGGAGCTGCCACTTGACTGAAGCCCCAGATGAAGCGCCTATAGAAGTTAGCAAACACCAGGAACCGTTGCAACTCCTTGACCAAGGTGAGCTCAGGCCACTCAGTTATGGCTGCCACCTTTTTGTCATCCATGCCCACCCCCTGCAGCCCAATGGTGTAGCCAAGAAATGTGACGTCACTTTGGTGAAACTCACTTCTCAGCTTTGGCGTACAGTTTTGGAGCAGGTGGCGAAGGACTGCCCGGACATGCTGCACATGCATCGGGTAGTCGGGGAAGTACACCAGGATGTCATCCAGGTAAACCATGACATAGCGGTGCAGCATGTCCCGGAAGACGTTGTTAATGAAGGCCTGGAAGAAGGATGGGGCGTTGGCCAAGCCAAAAGGCAAAACATTATATTGATAATGGCCTGAGGTGGTACTGAACGCCGTCTTCCATTCGTCGCCTGCTCGAATATGGACCAGGTTGTAAGCGCTCCAGAGGTCAAGCTTAGTGAAAAGCCTGGCCCCACGGAGCTGCTCAATGGCCAAGGGGATGAGTGGTAGGGGGTGTGGGTACATCACCGTGACTGCTCAGTAGTCAATGCACAGCCTGAGGCCACCATCCTCCTTCTCTACAAAGAAGAAGCCAGCAGAGGCCGGGGACATGGACCTGCTAATGGTCCCATTCCTGAGCACCTCAGCCACATAATCCTCCATTGCTTTGGTCTCTGCCTCTGACAATGGATAGACCTGGGACCGAGGAGGTGCAGTGCCAGGCAACAGGCCAATAGCACAGTCCCATGATCGATGAGGCGGGAGACGTGTGGCCCTAGAGACACTAAAGACTTCTGCCAGATCGGTGTATTCGTGTGGAATGTGCTGAGGGGCGTGGGCATTAGGGCTCTCTATGACCATAGCCTGGAGGTGCACGGGAGCCGGTGTGTGCATGTGTGTGCAGGACGGAGACCAGGAGCATATTCGTGCAGTGGACCAGTCGATGTGGGGGTTGTGTGTGCAGAGCCATGGCAAGCCGAGAACTATGTCAGCGTGCATGTGATCGAGGACCAGTAGTTGTATCTGTTCAGTGTGGTGTGGGGGAATCTGTAACTGGATGGGTGCTGTGATTTGTGTGACAGGGTGGGACTCACAGGATGGCCATCTATGTCTTTAACAGAGATGGGGCTGGCAATGTCAACCACAGGAACACAGAGGCAGACGCTGATGGCCCCGTTCCTCCGATGTAAGCCTGGAGGGTCCCAGCTACATTGGTTCAGGTCCTGGTTCCTCGTCAGCCCGGGCCAGTGAGGGCTGGCAAGCAGGCAGCACCCGGGTGGTTGGTGGTTGGCCCTTCTTGCCCCTGAGGTGTTGATCGAGCCGGATGGCTAGAGAAGAGTTCAGACCTGAAGCAGCCATGACAGTCCAGAGCGGTGTGAAGAGCAGGCAGCTAGCCATTAGCTGTTAGCGAGTGGTGGCTAGTTAGCTTAGCAGCGGCTAGTTCGCTTAGCGCCGGCTAGGCGGCTCGGTTGGCAGATTCTCTGGGCGAGCTGGAGTCTGGAGCGAGAGTGGAGGCATGCATGAGGGAGAACGGACAAAGAACAACCTGATCGGTCTGGTTAAATAATAAGAGACTCAAACAATTAACAGAACATGAACCAATGAACGCAAACGTAATAATAACAAACAGGTGATACACATTAGGATCGGGAAACCAGCACCATGACGTAGACAACCCGGAAGTGCCTAGCGTGACAACCCCGACGCGACACATCAAACCTCAGGATTAATACTCTGGCGAGTCCGAGTGTCAGGGAGGAGGTGCAGACGTGACAATTCCATTATAATAAAAAAAACATAGGAAAATTTAGCAAATAAAAAATGAGTTAGGGTACACACTTTTGAATGTTGAATAGTGTGTTAATTATTTCAAAACAGTGTTTTTGTATCAGGTTGTGGAAAAACAAAGAGAAAGTCTTGATTTTGTAAAGAATTTCCCCAATGCCTTATACATTTTACAGACCAAGAATAACTCAGAAGACCTTCTAAAGTATGAAAACGTTGCTTCACAAGTGAATTTTTACTTAATACATTGACTAACCTATAGCACCTTATGCACATAACTACAAGTTTATTACTCATATTCACTAAGTGCTTTTGATTGCAGAAGCAAGAGGATTGCATTCCTCTAATGTTTGTGGGATTACTCTACAGTTCCTTCCAAAGAGACAAATAAACATTTAAAGTCACACATACATTCCTCTGCTTGTTCATCAGCCGTTTTTAGTAGCTGAGGTGTTGTAAGCAAGCCGGAGGCCCACCTCAATCCTGCTGTGTGAGCAACGCGAACATCTCTAATGCCAGATCCCGGGGAGGAGAGTGAGAACGGAATGTGCTTCCACTTCTACTCAACGCAAGGAGTGCATATTACGTGTTTTAGCGTAATTAAATGCCACGGAATATCTTTGTGCTGCAAATTCCTAATTTGATCATCTTTTTTATCTGAGTGACAAGAGTATTTAGGTCTCATATGTTCCACTGTTCAAAAGACTGTTGAAAAGTCTTTGAATAATATGTTTGTTATCAGAGAAGCAACCACCTTAAAATGCCAAAGCAGGGAAATCACTGTGAAAGTTCTTGAAGAATGAGCCATGTGTGGAACTTATTTTTCCATTGGACCTCACATAGATTCACATTTCTATAAGGCACTTATAATCAAAATAGTTAAACTATATTTTTGAAATTTATGCACAGAGCTCTTAAAGCAAATTAAAGAACTATTAAAAGCAAAATCCATAAATAAATAAAATTTCTTACCCTTTTAAGAACTTTAATGTCACTAATAACTTCTGAAATTAAGTTAGTATCCTAAGTCTGCAGTTGATTTCGGACCAGTTTCAGCAGTTCTAGCCTTTACTTTGACCTTGTTTTCTTGCACAAATCCCTTGCGTCTGGTAAAATGGAAGGTGAAAAGAGAAACACTTTAAATGATAAGGTTGAAAATTATGAGATGTGGATAATTTACGGGTAGGAGATGTTTCTGCTGAGACAGGTGGAGAGGTTGTAGAGAGGTGAGAAAGGAATAGCATTGTTCCTGTTCTAGCCTGACCTTTCAACCTGCATGGCCCACCCTGGAGTTTTTGCTGACTTCTGACTTTACACCTGTCAGAGTCCCTCTCTTCTGCCATTACTGCATTCGTGTGTAAAGGGGAATTTGTGATTGTGAGTGGTGCAGCTCAGGAAGGTTATTATACATCTTTAATACAAATGTGGATACTTCTTTCTATAGTAAACAGTAGTGAATAACATTGCTCTGACTCATCACCACATGAATTGTTTTGCTAAGGCCGTTGATATGCTTGCGTCTATATAGATTTCTGCATGTGGGTGTGTGGTGGCTCCACCAAAGCACATCTCTGGTATCTGGACGTAAACCAGCCACACCTGAATGCTTTAGATCCTGCTATTTGCACATTTGTTTTAAGAAAATGCAGTTCAGTTGTAACTGAGGGGCCGGTATATCCGGGTTCAGAACTGTAGACTTTCTGGACAGAGATTTGCTTAAATGGTTGCATTTTATATCTACACTAGATACTTCAAAGTTCTATGTCCAAAATGTCAGTTCTGGCCCAAACAAGATATTTGGAATCAACAGAATGGCCTCTAGTGCATTGCTAAAATGAAAAGAATACAACAAAATGTTCAAATATTGACTTTGCACACTTCTTTTTATTAACCCCGTCTTTCTGTTGGTTCAAAAGACAGTGTGCACCTGTAATTTTGCAAGTATGCAATTCCACTTTCAAAAGAACAAAATGATCGGCTTCTGTGCATCTTCGCATAAAATATGAAGAACCAAACAGAAAAAAACATGCAAACCATTTGGCGTTCTTCGATTGATATGTTCAATGCTTTTGACTTTAGTCGTTTTTAAGACTACAGAGAAACCACTTGCCTATCAAAATTCAGATGACTGCAATTGCTGAACCGCACAGTCCTGGAGCTTGAAAAAGGGAAATTTCGTGGGGAGAAATCACTCCTAGATGCACACTTGCACTCACAGAACTAGTCACACAGGCGTAATGGAGTTCTAAATGAGAGATCAATCACAAACAAAGCTGGCCTCGGTCATGATTCACTGAAAGTGTTTGTATGGGCTGTGTTTGATCTGCACAGGGGGATGAAAGTTAAAAGAAGTTTCTCCTCACATGTTTGCCGACACTCAGCCAGCTGCGTCTTGGTAGTGTTTGGCTGGAACATGCATGAATTGAGAAGGTTTTGGCTGTGGACCAGACTGGAGAGATAGATCAGACGGTGTCTTCTGATTGCGTCTGATAAGCGTGCCACCAGGGATTTCAGCATCCCATATAATGAGTCAATACTCCCCCGTGTTCCCTATAACAAAGGTAATTCCTCCCTTCCTTTTGCAGCATCATGGATTACTCATGCGTATTTGACGGCAGATTTGCAGGGTTTCTTCATAAGTCACGCAAGTGTTTTGCCAGCCATGTGAGTTTCATTAGTTCCATTCATCTCCGTGAAGGTTTTGTCACCCATCAAAATGTGCTGTGTGTAATTTGTTTTTTTACATCACAATGGGCGTTGGCATTACAGAGAAATCTCCCCTTTGAGATGCAATCTCCAAAGGGCGTTGCATTTAATATCAGGAAAAACAAGAAGACCACAGGATCACTCATCTTTCAACTGCAAATGTTAAAGTAAAACTCCAAGGGGGGTGGGATGGGGGGGGGGTGCTTGGCAGAAACTCCAAATGTCAAGCATGCACACTCACCTCAACTCTTTTCATTCTTTCACTTTCTTTTCAGGTGCTATATTCAAGGATGGCCAAAGTTTTCAGTAAAGAAACAGATGCCCTTTCGTTAAGGAAACTCAGCATGCCAACACGTTCCTTGTCTATTATGACTGAAAGTGTAGTTGGCTAGAAATGGCAGGAACAAGAAAGAACATGTTAAAATTGCTAGCTATCATTGCAGAATTAGTTACTTGTTAACCAAGGTGTGTGCAGCACATGTAACTCAAACTTATGTAAAGATTCAAGTTTAAATTAGTTAATTAGGACAATACTTGAATGCTAAATTATGTGATATTAACACTACTATAAGTATTAATAGTTTTACAATCCAAGTGTACTGCATAGATCACTAATGTATTTAAGTTGTCTCCAAATATATTTTGGTAATTTAAAGGCAAAAAATTTGTTGCTGCAGAAGGCATAGGATCTAAAAAGTTTGTACTCATTCTCATTGATAAAACAAGAGTGTGTATTGTTTGTGACATGCAGTAAACCAATCTGATTGTTGTCTCTCATTCACTTTTTTAAATGTACTGCTGTCCTGATACCATACCCTTAAAATAAACTGACTGCAGTTTTTTAAGTTTCTGTTGGTCAAAATTTTTAAGCATCCTTAAAATAATAATACACCAACAATGTGCCTGACTCTGCCTCATTATAAGAGCAAAAAACAATTCATAAAGTGATTTGCTAGCTGTAAACACAGCTGCAAGACAGGAAAATGAACATTGTATTACCTCAGATCAGCAAACTAGCATGTTTACAGTTTAAACTAGAAAACCTCTTGTACAGATAATGCAAATTCCCAAGTACATTTAATTCCCAAATTTAAAAAAAATGTCCATGACACAAATCACCACTTAAATTGGCATTTACATTTACAGCATTCAGAAGATGCTCTCATCCAATTCCTAATTACAGGGAGAGTCTCCCTGGAGCAACCTGGGGTTAAGGGCCTTGCTCAGGGGCGCCAACAGCCCCAATCTTATGACCACCAACACAAGGTTGCAGTCACTTAAACCACTGCACCACCATGGCCTGACAGCGAGTAACCAGAAAATACTTGGTCATGTTGTTCAAATGATAGGATTATGCAGACCATCGGCTAGATTTATAGAGATGCTGTCAGAAAAAAAGAATCATGACAGCTCACATCAGCGGGAATCTGATGAGTCGAATTTTGAAACCAGATAAGACGGGGAGACTTGTGTATGGTGTGGCCAATCTGATCTTGTGGGGTTTTGGCATAAATGCTGAGGCGGGATTTGGGTCGGCTTTTGTGACTGCTTGTGCAGTTTTTAAAAAAATGATTCACTCCTCTTGCTTATGAAAATGAGTATGACAAACTGAGGGTCAGCATTAACGTTTGCAGCTCCATATGCTAGAAGAACAGGGCACAGTTTGTTTTTTGCTTTTGCTTTAGTGCCTTGATTAAAATAGCTGCAATTAAACATGATTCACAAAGTCAGCTGGGAATTGCATAAGAAGGTCCCCTGTATGTGGGAGTCAATGAGGCGCTCGCTCGTTGACGTGCATGATTCAGCCATTCTCCGGGGGATCTCCTTACTCTCCTCTTTTAGCGTACTCTTCTGTTGATTTGCCTCATATCACGAGTTAATAAAAGCCGCGCTCGGCACCCAGCGGGGGGCCTGCATTGGCTGCTGCTCCACGGCCTGCTGCGAGACCCAGAATAGAAACGTTCAGTGGGGATTTCTGTGTTTCTTTCTATCTTTGGCTTAACAGGCAGAACAGGGTCTGATGCGCAAAGGGACTTTCGCCGTTAACTTTCTTTCGCACCTTAATGTGAAAAAAGGAGAGGCAGGGAGAACCCAGACACTGATCTGTTTGGAGTGAACGGTGTCATGTTGTCTCGAGGCCGTGAGCAATCCGTCTGAGGCCTGAGACGGTGAGATGGAGGGGGGAAAAGCAGACTGCCACCTGCGCTGGGGGAAAACACAGCTCCCTTTTTAATAGGGAGGTCTGAGTGCATTTTATCCTGTCTGGAAATTCTCTTTCCCTCAGCTCATCTTGGCACACAAGGCTGGGTTTTCCCTCTGAGTCAGTGCTGACTGATAAACTTTCACTCCCTCTCTCTCTCTCCCGTGTTTTCCCCTTTACTTTCTCTTTGTTTTCTCTTTGTTAGTGTTTTCTCTCTCTCTCTCTCTCTCTCTCTCTCTCTCTCTCGCTCTCTTTCACACACACTGAATTTCATGACCTTCCTATTTTACTCTCTATGTCTTCATTTAGCTTTCTTGATCATTGCTCTTTCTCACATGCTCTATTTCTCCTTTTTATTCTCTCTTCCTCAATCTTTTCTTTCTTTCTTTCTTTCTTTCTTTCTTTCTCTCTCTTCCAGTCTCTTCTCACTCTCGCTCTTTCCCTGCCTTTCTCTCTCTCATTCTCGCTCTCTCAATCTTTCTTTTTCTGAGTTTTCTCTTTGTTGCTCTCTGTATTTCTCTGTCCCACTCGCTCTCTCACTTCCTGTCTTTCTCTCTTTGCTTCTCGCTCTCTTCCTAACCCCTCTTTCTTCATTTACTGCTCTTGCTAACTCACATATGGTCTGTCTCTCTCTCTCTCTCTCTCTCTCTCTCTCTCTCTCACTCTCCCTCCCTTTCTCACTCAGACACAGACAGAGACAGTGGGGAAGGGCGTGCCGTCAGACAGGGAGGAGGATTTCTGCCCAGCCCTGCACATGTTTGGGTCTCGGGTCAGGCGAGACTCACACAGGCAGGAAAAAGCAGGGCGGCACTGTGCTGTGCAGACTCATGCAAATCCATGCAAATATTTAGTAAATGTCTTCTTTTAGCAGCGTTTTACTGTAAGCCTTTTCCCCAGAGCTGTTGCTTCTGTTAAATTAGTCAGACGTTTGAAAGTCAGAGATTTTGATTTTTTCTCTCTCTTCCTTTCCTTCTGAGAGTCAAATGGTGGCTTCTGAATTAGTCATTCCTGCATTTACCACACCTGAAATAGAGCTATTTCTCATCATCATAAAAACATCCTCTGTGCAAACACACCCTTCATGACTGTTATGTACTGGATTAGACGTTTTGCTGTGGATTTTACAAGATTCAAATGACTCCAAATATGACTGTAATTTAGCATCTTTGCTTTCAATATGTCTATATGATGTCGGTCCCAGCCAACCTTGACCCCTCCGAAGTATTAAAATAAAACCATCTCCTGTTTGTTCTGAGGCCTGTGAGACAGAACTGTTTGTGTTTCAATTGCCAGATGGGAATGTTTTGTCCCTGATCTTAATCTGCTGCGTTAGAATGATTTGATTATTGCTGAGAGCCGGTCCCTCAGATAATAATCAGCTGAATGTTCTGGTTGAGACTGTGAGACAGTTAAAGAGCACAATGGTCTGCTGATGGAACACTTTCTGCACATTCTTGACAGACCTTGCAGAAGGGTGAAAAAACCACAACCTAATAATGAACCCGCACCACATAATATCAAAACACAATCTTTACATCTTTTAAGGAACTTGACTCCTAAAGTGGAACACACCATGCTCTAGAAAATGCAAATGCTAGGAGGTAAAAGAAACATCTCTGATGGAAACCAGGCCAGACATGGCACTTGAATTAGGTCGATGCAGGCTAATTGCCCAGCAACTGGCAGTTGGGAGGCAAAATTGTAAGGGTGTGTGTGTGTGTGTGTGTGTGTGTGTGTTGAGGGGGGATGCAAGCAGAGAGCAACATTTGTTCCATCGAAGCTGTCCATCTCAGCAGCTGTGACTGTTTTGTGGAGGGAGTGTCATCTGGGCGACCAGGTTGCAGACACGCACATACACACACATGCACATACACACACACAAACAATGCATCTCTGGCCTACTGTGCAGAGTCGCAGAGAAGCATCACTATGTGAGAAACTTTGCAGTTCTCCAGATCTGAGATAATCCCAGAACACCACAGGACACTTGGATCATTTTTTCCCATAGCCTTTGACAGGCATTCTGTTAAATGGCATAAATGTAAATGAAATACATTGTTTATAACTTCATATGCATGAAATAATTAAAGTCACAACATTAAAGTTTAACTACCAAACACATTTGATTTTTAATTTGAACTCAGGGAGTAAAGGGTGGTTGAGCTGTGACTGTACCAAAAGATTATTATACACTATATACACATTAAACATTAAAATATGGATGGTGATTGTTTTCCATAAACCATACCACTATGGGTCATAGACTGTACAAATATTTTTGCTATATAATAACATGTCTTAATATGGTGCAAAGTGTGTGTATATTTATTCAATGCATAATGTCCTATAATACATTACCATTTATTTCCATTGTACAAAGCAATACTTTAAGATGTTGCATTTTATGTACTGATTAAAGACACTAAATGATTAATAGATTTTCCTGTTTCCAGTGTGTACATTTATTTAACAAGGTGAACTGTTGTATCTCTTTCATCTCACAATAAAGAATCCATTATGACACAGACAAATAGGCATTATAAGACATTTACAATGCTCTTTACACCAGACTAGTCACGCAATGCTGTCAGAGCCGATGTGGCAGCAGCATTATGAGGTCCATGCACCGTGTGCATGTTCGTGTCAGGACATGTCTATTGACCAAGAGGCCCAACAAGGGCAAGCATTGGGAACGAGTTTGTGATATCGTTTTTTCCTTCTGTTGGAAAGCAACAGGTGCGTTTGTTGAGTGACGCTGGTGAATGTCAGTAAGTGGTGCTTGCTTGACAAGAAGGAGGATCCAGGATGCTGTCGGTCCTGCCTACCTGCCTTAGGGCCACTCTCTCTCTCTCTCTCTCTCTCTCTCTTTTGTTCTCATATTGAGCTGTAGTGTCTTCCTGGTGTTTTTTAGAGTGTTTGTTTGTCTTTATGACTGTACGTGTAAATGCTCCAGGTCACTGCTTGTGTCAACAGTTTTGCAGGCTGGTCACCAAGTCCACAAACACCAGACCACACCAGCTGTTAAGAGCTCATCTTGCAACCCTGAAAGCTGAGGGCTTGGTGTCACTTCTGTTTTCTCTGTAAGCTACAAACTTTCCCTTATAAATGCTTCAAAATATAGAAAGATGTTCGCTGCAAGTCTTTGTTTGTCTGCTTTAATCCTTTTTTTAAACCGACTGTTTTTTACTTTTTTTCATTTACGTGTAAATGTCATCAAGGGTTTCCAGGGACTGCAGGTCTGAATTTTATTTTAGCCCCTTTGCACTGAATGCAAACTCGGAGTTTCACCCTATGTTTGGCTCCACTGCTTGTTGAGAGAAGCTTACACATGCAAATGAGGAGGCACTTGTGGGATTTTCCCTTTAACACTCACAGTGGCTTGTTTAAGTTAAGTTTGCATTTGCAAAATTTGGTATCATGTCCTTTAAATTCTCAGTGAAGCAAAGAAACTTGACATTTGTAGTGACTCCTGTAGTATTATTTTAGAACGACCTGACATTTTGATGAAACCAGAATCTTACCAACAATGTATTTTGATACAGACAATAATAGAGAAGCTCTCTATTCTTACCACTCTGCCATTTGAAAGAGTTTTATATTTATAACCATACTTTTTTTGTCTAGAAGTGGGAGTTTCGGGAGTGTCTGCTTGACTGCAGTCTGAATAAAAACCAATAGAACTTTCATCTGAAGACCACGTCTCCACTGGAGTGTCTCCAAAATAGGGAGAAGCTGTGTTGTTGTGGTCATTTTCCAGAGCACTGCTTTCCCATTTCCACCCACCATGCTTTCGTCCATGCACGTGGGTGTGCAGAAACACGAGTGACGAACTAAAGGGAGTCTGTGTGTTTGTGTGCATGTGTTTTTGGAATCTTGACGGTTACGGTGAGCCTGGCCAGTTTAGCTCCTGCGGTCGGGGGTTATTACTGTTATGATGGCTTTGGTGGAAACACCCCTCCCGTCCAGACGCATTTCCCAGCCAGTGGGGTGTGACTCAGAGAGATATTGCACATGTTTTTTACGTGTACGAGTGTGTTAGAGAGAGAGAGAAAGAGGGCGTGAGTATGTGTGTCCATCCATAAATAAGTAGATTATCATTCTCCCCAGCTAGCCACTCTTAACTCTGCCCTGTCTAGGCCGAATCTTTTTTGGACGAGTTTGCCTTCCCTCCTCTTATTATAACCAGAACTCAAAGACTTAATCGGAATATCCTGCGAATTTCTGCCAGGAGTCACTGGGAAACCGTTAAATGTGTCAGGAAAAGTACGGGAGGGCCTCTTTTGGCTTCGCGGCGTCACAGTTTCGGGCAACGCCGACGGTTTGAGGTCAATCCCATGTGTCGCCTTTCCAACTCCGCAACCCTCCCCTTCCCTTTTTCTCTTTTGTTGGGCAGAAAATAGGGACAGCAGAGAGAGGAGGGGGAGGAGGAGGAGAAGGAGGGTGTTGGCGGGCTGGCGAGAAAGAGAGAGAGACGAGGCGGGAGGAGGGGGGTCACTGAAACAGTGTATTTTTAGGGTTACTGAGTTGACTCAGGCATGTGGTGGGGCTGATGGGGGGCTTTGTGATGGTAATGCCAGAACACGCATGCAAGACAAGACTGGGGATGGTGCATTGCAAAAGAAGTCATCCCAATTCAAACAGCTTGTAATAATGGGGTCAAAAATTGCAAACACATTTAGCTTTCTTTCTGCACATTTTATGTGCTTTTAGAACTTTACAGTTATTTTGATCCATTGTCCACAAATTAATTAAATGTAATGCTAATTGATATTACTTTGAGAGTTTCTAGACATCTGGACCAACTTATTTAAGGATATGTATGTTATATACAATCTTGTTAAATGAAATGCCATATAACTCATATTAAGGGAAGTTTAAATATCCATCTGAATGTACAAACCAGTCAAGTGCATTTTGCACATCTCAACTAAATTTTTTGCCACATGAAACTGACAACCAGACTCTTGTTCTATTGTTCAGATCCAATTAACATGACAGGCAGGTAGCCATGTCATTCACAAAGAGATTCATGAGCCTGTATCTTTGGAAGTGTGTCTCTGAATAAGACCGCGTAGTTCTATTCAGATGAGCGCAGAGTGGCACACGTCCCAAAGGAAAAAACAGATGTCAGCACAGCTGGGGAGGACGGGCAGCAGTTTGAAAAAGACAGGCAAGAGGGAGGGTCATTCTTTTTGTCGGGTTGACAGTGGAGGGGAAGAGGAGAAGAGGAAGACCAGGGCCATCAAGGATAGAATGAAGAACAGACTGATTCAATCCTGAGTTCAGGATTAGACAGGGAGTCAGTGACTTAATAAAGGTGAAGGATTAATGATAACAATTGAGGCTTAGCTTTGGAGTGAGAATGTGGTTGTATTAATAGGAACTTTATCTTTATTTACCTAAAAGTTTAGTATTTTATAGATTTTTATAAGTCAACTAAAATTGAAGGGGAATGTATTGGTTTTTGAGTAAAATATTTCTGAGTAAAATGCATTTAATAATATTATCATTCTCATGAATCAGAGGTATTGTATTTAACTTGTTTTGGTTAAATAAAGTGTGCAAAAACCAACTTCTAAATGCCAGTCATCTCATGTTCCATGTTATGGCTTGAATCTCCTTCCTGGTATTCACTGTAACTCCTAATGGTGATTCAGTTTGCCATCAATCATTTACCTGCAAGAGACATATGAGTGATTACGTCTGTGAGCACCAACTGAAGACCTGAAGAATTTATAGCTCTTGAACTGGAAGTAGTATATAGGACATTGACTGACGCGCTCTGCCTGATTACAATGGATCTTGCTGATAAGCCTGTATGATTTGGAAGTTGTCTTCAAGACAAATCCAGTGCCTTCCAAGGAAATGTTTACATTCTGGACTTTTATGCTCCATCAGTGATACCGTGGTTTGAACAGTTGCCCTCAGTGTCCTAACATAGGTCATGGTGCACCTTTTAGCAGGTTGAATAGGCTTGAATACACTGTGCAATAACTGCAGACTGGTATTAGTATTTAGTCTTTGTATCAAATGTCCATGCATGAGAACAAATCATCAAATTATGGCCAAATATGCTCATTGCTCGTGCTCGTGTTTACAAAATGTTCGATTTTCCCTTATTACACTTGCTCATCAAATCTGAATTGTTGAATATTGAATATTGAAGCTCCTTTCATTCTAACAATAATGAAGACCAGTCTTGGCCACATTTCATTATCATGTTGGCACAGAGTAACAGGAACATGCCTGAGCATGTTGTAAGAATTCAAAATCCTGCAGACAGCAATATATCATCTTCAATATAATTTCCAATACAAAACATTTGTTTTTTTTTTTATCTGTCACTGCAGACAAAACTAGGGAGCAAACATAACAAGTAATGACTGTTGTGAATAGAACTGTACTGGGGTTAAAAGTACATTACTTTCATTATATTTGAGTTCAGTAAAGAAAGCAAGTGTCTAATATTGACCATATAACCTAGAGTATAGAGTAGTCAAAACAACCTTTAAAACAGTAACAAAGTACAAATACCCATGTAATATAACCCCCTGACTACATGAACAAAACTTACAAGTTTTTGGTAATAAATATGAAGTATTTCCTTTTGTGTGTTCAGCAAACTAGCAACCTGAAGCAACATATAAATTGTGTGCTGGTTGCAAAGACCTGAAACGCAGTGCTTAACCTCTAATTATCACAGTCTCTATTTGCTGTTCAGTTGTATGTTCAGGGTTTTACCACACCCTAGAAACCACACAGATTCTCTGTGACATCCACCATCCCGTTCTTCCTCCACGGTTTAGCCCACTGCCTCTTGATTGTAGCTGGGCGTGGGGCTGGGAGAGATTGAGAATGGTTGAATTTGAGGTTTGCTTTCAACTTCATGAGTTTGTCAAGCCGGTTGGCATTAGCGCAAACCCCCACTGCCTCTCACTGAAACCGGCCCCTTAGCAGGCGCAAGGGTCCTTTAAAGCGTCCTGCTGGTTTTACATGTGCCTTTTAATTACACATGGCCTCAAACAAAGGCAAATGTGCAGAAAGTCAAACAATGGCTTTGGTTGTGTTAAAGTAACCTAAGGCTAGAATTCCACGGCTCAGCCGCATCTCAAAGTTCACTTGACTTCATCAGGAAAGATCTGAGGAGGAAAAAATACCTGGTCATTTCATTTGAATAATGAGGATGTTTGCACATTTCATGCATCCATCGGTTTTATGAGTTCAAATGAAGTGCATAAATGAATGTGAATGTTCAAGTGGATGTTGGTCACTATTTTTGTTAACAGGATGCATAGCTACTAATATGTAGGACAGTAGTTGTCATGCCACCTTACTGGTTAGAATTTTAATCAATATGAAACACTATTAATAAATATATGTTTAATGGCTTTACAGCATTCTACAGTACTATGCTTGCAACGTAGGAGACGTAAACCTCTGTCAAACCTACAGAGAGCTTATTGAGAGATTTTGCCCTTGATCTCCCTGCTGTAAATGACTTTTGAAGGCTGAGTTCAAATGCAGCACAATCATTTTGCCAGGGTGGTAATTGCCTTCAACACTTAATGAGGCCACCCAGGATTTGGGCTGAGTTTAATTGTTACCACGCACTCTCCATCTCTCTCTGTCTTTTCTCTCCCACTGAAAATCTGTGTATGTCTTCCAATTTCTGTCATATTCATAGAGTTCATAATATGAAGACCACAAAGCAAGCAAAACACAAATAGTAAATCACTGCTGCAAGTATTTTGACCTTCCCCAAGTTTCAATTTAACAACAGAACAATGTTTGTCTCAGGGAGGTCCCATAGGTTAGATTACACAAAAAATTCTTTAGGTGGCTTGAGTTATTATTCCTTTTCTGTCCAGACCAGAATTCTATGTGGCTGTAATAGGAATGCAATGTTCTTAATTGAGCAGTAAGAAATTAGTAAGCATGAGTGCAATCTCAAATCTGTACATATTTAATTTTTGTTATGACTGTACACAAACCACCAGCTACATAATGCTTTGTGGTTGCATCATTGATCTCCTGATGTACCGGACATTTATTTTATTGTCTTTCCGTCATCACAAATCCATCTGATGTCTTATGGAACATGGTGCTCCTGTTGGCTAAACAGCCTTTTGTGCAGCTATTGCTAAACTTCAAATATTTAAAAAAAAACCATTGCACTGTAATTAGATGTCTGTCTAGACACAAGCTTTTTTGGTTCAGCATGTATTAAATTAAATGTACATAGCCTGTACAATGAACCATCTTTTGGTCATAATATTTGGAAAAGACACTTATTAGGTGGAATTCATCATTATCAAATAGTACTTATTATGAGCATTGTTCTGATTTCATTCATGGAAATAATGTGCCACCTTTGAAGAGGTAGGCACATTTTTGATCAAATCACAATTTTATCATTTTTGATCACAATTATTGGCTATTTTCTCATCATGATATTGAAAACAAATGCATTTGGTACACATACAATTTGGTATTTCATGAACATCCAATGTTAGAGCCTCTCTCCCAGCTTCTCCCATTCGTCACCTTCATATCTGCTGCCAAAAGCATCTTTTAGCATTACAATCTTTCAGTCTCTTTAATTAATTGTTCTTAGTTTTAATAGTTAGGTGAAATGATTAAGCTTTTAAGATGATATCAAAGATTACTATCAAAAATAAGGTCAATGAGATTGTGTCTTTCAATAATGTTTAACTGGAAAGGTTAAATTGCAGGCAACTTTGTAAATGCTTTATTTTAATTCCAGATTTAAACCTTTGTGGCTTAGTTAAGTGTTGTCATTATATTTAGGTCAAATCAGATTTGTGGACACCTTTGTATGTGCACTTGGAACTGGCAAGTTGGCATATACTAAAACACAGCAACTTGACATTAGTGGGGAGATGGGGGAGCCATCGTAAGATGAAAGAAAGGGTTATGGCTTTGCGATGAGAGGGGTGGGGGGCTAAACTAGCCTGTAATTTGTGCTACTGCTGCACACGCTGCCTTTTCCACAACCGCCGCTTCGGCAGTCGTCTAGAGTCCGGCCTAAAACTGAGGAGCCTGCATTCAGCGATGAGTTGAGGTAGAGAGACACGCTGATTTGAGGAAACCACTTGAGGGGGAATAAGATCAGTTGAAGACTGTGTCCATTACTGAATTATGTGATTTCTTCCGCAAGGCCGCCACTCCCTGACATATAAATATAGCCCTGCTCTACTAAAAATAGCCACTTGAGCAATGCTATTAATAGCTCAAGTCTCTGAACTTCACTGTCAGGAGCTTTTGGCCATGGGCTGTGAGTAATAGCTACCAAGGAAAAGAAAAGAAAAGGCTCTCTGTTCCTCCCTCCCTTTCTCTCTGCCTCTCTCTCTCTCTCTCTCTCTCTCTCTCGTTTTTACTTCTGCTTTCTCACTCTGTATGAGAGACTGTGTAAACCTCTGGTGGAGTTTCATTCATCCTAACACCATAGATTTAGCATCTCATAAAGGCTGCTATTGTGTTGTGCTGCAAGGCCTCTGGGGCAAACCCTGCATACACACTTTTTCCACCCCTTTGGAAAGACCGTTGGAACACACTGTGAGACATTGTCTGCCACACACCACTCTGGGTTTGGTGCACAACACTTATTATTATCAAAGTCCACCCAGTCCACCCAGGTTTTTTTTTTTTTTTTTTTTTAAGAAAAATGAACATCACACCTTTAAAATGAACATGGAGAGCATACCCCCATACCCTATCTAAAGATCTTTTTTCATATGAAAGCAAGAACCTTGACAGTTGACCAACGCCTTAAAAATGGAGTACAGCTGGAATAAGTGTATTTTAAACTACAAACAATGCTGTTGTTGTTGCACGTGGTGTGAAGATAAGCAAACACAAATGTGATATTCTTTATCTAAGGTCAATACAGTATTATAATTAATATAGAGCTTGTGTTTACTCTGTTTATTGGGAAATCTAAACAAAACAGCTCTATAATGTTTAGAATCCTTTAGTATTTCCTTGACGGGCACATAATATTTATGCACATGCCCATTACCAGTTTACGGAAGCCATATTTTGCAGAAATTAATAACATTCTCCCTGCATTCATTTCCTGGATGTGTTTTCGGCCATGTCCTCATTTGTGCAATACCAAGTTTCCTTGTGAACTGCATCACCTCAAGTCTAGAACATTGGCTGCAACATCTGCTGTAACCAGTCGTTGGTGTGTTTAATTAAGCATGAGCTACTGGTTTATGGTGGCAAGATAAAGCACCGAAGTCACTTTGATTAAAGGCATCACTTGGCACATAGAAAACGGAGCCATTGAAAAGCCTTTTACAGGCTGCTTGATTTGGTTGAGGACGCGGGATGACACAAGCTCCATAAAACGGGCCCGAACCACATACTGATGCCTCTGCCACGACCTCAAAATTTGTCTGAGACGCCGCTCTGTTAAAGAGGCCCTTCTGTGGGTGGGGACGAGCACAAGGGGCCCGTGCTGCCAGACTTCTTGTACCTGCTGAACTCAAAAAGGAGTCAGACTGGGGCACAGGAATAGCAGCAGGCTGGGTGGCACATACTCATTACAGATCACACACAGATCAAGGCTTTATGTGCAGGGAAAAAAGAGGGAGGGGGGACAAATCATCCAGGGCCCGGCAGAATGTCTTGGTGCAGCAATTTCTGTGGAAAGATGGCGTAAAACTGAAGGCTTTTTTTGTCAAGGGAGTGCTCTCCCTCCTGCTATTCCTACTTAGACATTCAAATCTATTTTCTCACATTCAGAAAATAGACTGCTGTACATAGAAGTTTGGAAAGAAATAGCCTACAGATGGAAAAATATTCCTTATCCCTGAGTTTCTAATAATACTGGGCTTTATATTTAGCACCATAGGGTTTTTTTCAAATGTATAATGTTGAGTGCAGAAAATTCAGATTTTATACTCATATGTAACACCAATAACTATCAGTTATTTAGAGAATAGAGAACGACATTTTTCAAATGTATGGGCAACATTTATTAATGAATGAAATGTTGATATTTATCGTTTATTTTGTACATGTTCCCCTATAAATAGACTTCATTCATTTGTAATATAGTCTAACGTTTCTCTGAGATCTTTTTACAGTTTAAAAAACATGTGAGCATAAAATCTAAGAATTTTTCATTTAAAAAGTGCAGATTTGTATCTGCATGACAATCTTCTGTCATTTTGCTTGAGCTTAAACTTAAACCTGACTAAAACATGCATTCTTCCTGAATTTCTAATACTGGGCTTTATGTTTAATCCCATATCTTTGGATTAGGCTTCGTTCATGGTATGTCTGTCAATAAATGTCAGTTTTCCTTGTGATGTACAGTAACGACGATGCAGAAAAACAGGCGAGTCGTGACTGAAACATGTCTCCCCAGTGCAGAGGACTTCCGCATTCATCGCATACCAGCGGCGTTGCTGCATCTAACCGTCGCGCCTTCCGCTAATGGAAGAAAAACAGCCGTTAAACAACTTCAAATATGACTTCAGATGCTGCTCGCGTTGTGCTGTGGAACCTCCACGAACGGCTCAAAAATGCCCAAATATGGCCAATGACGTTTCCGGAGATACCGACGCGTAATCGCTGATAGGCTACGTAAGAGAATAGAAGAAATACATAATTAGCTCAGGGGGATGCCCACAAACAAACACACACACGAAGTGACCTCAGTGGGGCGGAAATAAAGGAATCGTGTTACATTTGAGTTATATTTGGTAGATATTTCTAATTTGGGCATATACCATAAATGTGTATAGCTGTAGATACCCAAAAAGAAATACGCAGTTCCGTCAATAGAGCCAACCGAACAAATCCTCAAAATTATCTCCGTCTTGCAATCATTAACTTAATGTGTTATGTGCTGTTTATTATTATTGGTTTGCTGATGCTGAAAAATCACTGTTGTTAACTGATGTATGCCTAAAACCATTTCTCAGCAAAACCTTTAACCTCAAGTTGTTGCAAGGAGACGAAGTAATTCCCAAATGTAAGGTGTTCTGTATAAGGTTTGCATTTACCTTTAGGGTATTTATCAGACACTCTTATCCAGAGTGATTTTCCTAATTGGAGGGACAGTCTATTTGGAGTAACTTGGAGTTAAGGGCCTTCCTCAGCATCTCTTATTTAGGCTTCTTACATTTTGGACCCCTAGATCTAATGGCCACCAGGCAATCATTTAGCACAAGTTGACCTTTAAACATCTTTTCATAATTGTTATATTATTCTTGCCCTCAGATCAACCTAAGACCGCCTGACAATGCATTTAATGTAACTGTAACCAGTTATGCAAAATGGTGCTGATGTGTATGTGTGCGCGTTTGTGTGATATTATTGAATGTCATTTGTCTTAAGTGGCATTTTATCTGTTTAGGTTCAGTGTTTTTCCTTTACTAAGTATAAGATGTAATTGCCACCCACTAGGGCACTGCAGATGAAAATTAGCCTTAAGTTAACTATGGTACAATGCATCAAATGTTAACATGTATGATCCCGTATGAATACAATTCATTCGTTCATAGAACAGCCTCTAGCTACTCTGCATTTGAAAACTTTGTAGTTTAGTGCAACATAGGGAAAACATCCAATTTATTATACCCTGCTCTAAAATCAATAGGTATTAATTATTTAGAGCACAGAGATTAACATTTCTGTTAGTCCAGACATTACCCAGGAAGAAGTTTCTTTTCCTGACGTATATCTCATTTCCCCTTAATTGTGATCACACTTCAGCTAACCTTTGTAGAAAATACAAACACAACTTAGTTAGTTATGTTGCTTTGCCATACTGAATGGCACTGACCTGGAGTCGTGTGTGTACAACAGATTAGCAGCTAATAGATGAGGCCTAAGAGGAATAGTGTAAACATGTCCCAAGTAAAGGGTCAGGTCAGAACATTGTTTACTTGAGCACTCTTAATGATCTAGAATTCTCTGTCCAGTAATTCATCGGGGGGGGGTGTTGGGTATGATATGTCTATTAACTGCAACTACCTGTCAGAATTATTAAGTTATTACCTAACTTCTGATAAATGGACATCTTAATACACTGGACACCATGCCAAAGTAAACAGTGTCTACACAAATGACCTCTTAAGTCCCTGTTCCTCTCTGTTCACTGTTGCAACTGTTGCTGTGCACGGGAGAGGACATGACGCAGATTCCAGTACATGAGGATGTGAAGACTCTCCCTCGACAAACAGTACATAATGTGCATTAGCTCAGATTGCATAACTTATCACTGATGTGGTTTGGGCCCTGACAGCCTATATGAATTTCCCAGCTATGTGATATGCAGGAAAAAGATCAGCAGTGTGCCCCCATCCCATTAAAACAGCACAAGTCCAAATATTTCTATTTCAAATAATTTATTGAGCATTGCCTTTCACATGGGTTCAAACACATATATTACTCTGTTTAAGTTATGTGAAATAATTTAGCACATCAAATTCAAAGTTCACGTATACAATGAATCAAAAGACAATAGCTATGTCTTAACACTGGCCTCCTTGCAGTCACATAAAGCAGTTTGCAGTTCACATGCTAATTTTAGCTCAGCTTGAACAGATGACAGTCCAACACATTTATAACAAAAAGTTCTCAGAGAGCAAGTCCCGAGACAGCCAGTGTTTGACCTACAACAACTAGGTTTCCACGCTGATGCTGTCAGGCTCTGGATGTGAAAACGAGGCTGCGCGCGCTCCCGTGGCGGTGTCCGCGCGCGCGCCTATTTCCCACGCGCTGCTACTCCAACACGGAGCGCGTGAGCGGCGGCTACTTGCAGCTCCCCCGCGCGTGCGGCACCTACTCCTCCGCCACAAACACACAACGTCTTCCGCGGAGGACGGAACGTGGGGCCGCGGAGTCAAACGCCCGAGAACTTTCCTCCCCCCTCGTCAACGTCCTCGCATGACGCAGCATTCGGAGGCGGCTGAATAACAGAACGGTTGAAGCCCTCCTATGTCTTCGAACGCCCTCCTTCTTCATCAGCGAACGGTATTTCCGTTTCTTTATCCAGGCTGCTATCGTCTCGCCACTTCAACGTTCTTGCAGGGAAAGATAGGGGACCCACTGATTCTTGCAGCGGCTCTCGTCGCAGTAGTTGCCCACCTCCTTCAGGGCTGTACACTTTAGTGGTTGACACTGGGGGTTCTGCTTTAGGGGGACACGAACAGAAAAGGACATTAAGGAAGCTGTCTTTTATTTTTACTATTCTAAATGCTTAATATTGCTCTTTTCTAAGATGCTAAATGCCCGTATAGCATTTGAATAATGGCATTTACTGCAAGCGAGTCAATACTTACAGAAACTAAGATGCAGTGGAAATCTCTGGGTTCGCCGTTGTTGTTCTCCACCGTGCTCGGCTCACCGAGGACGTGCGCGAGGCGCCGCAAGCCGGACACGCGCAAGATGTTGATGTCGTTTTCACAACAAAACGCCTGAAGAAGCGTGAAGTGAATCTGGAGCGCAATGTCGTCCTCGTCTTCTTCGTCTGTGGCCAGAACGCATAGCACCACGCTATCTGGATCCCTATAATTAAACAGTAATACATGATATTAGTCTAATGCATGACAGTACACCGTAACGTAGTCTATGGGGAGGAACAAATAATTATCCATGAAATAGCCTTAAAGACTGATACTTACACATTCATAAGTTTTGCAGATTCGTAAACGCCGACAGTAAGACAGTCCTGTCTTTGCGCTGCCACCAGCAGCTCTTCCAAAGCTTGGCTCACAGTTTCCATCCTTTAATAAAATGCAAACTTGGTTAGCAACTTGTCACATTTGTAGTTTTTGCACTTAGCGGAAAATATCTCTAAGTCATTGTTATATTAGTGATACATTAATGCATGCAATCGTAATACACAGAATTAAGGTATAAAAGCATGAGTAAGATCAAAACTTACTTTTTGTCAGTAATATCGCACCCAACCACTTCTTCCAGAGTCATGTTGTTCTCAAATAAACTAATCCAAAAAGGTCCAGAAGAACTCCAAAAGATATATTCCGATCGTGTCGCCGAAACAGCAAGATAGTAATCCAAACTCGTACGTCTCCTTTTGTTCAAGTCTTATCCTGAACGTTGAAGACTTGTTCCAGTAGATGCTGAAGTTTGGTCTGCCGGCTGTTAGCGAAACTCAAGCGTTATATCCGCTTTCGCTCACGGGGAGTGGCCTCTTACAACGTGTTCTCTCTGATTGGCTAGATTGCATAGGGAAAAATCTGTCTTGACAGTCATTGGCGCTTTGTAGAGTTTCGTCTTTTGAGCCCACGTGGGCAGATGCAAAGAACACCCTCCCCATCAGTGTCGACTTGTTTATATCAGTACTGAGTATGAGGAATTTCCTAAATTCCCCCTTTGGCTTTTGCCTCTCTGTCAAAGTTAAAGAGGTTGCATCATGCACATATTTTAATTTAATCAGAAATAAATTTGTAGGTCAATTGTTTTGTGCTAATAAATAGAGCATATACCTATGTTTTAAAATATTACACTTCTAAAATTATAAATATGTTGTAAATGAGATCAAGTTATTGACAAAGCACTGGTGCACCAAAAGACAGTGTGTGCATAATGATTTGTTTTCATGTTTTCCTATTTGTTGTTTTGCATAACCGTCCATTTTTCTTTGGGACAGTCTGCACAGATCTCTAGAAGGTGGTAGAGTTTATCCAGTTACCTGGAACTTTCATCACTCGCTGTTCTAGTTCTAGCGCGTCTAATTATAGGCGCTTGTAGTCATAGGATGTTGATGTTACAGGTTCTTGTGCTTTCGGTGCGCCCCGTCTGTTCCGTGTAAACATCTTTACAAGGTCAATTTATTAATGAGAATTATTTTTATTATTTACAGTTAATAATGAAGCAATTTAATGTTGGGGACCAGTGGCCTGTGTGCAACAGACAGTAGTTGCATCTTAATTTTTCTTTAAAATATACATCAGCATTTGCTTATGGTATATACATCAAAGTTGTTATTATTTAATTTTTTTACGTGGCTGCATCAAACACATCACTGAGTGGTTAAATAAATCAAAACATTAGATTTCTGACGCCCCCTAGTGGATTCACATCTCACGTAACAATGTTTATGTAATGTATTGCAAACAAATTGTTTTCTTCTTAAACATTTTTAACATATATAACATATATAACATTACTGATATGAATTATTTAAGCTACTGTTTTACCAAGCTTACTTAATTATTAAAGTTTTACAGCATTATTTAAAGTCTAAGTTTTTTAAAGCTTTAATTTTCGGTTAGCGAGCGCCATCTGTCGATTTTACCCGGCCCTTCACATTTGTGGGGAATTCGGGGAGTTTTAGGGAATTCACGATTTTATTCTTTTTCTTTCTCTTTTGTTCGGCGTAAGCAAAACAACCAAGCTGATTTTCCCAACTGTGAATAAAGACTCTTTACGTGTTTATTGAATTATGGGTCAGAATTTTTGGTGTTGTTTGTTGGTCTGCAGTTATCATTTTGGATAGTCTCATCTACACGCAACTGTCAAAAAAAATAATTTGCCTTCTAGAAGAGAAAATATGAGTGCAATGGTCATCTTATACGGTTTAGTTTTTTAAAGAACCCCTTTTCAAGTTAAGACGGAGTTTGCAGCCGCTAGTAGCCTCCAGCTATTGTTCTCTGTGGAACCCCTGCAGAACAATTCAGTTTGGAAAAAACACAGTAGACACCCCTGCAAACTAGTTAAAACCTCACACTTTAAACACTTGGGCACCCATTAATATGTCTTTTGTGGTAAAATTATGTCACCCAATAGTAGCATTTTCCAGACGTGACGTGTGACCAATTATAATCAGTTTTGTAAGGCAGCGCACCTGGTTGCAGGTTAGCGCGTGGCGAGGGGAAGCACGAGTTCGGAACTTTTGAATGTGGCCGTTTCCAACACGAGTAATTTTGGGCATGTTTTAACTTTCCACTCTTTTCATGCATTCTTGAGTTTACCAGGTGAAAATGTGACGTATCAAAACATTCTGTCCACAGTATGTCTACTCCCACCTTCACCGACATCTTACATTGTGAAGAGCGTGCGCTCTCTAAGGGCCTCTTCTCTTTCACAGACGATGGACTGAACGATAGTTTGGACGGGTAACGGTTTACACTTGTTCCTTCTTACAAACGAAAACTTCTGGTGGTGGTCAATTGGTAGTCACATCTGTTATGGTGCTTTTCAAGATGGTTGAGGTTTCAGAAAATAGTTCATGGTGGTTCTTTAAATCGTGGGCAACCAAGAGGTAGTGAGTTCAAGTCTGGCTCCATTCTACACTGAACACCATTAAGTCCCCAACACAGCCTGTAACTTTGTGCTGTTCCAGACAGACTGTCCCTGTTCATAGGAAAGTTGCTGTAGGTCAGAAATGCCATTAATGTAAACTTTTGAAGATTTTACACCATTTACATGGCAATACATGACGCTTTTGTTGCTAACACAGGTATTAGTAGTGCATGAGGTGGTGGAGGGCTAGACCAAGAGGTCATGTTTTTGAGTCTATTCTGTCCCCTGAGCAAGGCCCTTCCTTACTCAATTGAAACTGCCTATAATCAGGAGGCGTAAATCACTCAAAATAAGAGCATCTGCAAATGTCAGAAATGTGAACTTGCACAGATTTGACCTCATTTATATTTGTCATTTGGCAGTTGGTCTTATCCAGTTGATGTACGTAAGGCTTTGGTAGTAATTTGCTTTGGTGCTAATGGAGATGGTCCAGACCCCTTATGTTGGTGTATATGGTGATGGAGGAATTTGTGGCTTTCAGTCTGGCTGCATTATACCTCCAGCACCACTACTATTCAGCTACTTGATTAAGAACCTAAACACCAAGTTGCTCCAGGGAGACTGTTCCTGTCATAAGAAATGTAAGTTGCTATGAATAAGAGTCATAAATGTAATATGCAGATTTGATAACCATTATCATCCATGGCATTTAGCTGATGCTGATGCAGAGCAATGCATTTGAGAGATTTGTATTTGACAGTTTGCCAATTTTTTCATACTTGAAAGCTTAGGCTTATACCCGCTGCTGGTCTAGCTATTGCCAGTAACTTACCTTTCAAAACCTTTTGAGAGTACAAGGCATTATCTACACAGCCAAGATTACATAACTTAGTTAAGTGCAGAAAGCTTGCTTATGCTACTGTTATTCTGCTAGATAAATTGTAGCATGTTATACCTGCTTTTGAGTTGAAGATAAATTGGTTTTCAGGAGCTCAACAGAGTTGACAGATGTGTTTGAAGAGGAAGGATGTGAGGGTGAAGTATGGACACCACCTCCCAGGGAACTAAGCCGAAAAATAGCCAGTCAGCTTGAGTTCTACTTCTCTGACGAGAATTTGGTGAATGACGCTTTTTTGCTAAAGCATGTTCAGAGGAACAAGCTGGGTTATGTCAGTCTGAAACTGCTGACATCATTTAAAAGGGTGAGTGAGTGGTCTAAGACCATTGAAATACTTATTTCATTATTGATTGATTGGTCAAGACTTTTTGTAAAATTTGTTTGCTTTTTCAATTTTCCAGATCAGAGATCTAACTCGTGACTGGCGTACCACCCTGGCCTCCGCACACACCTCACATCTACTAGAGGTGAATGAGGCGGACACCAAGGTACGACGGAGATATCCAATTCCGGACTGGCTGCTGTGTATACCCACAACCAAAGTGCTGTTATCTTGGAACTTCCTGAGTAAATCTAGTTCTGCAGAGGTGGAGGAAAGTGGATCAGAACAGCAGAGCCTTATGGAGACTGCCATGAGTGTATTCAGTACTTATGGCACCATCACATCCCTTCGTATCCTTCGTCCGGGGAAGGAGATCCCAGCTGAGCTCAAGCGCTATGCCAAGAAGCACGCTGAACTTGGCCGCAAGGTGTGTGCAGTGGTGGAGTATGAGTACTTGGATGGTGCCCGCAAAGCCTTTGAAGCTCTTAAGGTAGAGGAAGAGTGGCATGGAGGAAAGGGCATCCGTGTAGTGCTCCTTGGAAGCAGAGGTACACAGAAAACAGGCAGCAGTCAAGGCCGTGCCGAAGAGGAGTCTGAGGAGGGCATAGATACCACCTGTTGGAAAAAGCCAAACCGAAAAGGCAGGAGGCACCCCTATTCTCTGGAAGATTCTGCGGTTCACAGCTCCTCTGAATCGGACTTTGCCCCAGCCTCGCCACGTCCTAACCGCAGGGTTTCCCGTCCCCAGGCCTTGTACGGCAGCCCTCTGGCTATCCCTCGGGTCTCCACCTTCCGCTCCGACCCTTACAGGAACCCTCTGGGCAGTCCAGTAGGGAGCCCTCTCTTGCCACGTAAGCTATTTCCGGGAGGCTATGCAACCTCCCAGTTAGCCACACCTCCGTTAAGCAGCACTCCCACCCTACCTGGCAGTTTGACTTGCAGCAGGACACCCCAGTACCCAGGGGATTTATCACAGGACAGTGCAGGGTATGCTGGGAGCCCGTGGGTCCAGCGTCGCAAAAATGCTGCCCAGGCCTTCCAACTTGAGAAAAGCTGCCCCTTGTCACCAAGTAAGGTCAAGCGATCAGTCAGCGTGCTAGTTGTGCGACAGCCACAGGGGCCCGATGGCACCAAAGGCTTTCACAACTGCATTGGGAGAGGAAAACTGCTGCTGCCCCAGTGATCCTCAGTGGAGTTTTGCATTCGCAAGCACTTTTTTTAAAAAAATTAAGTAATTAATTGTAGACATAAACCACTGCATGTATGCAAGTGAATGTCTGTTCCTTTATGCTGTTTTGTATCAGAAAAAAGAATAAATAAAGGTTGTTAGCAGTACTGCAGTGTTTGGATTTTAAAGGTAAATGTCACTAAAGCATTAGCTCCTCTGATGTTTAGCTTATGTCTTGGTAAGGTTGACCTTAAAGAAATAACAGATGTTAGAGGGACAGTACCAGAGGTTTTATTTTGGTTAAGAGCTTTTCTAGAATGTTGCTTTCCTTCATTTTACTTCTTGCCCTAATTTAAGCACCAAGTTTGTAATTCCACAGAGTCAACTTAATGAAGATATTGTTTTAACTGTACATACATTTAGAATAATGGAGCATAAACCGCCAGTTTAAGGAAAGCCCAGTGGTGCAATCATTATGAGGGGGATGAACAGACATGAAAAAATACATAATTCATATATATTTGCTATCTTAAATAGACACCTGTATGTAATCAGTATATGAATGCATAATGTACATTTTTTGTCAGAACAGGTATAACTTAAAACACTATCTCAGGACAATATCGCAGGCCAATTTAAGGGCAAGAATGCTAGACTATATTCTAAATCCACACCTAGAATAGATTTCTCTCCTCTAAACTAAATTTTATTACCCTTTTGCAACACAAGTGAGAAATGGATGCCTCATAAGACTGCAAAACTGACTAAAGGACTGTTTTTCAAACAAAAAAAAAACCAATCACAGAATAACAAAATAGTTTATTAGAATAATAATGACGACCATATTTCTGAGGCACCAATTAACTCTGTAGAAAAGAAATGTAGCATACACACACTCTTACACTGCGTAACATCAACACACACATGCCCTGGTAACACAAAGTACTGTTCCATAATGCAGTAACACATTTCACCTTTGCATAAAATAAAGAGGAAGAAATTGAAACATTTTCCTTCCAGCTGTAACACTCCAAATAAGACCAATGAAATACAAAATATGTGCAAGTATTTCAATGGCAGCCTTTCAAAAGAATGAATGAAACAAACGTGTAACTGGAGAACTGTAATCATTCCAATGGACGAGTTTACTAAAATACATCTGAAAATATTCTTGCATAGAGCCGATTTAAAAAGGGGAAAATATGCAACTGAAAATAGATGTTTTTCTCAATTTTTACAGCATAGTTGACAGCAAAGGAATGTGAACAAACAGTAATTCTAGAAAGCTGGGGAACATTACATGGCAATCAAAATCTTTTCCTAAACAGCATTGGAGTTTACTTCCTAATTTCCATTGCATAAACTCTAAGCTTGATCTTGATTAATGCAACATTTTTAAAATAAAACTTTTAACTATTTAATTAATATCAACAGTAATTGATTCATAACAGTTAAAAAGCAAATAAAATATGTAACAACGTGCACGACCACATCTGCTGTACAAACATGGTGTTTAACAAGTTTCAACCTAGAAACCCCAATTTATGGTCCAGACTATGAAGCCATTTAAAGTTGATGGAATGCACGAGAGAGGTAATGCCCCTAATAGTTTCAAATATTCACTAAAAACTTGAGAAACTCAATCTGAATGTACTGAGTTTCTTAACATCTTTTCAAAAATAAATATAAATACCAGGCTGTGATGCATACATCAAAAATATAATGCAAATTTCACATAACTGCACATAAAACCTAGGCCTCCCTGGTTAAATCCGCCATCCTAAACACCTCAGATAAGAGAACAGAATGGAAATGGCTTGCAGGATGACATTCATGCTACTTCAAGGACGGTAGATGTATTGGTTTCATCAGCATGGCCGCAAATGTTGTGTGTAAAGAATGTACCCAATCAAACGCAAGCTAATCCTTTAACATAGCACAGCCAGGAAAAATAGTTCCGTTCTACATCTCATACTGTTGTTCCAAACACAACGCCATCTAATTCGTGGTCGTCTATGTCGTCCTCACTGAGGGAGAAGTCTTTGTGGTTGGAAAGGCGACTCGGACTGCAGTTGGACTCTCCATCAGTGAGAGATGTGTCTGCTGTGGCCTTAGCAAAGTCAACAACAGGCCCCATTCTTTCTGCCTCCGCCATTTGGGCCAACATACTGTCCAGTAAGGGCCGGCTTTTGCAGATGTTGTCCAGTAGCTGGCAGCGGTGCTGCAACTGACTTATCAGGGAATCCTTCTCCTTGGCCATGTGTTGAAGTTTCTGTATCGTCTCTTCGGATTGGCAAAGCTTTTCATGGAGGTAGCATATCTCCCTTGAATAATAAAGGAATAAGAGTAGCAGGTCAAACAAGGCAATACATTGTTATTATTAGAATTTCATTGCAGGGAATGAAAGAGTGCTAAAAATTGGTACCCAAGCAGAAGTGCTATTACATTGCTAAAATATTATTTAACTACAACTACTGGTGTTCATGTAGTAAAATGCTTTACTACAAACTCAACATGTACTTTGCTACCGTTTATGTTTACTGCATGATCAAAATCAAAGTAAAGGTAAATATGATCTACAATTAACACCAAGAGAAACACAAAGAATAATTAAACCAGAATAGTTATTAAAACAAAATGTTTATTGTTTATGCCGATGTGATACATGAACAATTGATTTAATCTATTCAAATCAATAAACAGTTAATATTTTCAAATCAATAAACAGCTAATATTTTACAATACTATTTTAAAATGTCTACTTCATGTGTCATTTCCTGTAAAATGAGCCTGCATTTGTAAAGACACAAAATAAAATAAATGAACAAAATAGCCTATAGATATAGCTGTATATAATAGCCTTTAACTAGTAACAAAAATGCAGGTCATGTTTTTTTGATATATTTCAAATTGTTTTACATTACAAAATGTTTTATTTGGTCTGTCAGATGTGATTTAGTCTGGTGATGTCAGGGTCATTTGTAGATTTACTTAATAGCACATTGTACTTTACAAGGTAGTAGATTACTTAGTGTAATGCATGCTTAGATAAAAGTAAAATTACAGTTAAAAATATCCCCAATATTTTAATTGCAGTATCAGGAATAGTAGCAACAATTTGTTATGGGGTAAAACTGCTAAACCTTCTAAATCCATAGAATGTGTGAAAGATTAGTAGGGCACTTTAAACAACCATCGCAACAAAAACATGTATCGCACCTAGACCAGAGGGTTTACAACATTTATAACTTTTTAAAATTACTTTTCTACAACAATGAGTTTGCTGATATCTAGGGCTGCACAATATAGCATTTCACAACATATTTCACGACACAAGTCACATCACAGAAAGTGCAATACCATGTAAGACTAATTAAATCAAACATGTTTTGCAACAAACTTTTTGCTGATCATACAAAAGGAAAGCTCACTTGGTTCTCATTTTCCAGTGAATAATCTAAGAGAGTATGTTATTATCTGTTTGATATAATTTATTTAGATTTAAGGGTTTTGGAAGCCCATAAAAGGAGGGTTCATGAAAGGTCCCAACCCTGCGTTTTTTTTTCCCATACAGATTTCACATTTACATTTTATAGCATTTAGTAGACACTCTTATCCAGAGCGAGTTTCATTTTCCTAATTTCAGAGACAGTTTTCCAGATAGCAACTTGGGGTTAAGAGTCTTGCTCAGGGACCCACTGATGGTGATGCTTCTTGGTAGAATTCGAAGCCATGACCTCTTGGTCCAGACGTAATTATCTTAATCACTAGACTACCACCTACCTACTTGTCTACAAACTCCAAACCATTCCACAATGTTTAATACAGGTTGCATCGCAGTATATTGCAAAAAAATCCTCCTAATATCGTGTGGCCCTTCTCACGTTGTTTGTACGTTACCTGTCTTTATTCTCTGTTATTTCTTGCGTGGCAGCTCTCAACTGTTCGTCTTTTCGTATCAGACTCTCAGCCTGCTCCCGGACCGTGTTCTCAGCCGACTCTAGTTTTTGCTCCAGGTCTGAAACTCGCCTGTGCAAAGCTGCCAAATGCGCATTTGCCTCCCGTATCTGTACCGGGGACGGAGACGACATGTCGGACCGGATTTGTAAAGCTTGGGATCGGTCGATCTACGATTATTGCCCATCCGCCGCGGGGCTGAAGGTAATAATCAGCCGTACCGCTCTTGTGCATTGACAGCTGGCCGCTAGCTGGCTTCAGTCACGCTTCTCTCAACATACATGCTTCCAACTGAGCCTTCAGTCCGCCCTGATCTGCAACTCACCTTAAGCTGAGTCACGGGCGAAACGAAAACCCGCGGAAGGACTTCAGAGTCATTGAGCAAAAACTGTGACTGTTAAGTTTAGCGTAGCCAGCTAGGCGAATTAGCCGCGTCGTTTATGCACCGAGGCTGCCAACTTGCGCATAAAGTCCTCGTCAGCCCACATGGTCGCAGTAACAGAATAAAAGCCACTGGTGATAAAACTTCACTGCTTTGTGTAGCAGAACTGACACAGATGTGTTTCGCTGAGCTGACGTGTTCGGGTAGCAACGTCAACTTCGCAACAAGCTAGCAACCTGTAGCTACGTCACCCCGGAAGTGAAGAACGAGTCGATGTAAGAGATGTTCGGTGGAAGTCTTGGGAACGCCAAGTCTGCGTCGGAAAGGCGCAAATTACAGTTGACTGCGCAAAAAAAAAAAAAAAAATCTTAAACTTGTCCGGTTCTAGACTTGGTCGGTGTTCATTCTGAAATACAACTGAAAACGTGTGTGTGTGTGTGTGTGTGTGTGTGTGTGTGTGTGTGTGTGTGTGTGTGTGTGTGTGTGTGTGTGTGTGTGTTCATGTATTTATCGCATTGTGGGGACATTTGAGAGGTCCCCAAGAGGAAAAATGACTTTATAGAAAATGTGCTTGTTTTATTTGAGAAACTAAAAGAGGTAAAAGATGTGCTTTTGGTTACTGAGGTTAAGGTTAGGTTTAGGATTAGGTGTAAGTGTAAAATTATATACATCTAGTCATTATGGTTATACCTTATACCTTAAGGTTACGGTTAGGATTTGGTGTAGGTGTAAAATTATATACATCTAGTCATTATGGGAGACCTCACAAAGATAGTAATACAGACTGTGTGTGTCTGTGTCTGTGTGTGTGTTTGTGTATGTGTGTGTGTGTTTTAAAAATTACTGTTGTATTTTTATTTTATTTTTTTCATTTTATAAGAAGTCAGTTTTTCTTAGCCTCACTTTTCAGTAGCACACAGGTAAATCTGTATGGGAACAATCATTTGTTGCAAACATTTTTAATATGCAATTTAACATTGATAGTTATTTTTATTTACGATGATTGTATTTATAATATTCTATTATATGCTATATTGAGAGGAAAACGTGTTTTAAAGATTATTACATGTCTTATTGCATTTGGGCATATTTAAAAATCTAATGACAAAATGAGTAAGGTCATGGAGGAATGTCAAAGTAAAAGAATGCATCATGCAGAGCAAGAAGTGTCTGAGTGAGTGAATTTTAAGGAGATTATGTGCATGATTGTTGACCTGAGAGCAAAGATATGTCCCAAAAAGACTAAATCAATGTATTGTTTTCTGTTTTTTGTTATATAGTTGCTTCATTTGGACACAAACTCAATGTAGAGTACCAAATCAAAACTTTCTTGTATGTTATGCATATTGTTGAAGATAGTGATTGTCATTGTAAACACATCATAGCAGAGCACACAGTGCACCACAATGAAATGTGACCTCTACATTTGACCCATTTGTGACATAGCAGTGGGCAGCTTTTTGGCAATACCTGGGGAACAGTGCTTGAGGACGGTACCATACTCATGAGTACCTAAGTGGTATCTTTACCGGTCCAAGACTTGAACTGGCCTTCTAATCACTGGGCCAACTCCCTAACCCTTATGCAACCAATTGCAGTGGTATGTATTATTAAAGTAATGTATTTTTCAAAAATATTTAAGAATAGTAATTAAATTCATTATATAATTTAACAAATTAAAGCTCTTGATCTGTGTACCTCTGCACATGAAAACTTTTTCTTACAAATGCTAATAAACACCGCCCATAGATGGCGGTATTGCTAACGAGTCGCCATTACACCCACAAGAAAAGAAGACGTCTTGCGGCGGTGTTGTAGTCTCGCGAGATCTTCGCGTATGTCCTTGTTGTGTCAAAATGGGCTACTGGGACCTGGAAGACGGCAAGGATTGTGTGGAGAAAACATGGATTACTACCAAGCTGGGCACTGTCATTGGTGAGCACGATAAACGTGTTTGTTGTCGTTTATTTATTGTCTGAGGACAGTGCGTTTTTGCTTTTTCAGCGTTAACTCTAAATCAGAATCAGGCGCCAGTCGGCTAGGCTAAAGAGTGGATCAGCGCTGTATTAAGCTGCATTGCCCTCTCAATTTTCAATATACAATCAGTAATCAAATTCAAAGTTGTATTGTTATGTGCACAAAGCCCAGTGAAACTACTATGAATTCATATCCAGACACTACATGCATTTGATTTTTGATTAATGTATTAATACATTATGTAGCTTTTGGTGAGTAGACGTTCCATTTCTAGAACATAGCCTGAACATTGCCATGATTGGCGCATGTTCCATGTTCATTATATAGGTTTTTGTTTAGTTTGATCTGTGATTGAAGACTAAACTGGGACCTGTTTTCTGCAAAATGAACACACATTTTGCTATAAAATGAGGAAAAAATTACATATGGATGGGTAAAACTTCACATTTTAAACAGAGGTGAAATTAGAATTTGTAAAGTTCTTTCATACAAGATGCTCAAATGACAGTAGATTGTCATTATTTTCAAGGTTTAACCACACACCTCTTCCATGACAAATAATTATAATCAATCTGTTCATTTCCTATCATGCCTCTGTTTTCTCACAGCTGTTACTTTCTCTGCTTATAAAAAAAAAACTCCAGGTGTTCACTTGATAATTTGCAGTGCAGGGTAGCTTTAAGAATTCTGTAATTTTAGGATATTATGAATTACTGGATGAAGTCGTATATCAATGGTAAATATCATTGGTGTTGGTGGCCTAGTGGTAGCACACTTGGCTCTGGACCAGGCGGTTGTGGGTTCAAATTTAACCTCTGGCATTACCAACACTGGGTCCCTGAGCAAGACCCTTAACCCTAAGTTGCTCTCGGGGGACCTGTCCCTGAAATTAGGAAATGTAAGTCACTCTGGATAAGAGTGTCTGCTAAATGCCGTAAATGTAAATTGATATTAGAAAGGAAATAGGGATTAGTTTCTGCTGTCATGGTGATTGCTTAATTAATCAACATTTTGGGTAAGCAGACATGGTCAGCACAAACTGTTGGTTCTAACATGATTTTTTTTTTTTACATTTATCTTTTATGCAGGACTTGTGGGCTCAGCATACCACATTGTGGCTTTCCAGCCTGAGACTGCTGTGGAAGCTTTGGCAAGAGCAGCCAATGGCACAGTAACCATGGGTATATCATTTAGTTGTATGAAATCTGTATTGTTGACCGTATTATATGATGAGTGATACTGTTGAAATCAATATGCCTTTTCTACTTTCATACTAAATCAAAAATGAAATGATTATTTCAGAGCGTGTAATTAACGTTTTTGATCTTATTAAGTGCTTACACTGAAAATTATGAAGTGGTCTGCCTTGTGTCCACTAAGGGGCAGTGAAGCACTAGTGTTCTATTTATAATTTAATAATAATATAAAAAGTTCATAATTAATAATAAAACAATTCAGACTATACAAAAATTGTATTTTATCTTTGTATCTAAATTAGATAAATGATTGAGTTATTAATAATGCATACATTTCAGCAGATATCATTGCACTGACAGTATCAACTCAGTGAGATGAATTCTAAGTAATGAGTTTATAAATAATTATAATCAACATGAATTACATTTGAGTAGACCAGAGGTATCCAGTTCCAGTCCTGGAGGTTGAGTCAATTCTGATGAGTTTCTACCTGAAATGACTTGTCAATGTTCTGAACTCTAGTATGATGGAAATCCCACAGGTTACTGACCTTCCAGGACCGGAACCATGCACCTTGAGGCGACTCGGTGCAAAAATGTTTTTCAGCTTATTTGCTGTCAGAAAGTTGATGTTTGTTTTGAGCAATTGCAGATCAATTTTACACAAGAAAAGTTGTACAGTCTTATATTTAATAACCATCTAATCCCCCCTGCTTTTCAGCATCTCTGGGGGCAATATTTGGAGTGACCACTTGTCTGAGTGCACAGGTTAGAGATGCACCTGACGACCCCACAAACTATTTCGTTGGTGGATGTGCATCCGGTGTCTTTCTTGGAGCTCGAAGTGAGTAACAAAAATGCTACATGAGTGTTTTAGCAGTGTATGACTTTACTAATGAAATGTATTTGTACCCTTTGCTTGTGTGTTTTGTAGCTCACAGTGCTATTACTGGCACAACAGCGTGTGTCGGGCTGGGTTTGTTGGCCATGCTGACTAAGGTTGGGAAGATGGAAAGCTGGAGGATAACTGGGCCTCCCAAGCTGTAATACCTTATTGCATATTATTGTCATGTTCATATTGTACATTACATAATAGAATAAATCTTTTTGAATGGGAAATGTGCATTTCATTGATTTTTTTTTTTTTTTTTACACAAAGTTGACAATACATTTCTTTTTTGCACGTTTAGCTTGTAGATCGGGATTGTCTATGAGAAAGAATTGTAATAGTCATTGTCATTTCAAATAAGGCAAATGAAATCAGTTTGCTGCTTAATACACTAGGAAGAGCACACCAGTTTCTCATTTTGTTTGACTAATCTACAAGAGAAGTCTTTCATAGGGTTCAGTCATCCTCCCAGGATGAATGTCAAACTTAAGAGTAAAAAAAAAAATTGAGGCTTTTTATTTTTTACATTTTCCTTTTGGCGTACACTTGTCCTGTAGTTCTGGTGATAGGGCAGAGCCAGATTTGAACAAATGCATTCTTGGTTTGTAGGTATATATCTTACCACCACCACCAGCAGAGCTACAGAGACACCTCAGTCAAATGAATCACCTTTTTCCAAAAGGATTTCCTATCTTCACTGTCTGCTATTAGAAAATAATCAGTGTGGTAGTAGAACATCACAATATACAATCAACACTGACAGGTGAACAGCATGATCACTGACTGGTGAAGTGAGTAACACTTCACAAAGTGACATATTTTAGGCAGCAAATGAACATTTTGTCCTTGAAGCATTAAAAAATCGGCAAGCGTAAGAATTTGACTTTGACAAGGACAATCGGTTCATTTGATTCAGTTGGTTCATGAATTGGTACATTTGGTTCATGAATTGGTTCATTTGATTCATGATTCATTTGATTCTTGAGTCAGTTCATTTCATTCTTGATGCATGAATTGGTTCATGAATCATTCCATTTGATTACAGAGTCATGAACTGGTTCATTTCAGTCATGATTCATTGGTCTTGGCTTTGCCTGGGTTTCTCAGCAATCAGGGATATACACAAAACTAGAGCTAAGATAACATTAATATACTGAAACCGTATCATTACTGTGACCTAAGAAACATGATACATACCGAATAATGGGCATACTGTACTGTTGCATCCCTAATCCCTAAATACATGCCAGTGACTTTTCTGTGCAACACTTACATTGTAATTCATAAAAGTGCCTCAAGTCCTCTGTTGCTATCTACTGGATAAAATATGTATACAGTATAGCATACAACATGCGATACAGCACAACAATGCTTGTTGGATGGGTTCATAGGATTGCTGTAAATGGATTAATTTATGTTTGTGCTGTTAACGTAATCGATAATTATTTAATACTCAATTGAAAGAAGGCATGATGCTGCAGCCAGGCCTCAGCCATAGTTTCAACAGTTTCAACCCTTCACTTTTTAAAAGTTGTATTAATCATTTCACAAAGTAAAGTGTTCTGTTGGAAATTTAGTGCCAGATAATGAACTTCATTACTTGTAAATGTTTTCATATTTTTTATTCTTAAATACCAAAGTTGAAAATATTTTTTGTTGAACAGTCTTTATTTGCCTACATCACCTGTTAGCAACATAAGCCACATACATGCATTTTTAAATTAAATTAGAATTATAGATGTAGTTTAATGGTGTAAATTTATGTACAAATAGTAAATGGTGTTAATATGATTTTTTCCAAACCAATTATACGTTTGCTATATAGCTTTTATATTTGTAAAATGTCCTTTGCGGGACCTAGTATATATCCCAGTTGCCCAAAAGGGCCCCATGTTTAGCCAGTTAAAACCCCATCATTTACCCAAATGCACATACACTGGGGCCCAGTGAGGTTGCCCAAGTGAGTTTAGCCCATATTAGTCCTATTAGGGATCCAGGCGGGCTGCCACATGCCACACCCTCCTTATTTATTTATTTTTTTAAAAAGCAGCTAAAAACACACTTTTTTACCCTTGGCTAACATGCATGCACCTGGTGTTTCGTTTGATTTGTCATTACTAGAACATTATTATTATTATTATTATTATTATTATTATTATTATTATTATTATGTGGGGCCACCATGGAACCTGAGGGGAAATCCATGAAGGGCCCAGTGGGGCTGCCCAAATGGGGCCGTTGATTCAACCCTTCAACAACCCACATGGGCCCCACATGGACCTCATACAGTCATGAGTGGATCTACCAGTTAACTTCCTGTACAGCTGGAAACATACAGCCGAATCTGAAATGCTCAGGCAAGCGGGTTAGCGCTCCTTGAAGCACATACAGTCATGGGTGAATCCATCGGTTAACTTCCTCTATAGCTGGAAACATACAGCCGAATCTGAATCGCTTACACAAGTGAGTTAGCGCTCCTCAAAGCACATACAGTCATGAGTGAATCCGTCAGTTAACTTCCTCTACAGCCGGAAACACAGCAGAATCTGAAACACTCACACTAGCAGGTTAGCACTCCCCAAACCACATACAGAGCGAGTCCGCTGGTTAACGTCCTCTAGAGCCACTTGAAAATAAATATTTGCCACTCTGGTAGCCTTGTCTTGGCGTACATTGCACCATAAGCATTACAATATCAATTTTTACAATGCCATGCAACCCTGTATGTATTTATTTGTATGTCCGTCTTAACTTGTCCACTAGGTGGAGGTAGTTATCAAGACTGAAAGACGTTTCATGCAGCGCAAGTAGGGCCCGCATCTTGATAAGACCTATAATGTTGCATTTGTCTTAATTATGTAACTTGCTTTCTATTTTATTTTAGTGCCTGCTCCACATTTCACATTTTTCACATTTCTTGTAAATTATTTTCTTTCATTTTTATATTGTGCTTTCTCTCCGTACTGTAAATTTGTTAAAAATCCTTCTGATTATTTTAATCCGTTGATGAATGAGTCATGAGCAGTGAACCCCATCACTCCATTCACACGTTTTCAGGGTGGTCTGGCACACATAGACTGCACCTAGTGAGAGTTTGGAACACTCAACAGCCTCAAACAGCTGTCTTTAGATCTTACATTAGGGGTTTTTTGTTTGTTTGTTTGTTTTGTTTTGTTTATTTATTTATTTTTATAGATAACTTACAGAAGAACCTTGTCTCTATTGTCAGTAGGTTAGGGAACTTTCCAAGGTGTTCGATTTTTATTGCCGTGCCATTGAACTCACCAGACCATATTTATAGGCCATTAGCACAGCATTTACGGAGAGGCTTTATAAAATTGAATTAATGAATGCAAGAACCAGCTGCTGGCAGTTTACATGGTGGTGATGAGGGAGGGCAGATTTGTCTAGATTTTGATGTGTGTCTGTTTCTTATGCGTAGGCCTCCCTGTGCGGTGGATTGAGTTTGGGGTCTCCACATATTCAGGCAAATCTTGTACTCAATTGGTGTGATTAGCTTTAATGTTACATTCTTCTGAAATGGCTGTTCAGTTTGTCATCTGGACCTTCACTTTTGGAATGTATCTGCAAAAACAAACTCAACTATGAGACAGGCCAGGCCATCTTGTACAACTGCATATTTTTTGTGATTCCAAATGGCCATTTGGATTTGATCATGTGAGACATTTTCAGTCTAAACCTTGATGTTATTTTCAGTTCTAAAATCTATTTCCAAATATTTCATTTCATGCAATGTGTGAAATGTGATGAACATGACAATGAGCGAAGTGTGTCGTCTTTATTAGTTACAGGTGGTACATTTTTTGAATCAACAGAATCTTCACGGAATTTTGATGTATAGTTTGGACAATATATTGTTCAGCATTATCATCACATTGTGTGCATAAACAAAAGACATTCACAGGACAAGCAATTTTAATAAAAAATGTCATGCTACAACATGCTACTTGGTACAACATTTAAATTTCCATGACTTATTTTCCAAGAAACATCTTTGATATACGCACACATTTGCAGAGTTTTAAGGGTTGTTGAAGGAAGTTTGGGTCAAATTTTAAAAAAGGAAAAATTATTTTCAGATTTGTAAACCTATTTTTATGTTTTATACATATCCCCATTTAAAAATCACCCCTGTCATTCTACAATTTCTGTGTCATTTCCCTGTCTATTTTTTAATAGAGCTATTCACATCATTTGTTAAAAATGTAATACAATTTTTCGCATTGCATTATGTAGCACATAAAAAATATTACGAATATTTTTCCAGTGGTCTGTTATAAGACAAGACTTTAAATCTCAAATGTGGTTGAAAGAAGATTGTAGACGTTTTTTTTTTTTAAATCCCTAAAACAACCAGCTGACTTTCATGTAATTAAGCGATCCAGACCTGACTGCTGTCTCCCATTCTAATGAGTTTGCAGGAATAAAGGGGCTGATGTGGGTATTTCCATTCCTTATTGATTAGCTCTCTCCATCTTGACTTTCATTCACAAGGAAGCAGTAGCAACCATAAAAACGTAATCTTGTTATTTATTGGCCCTGGTGTCTTTATCATTACTTAGATTTTACACTAATCTCACATTAACTGCTGGCAAAAAACCTTTAGCAGACATGATTAAGAATTTTTTTGATTGTCTTTTATACTGCGAATAAAACTTAATGGTGTTGAGTCACTTATAAATGCTGCATTATGTTATTGGCCAGCGATCCCTGCAGGTTGGCAAGCTGAGACCGATCAAGCATGGCTCTTAATCTAGAGAAGCTCTGCGTCTTACTGGAAGCCCAAATGCCGTTAGCATCGACCCAGATGAAGCGTCATTGGGACGTTCTGACGCAGGGCAAGGCATCACTCTTCTTTGTCAGGGGTCAACCTCTGCAGTTTTTCATTGTTACTAATATTAGCCATTAAAACAATGTACAGTGAGGAGTTTTGGTCTTCGTCAAAAGACACTTGTTCTCTCTCGGTGGCTACTAACCAAGATTAAGCGGTTCTCCGTGAAACGACATTGATATCTGTGGATGTTAAAAGGTTTACTGCTGAATGGACTTCAATGTTGATAGTCCATTTAGCGTTCTTCAGGGACGCTGATGTTGGTGGACTCTCTGTTGAGAACAGGTTGTTGAATTTTTGTTATTGATACAGCATAATTCAGATTTATAAAAAAAATTGTAGTACTTTATAGCAGATGAAGAAGTAAAGAATTACAACTATTCCCATTCTTGTAACTAGCTAATTTTATTCGTATAATTTAATGAGCCGGGCGGCATGGTGGTGCAGCGTTTAGCGCTGCTGCCTCAGAGCGAGATGGTCCTGGCTTCGATCCCTGGGTCGGCCATAGGGCCTTTCTGTGTGTAGTTTGCATGCTCTTCCTGTGTTCGCCTTGCGTAATCTCTGGGGTGCTCTGGTGTCCCGCCATAGTCTAAAAGCATGTACTGTAGGTTGATTGGCGAATCTACATTGGCCTTGTAAATGTTTTAGTTTGTAACATTTACATGTTGCAGTATGAGTGAATTACTTACAAAATTATCATATGGTGGCATCATGTACTATAGTTCCCTAATACAATTAACCATAGGTTTAATATAAAATTTTTCATAATTTTCATTCTACTTCATTTAATGGATGAAACGAATGCATTAAGAATTATATTGTCCCTATGTTGAATATTTCTACCATCCAAACCAAACCCAGCTAACACAACACAGCAAATGTTGGATTTGGATGTTTTCCTGATGATATGTTGACACTACATGTGCTTTCTAATATATTTCAACCATAATAGGGTGGAAATCTGTCTGAAAAATATTTTTTTCAAGGGGCTTAAACTAATAAATGCCCACACCAAGAGAATCCCGCCACTGAATAATTTACACAGTGCTGAGCCTGGGGAATCCAATCCACTCCAGCCCAAGCTCTCAAATTTGTTGGGACGCTCATACACACTAACCCACACCCATCACATCCACACACATCCTGTCACACACACATACACAAACACCCACTGGATGCAAAGTCAGCAAAATATGCTTAAAAAAGACGATGGAGACGAGCCCTCAAGGGTGATAATGTGGTTTTTGAAAGGTTTCTCTTTGCAGGAGATGGAACATTTTTGTCCAGGTCTGTAAGCTCTCCCCAAGCTGCAGCCCTGCATCTTGACAGCAGTCTGTCATTTCAGGAGAGAGAATGACAGAGTCACGCACTTCAGGCTTTCATATTACCTCTAATTGATTTATGTCCTTAGAGTGAAGCGTCCGAGTTTAATGGCAGCACACGGTAAGAGAGTTGAAGATGAGATTCCCACGAGAGGAGAAAGCACGCTTAAGTTCAGCATGTCAACAAACAAATTTTAAAAATAGTATATAGAGAGACTTAGTTTAGTTTTTAGAACAGCCGTCAGCACCAAGTGCTAATATAATCTTTGCTTGTAACTTTGGAAGCATTAACTAAGTGTTTACTTTGAAAATGCCAAATTGGAACTCGCTCTATATGTAAACATTAATCTACTATAAAAGCAGCAACAAAACATAAATTGCAGAGTAATTGTCAACCAACAGGAGCGTGAAATGTGGTAGAAAATCATCTGCTACGTGTAGCAGATGTCCGTTTTAAGTTCTTCACCATTACTTCACCAGTATGTAACTTATTTTCACATTTTTTGTGTCTTAAAAAGGGTTTTGAAAGATTAATTAGCTACAAGTAGACGTACGAGTTTAAAAAGCATTTGTCACGCTAATTTGGCTTCTGTGGCAACTGCCGCGTGACAAATTTTTACTTCAGGACTATGTTATAAGAGCATCCATTACATGTTGTCTTTTCAAGATTTCAATTTAGTGATTTTTCAGTACTGGACTTCTCTGAGCTTGTATAACTACTCAGATCATAGTTTGGATTTTTTTTTTTCCAGAAAAGTGTGGGTCTTTTTTGGTAATGTTCCATAAAAGAGTGAGACGGGCTATAATCCCATCCAGCTGTTTCATTCCTTCTTCCTCCTCAGCCATAATAAAACTCCCTGTAGTAAGTTTATGGTCAAATTATGAGGTTCTTTTTGTTCATTACATACTATGTTCAATACATACTATGCATTCAATATGTAATATTGGTATCATATTGAAAGAAATGTCTGCATCTGATCATAAATATTAACATATTTTATATTTATACATTTTTGGAACTGAGGACAACATGCAGTTTATTTCCACCCTTCTGTTTTTAGATACATTTTATATATAAAATCATGTTTACCAGTGTCTTAGATCTGGTGGTTAAGATTTGTAGCATCAGATATTATTATTCAGTTATTCATTATCTGAACTGCTTAAGTCCAACCGGGATCGCAGGGGACCGGAGCCTATGCCAGGAGCTACAGGCGCAAGGCGGGAACCAACTCTGGGCAGGCACCAACACACCACTTATGATAGAATAATATTAAAACAAGGTAAGATTTCAAAGCTTTCTGTGAGAAATATGATTAAAGGTCCTGGTGAGTTTTTTTGGTCAAATTTTACAATTGAATGTGATGTTCAACTTCTTTGGCAACTGTTTTATTTATTGGTTTATTTGGAAAGTAAGGTGATATTTCATTATTTCTGCCAGTAATACAAAATACATGATAAAATGAGTTATTATGGACGTCTAATATAGGGTGGATAGGGCTAAGTTAAAAACCTAATTCCAACTAATGCCAAAAAATTACTTTTTAAATCCCTTTTTATGAGATATTGTTACTGATCGTACCCGTCAATGACTTCATCTACTCATCTTTCACCTCTGTGTATTTCTCCAACATTATTTATCTGTGCTGTGTAGTACAATCTCAGTAGTAGACCAGACCCAACTCTTGAAAACAATTGAGATGCTGGCCAGCCTCTGCAGATGTAGGGCTTCACTTTCCAGCCAAGTACAGCTGCAGAGTCTCGCTCTCATCACTGTTTACAGTCTCTGTGATTTGAGGGCTACATCTTGCCTCACCACCTCTTACCTGATTCTCATTTTTGACCAGAACTAAAGTCAAACTTTACATACAGAACAGTCTGTCCTTAACAAGGTTCTCGACCTTGATAATGAATGTGTAAACTAAAAAGGGGATCGAGTGACTTAAAATTCCAGGGAGAGAAAATCACAGTTTTAAATTTACAGCTGGTCTTTACTGGGATTTTCTTGCCTCAGAACGAATGTTTGGCCGTGTTTTTATATGTCTCGGCCCAAACCTCTCTCATTAGCGCAAAGTGAGGAAAGACTGCCATTCTAAAAGAGATGTTTCAGCTGGGATGCTATGCTTACATTGAGTTAAAACAGACCACACATAGCCCAACACTGAGAATGAATTAGATCCCGGATATCAAACACTTGCAAACTGTAAAATCCCAACAGGACGTTTTTATGCATGAGTGAAAATGTAAGATTTAGCCTGACAATTTTTGGCAAAAACTACATTACCTAGTTACTATATTACACACCTCATTTTACTTGAATAATATGCATCACTTACATGGCTTTTTGTAAAGGGTTGGTACAGAACATGAAATCATACAAGACAACTTACAGCTGTTCAACAATCAAAAATCAATTTATCACTACCACAAAAAACCTACTTTGACTACGATCATTCAGACAAAGCCACACCCCACTGTTTTGCCTCCTCTTGAGAAGTTCTCTATGGAAACCAAACAAATTATTACACTATAGAATGAGTATGAACACAAAGATCCAGACTTGTTTAGTCAAGCTTGGTCAAGTGGATAAAGTAAACTTTTAGGGGCCTACACTGTTAAATAGACTTAGTCACAAGTGGCAATTTTACTTATTATTTTTAGGTATTTATTATAGTTCATTTCAGCTCTGCTGCAGATTGGAACAAAGAACCAAAATACTCCAAACTAAAAAAAAAAGGAAAAGTTTTGGTTTTGGTTTGTTAATGTTTTGGGTTTTTTTTTACTTTGACTAAATGCTGCTACGACAATGCATTGGTCTCTAAATACCAAGATAACAAGGTAAAATGAGAAACAGACATAACCACTCAGACCTTGTGCTAATATAAAAGAGAAAATGTCACATTTTAGAAAATATAAATCATATATTCCCTTACTAATGTATTCCTTTACTTTGAACAAGATTTCACTTCTATTATAATCAGAATTGCCAAGATATTAAATTCTATTTTCAAAAGCATTAGAGCATGAACCATAAACCAACATATGTATAAGACCACACCTGGAAAAATGAAAAACGTCTTCCACACCCTACACATCTCTAACTCCATGTCCCTTTGTGTACTCTTTATCTAAACTAAGTTTTACTTTCCACCATGTGATGATGGACAGCATGAAATGAACAAAGCAGCAAACTTTGAATCATCGGTAGCTATATAAATAGAAAGGCACAGATGATTCAAACAGTGCTGCCTAGATTTTATTTCAGACATTTTCTGTCTGGTTATATTTCAGTTGTTTTCGGAGTATGTGCAGGAGGATATATTCAGTCATATCTGCCTTTGAAATTCTATAGATTATATGACTTTGGACATGATGTCCAGGTCAAGACTGACAGAGTAGCATGTAAATTAAAGTGGATGATGTGCACCAACAAAAGAAGTCTCAAAAATAACTTTATTTCTAAATGTTCTTAAAGTTGAGTTCATAATTTTACAGGAAATTCTAGAACTGTTCAATATGTGGGTTAAGAGTATACGACAACACACTGGAAGACAATGAGACATTCGATTTCTCATCAAACATTTTAAATTAAACTTTTCTTACAGATCACATCTTTTTAAATGAAATTTACCTTTTTTCTTCCACTTGACTGGAAGTGGAGCTGAGTGCATGATGTGTCAATGTGGAGAAGGTATTTGTGAATGATAAAATGCAGCAGTTCTCCCTTTCTCCCTCTTGCATCTCCTCCCCAACCATCCCTCTATTGTTGCAATAAGAGAATACAAGAATTGGTGAATACGAACTGGTCTGGTCTTGCTGTGGACAGACATGATAGGAGTCACGTTTTGTCAAAAGTGTTGGGCACCAAGTAGCAGCTGCTGTTCCCTCCTAATCCACTGAGCGGACAGGATCAAAAGGAGAAGGTAACATTCTGCATCCAGCCTGAGAAGAGGACAGACGCTCTCTGGGTTTGCTTGTGGAAAGTCACACACAATGCTGGGCTCCTGCACCTGAAAGCTGCTCTGTAATAAACAGTTTAGAAGTGGTTGAGATCTGACAAGGGACTGTACTCATGAGGACGATCACTGTGTGAGGAGAACCATTTGGGCTTAACGAGAAGAATATTTGCTCGGAATGTATGTGTTACTCTGGAACATATTCCATGGATCCTGGAAATATTACATGTTAGAAGTTTGTTGGAGAGACACAAGCGCGTCTCCATCAGCTTTCCCTCACTTTAGTGAATCACCGCAGAGGAATTTCGGAGAATAAACAACTTTTCTCAAGGCGTTTGCCATCTTTCAGTCTTATAATTCATGGGACACAAGCAGACTGGTGAGACACAGCAAGTTTTATGCGTAACATGTTTGTAAATGCTTGATTAGGAATATTAACACCTTATTGACTTTGGTGTCGAATTTTGGTTATCTGATTTTATTCACAAGCTTCAGTAGCATCCTTGACTTTAACTTTTGATATTTGGTATCAAAACTATGTTTTTATCCTAAAAGAAGACACTATCCATTTAAATACCTGGATGACTTAATGCATTGTAATTCTCTAGGAGCAAGATGGGTATTTGGGGATGCTTTTTACACAAATTAAGCCCTTGGATGTCTGATGGCCCTGCAAAAATAAAACAACGCAGCACTTTTGGGGGGTAGTCTGCCAACGTCCAGCTTTGCACACTGCTGGACGCAGCTGTGATAAAAACAGCAAGAACCAGAGGGAGTAACCACGCTCAACAGCAACTGCGCTCTCTTTAACCCCCTCTCAAGAGCTGGAATATTGATCAATGCCATTTTTACCCAGAGGTCAACTGAATACATAGACCCGCTGACAAGTCTGGATAAGCCGGGCAAACGGTAAGGACACAACCTCTTTTGTCATCTAAGCTGAGGCTTAAATGCCAAGATGTCACTCAGAGAATTTAATGGACTGGAATTAAACATTAGATAAGTTGTATAAGTGAAATATTATGACTATACCATAGTCTGACTATACCATAAAATGAATTCTGATACTGGTTGAGTAAGTGCCTGTGAAATTCCTTAAAATTAAGATATTCATCTCTCAGGTTCTGTGGAAGAACAAAGAAAAACAATGGTATACTTCTGTATCATTCTTAGTTCTTACTTAGCATTTCTTTCTTTGAACTTGATATAGAAATTACACAGGAATCAGACAGAATAGATATGAGTACTTGTGAATTGTTTTCAAGAATACAAGAAGATTACATTACAAATCAGTTCACAATTTTTCCCTCATACTTTATAAAGGATCTCAATTGACCAATAACTGCTATAATTCTCTGATTCCTAAGAGCCCAAACATGCATCATGAAGGCGTAAAACTATTTAAGAAGATCAGGACATTTCTCATATCTCAGAGTTGTTTTGATGCTGACCATGAAATACAATACAAGACACACATGATCTCAACATTCTCAAGCAGTCTAGTTTACTTAAGTTTACTTACAGTGGTGAAATGGTGACTAAGTACTGTAATCAAAATTACAGCTAATAAAAGATAACCACACACTGTCCCTGCACTCTAACACATTACCTAATGTATTCTGGTTGATGATGAGAGGAACATGCTGTGTGTGGGAACCACAGACAAGTATAGTTCAACTACACCCATATGTCCTCCCCTGGATATATATCATATTAATGAGTAAATTCATTATGGTGATCACTTTGTTTAACGTTATTGGTTGATATGTTTGAATATCCTTTTAACATAAAGTTGATTAATTTAACCAATAAGTTGGAACTTTTATTTAATATTAATACAAGCATAACATACTCTAAAGCAAATACTTTAATAGAGCTCTTTATAGTTTCATATTTCATATCCACGCTCACTTAAATCAATGTTAGTTAGATATTTAATAGAAAGCCTTGTTAATTGTAATGATGGCAGTGCTTAGAATCTGGCAACCAACAGTTTAAACAGTTCAAGGTGGCAGTTGACAGTATAATTCTGAAATATTGATATTAGTGAAATTTGAACAATATTTTGGTTCTTTTATAATAAAATCAATCCTAGTAGACATAGAAAAGCTTTAGAATTTTCTTCAGGAAAGTGCTAGACCTTTCAATAAAATAATCTTTCAATAGAAAAGAGCAGTTTAATGCTTCTCTTCCCTCCTGCAAGAGGAAAAAGTTATGGTCCTATTCATCTTGGATAAAGAGATCAAGATTAAACAAAGATTATGTAGGCATTATGGTCTAGCTCAGAGCGGTTCCTCAAAAAGAACAAAGAGTTTTGTTGGAGGGACTGAGGGCTGCGATCACTGGAAGAATGCACATTCTCTCTGGTGACCTGGACAGTGAGGTGACTGTCTTGAGTGTTCAATAATGGGATGTTTTAATAAAACTACTTATGCTCTGGATTATATGGTTAATTGCTATAATATGCAACAATATGTCAAACATGGAATTTTATCTAAAGGCAACATGCAGGATATGTTATGAGATTAGACTGAAAGTGCTTTTCCAGGCTATTTTTGTTCTAGAGACAGATAAAAGCTTAGGGGCTTAGTTTATATAAAAGCTTAGTCAATATAAATTCTGCAGTGGTGTCCCTGAAACTCCACACTTAGGTGTACGTTAGCTTGTGTTGTATGAAATTGGTGCAAAATGTACCAAGTAAAACATCAACAGAAATATACTGGAGTGAAACTTACTTTCATTTTAACTGTACACAAGTAGATAGTAGAAGTCACTAATACTGAAAATACTCAAATAAAACCTACTCAAAAATACAGTAATGAAGTACATTTTCTCAAGCACTATAAACAAATGAAAATGTCATAAATTTATAATGGATTTATTGTGTAATAACTTAAAAAAAACTTTCATGAGTGTACATAGTAAAAATGTTGAATTCTTTGATGCTGGTAGAATATTTAAAATATTTTACTACTCATTTATTTTGTCAGTCAAGTCACTAGATAAAGTCCACAGCACTGGACTTACAGAATCTCATCCATGCTCAGTGTATTCTAAAACTTTACATTTAAAGGGTTATGTCCCATAATATGGTACATATGTAAGTTCCATAAATATTTAATGTTGTTGAAGTTCGTGAACAATACATTGTCATTTAAGTTCACACTTTGCGGGAGAAAGGCATAAACATGCAATATAGCAGTTCTAGTGCCACAAAAAATAAACAAGGATTTGAACTGAATCATTCATCTATAGCTGATAAACAACAAGACTGGTGCTTTTGATTTGAGAGTCATCTTGTGTTTTTCACTCATTTCCATATAGCCTGCAAAATCCTGCTAATAAACATGGAAAAGCACAGCACACAGCAATTACCACAGCACCACGCCTGCCTAAAATATTAAATCTAGGCCTCACCCAAGGAGGCGAGATATTATAATCATTTATGTTATGTGAAATTCAAACTCCAGCTTGCAATCCTATTTGGAAAAAAAAGACTCAGCATTTATTTTTTCACATTATCCAAATTTGTCCACCCTAAGTCTTACCTAAGCAACTTCAAAAATCTTAAAGTGCTCTAATTAGCTTGGTTTTATATGATCATTTTAAATGGCACAATTATTACTTAAATTGACATGGAGTAGCCAGAACGTGCTGAAGCATGTTGTGAGAACTAAAGGCACAGGATTTTTGTCAGTGCACATGTCATCCTTTCGGGATAATTTTGCAAAAGTAAATATTAAGTTTTCTGACATTGCAGACAAAATTAGGGTGCAAAAGTAACGATTAACCACTATTTTCAACACAAATGTACTGTAGTAAAAAGCACATTGTTTTCATTATAATTGCAGACAAACAGAGAGCGAAATACTGATGACACATGAAACAAAATCCACAAAATAATACTTAAGAACAGTAAATAAATACAGCTGAGTAAGAAGTATACACTGTCTGATAAACAGACAAAACTCCAATGAGAAAAACCAATTCAGTGTGAAAACGCGAGTTTATGGAAGTTACTATTCAAAGAGTAAGTATTGCTCAACAGTGAGTAAGAGTAACAAAGGTTAAATATGACTTCAGCAGGGTCAGAAGTCAGAAGAGTGAGTAAGCATCCTGCTATTCACCTTTTACCCAGATGACATCGTATGGGGTTTGACCTTCACGGCCTGCTGTCAGGTAAAAGGATCCTGCTGTCACTCAGCCGAAGCATTTCCTTGTGTTTTCCTGATTTGCGCAACCTCTGAAAATGTCTTCATCTGCTTTGATCTTCTTTGTTTCCGATTAATGATGAGGTAGCAGCAGAAGAATGTTTTCAGGGTAATCAGTTGTCTAGGAGTAATAAAGTTGAAAGCTTAAGTGGCCAAAAATGCTGACAGCTTGGCAAATGGTTTTATTTGAAAATGTTTTATTGGACAAGAAATATTTACTCTTAATCAGAAGAATACATCTGAATACAATGTCATATTTATGGGCTCATATCTTGATCCTTCCACAGTTTGTGCTAATAAAGTAGGCTGTTTTAATATTTGTATCTCATTGAAATACTCAGAAAGTCCAGAATATCAGATCTGAGACTGATATACAAGCAGCAGCCCTTCTCTGCCTCTGTTCCACACAGCTTAACATAACAGCATAACAGACGTCTGAGAAATTGGAAAATTTCTCATGCTCTCTTCTTACTAAATGAGTTTCACAGTATGCAGGACATGATTTGACAAATACTATTGATTTCCAATTGTTTCTCCATCATGAGAAAGTAGCATTAAGGAAAGGTGGTCCCAAAGCCCTATTGTGCCCATTTTGCAGTCAAGAATCCACTTGACGAGAAGATGTGTTTTATTTTAGGTCTTGTTGTGAATGTTCCATAAATACATATGATGTTCATCAAGCATCTTTTGTGAGGAGAGAACACATTTAGATTAGAGGGCAGCCTGACTCCTGTCAGAAGCATCCTGCGAACAATTGTTTCCTAATAAGGAGACATGGCACTTAATGGCTTAATTTATGTAGAGAATATCCTGCCTAGGCTTTTCACAATGTCTAGTTCACGAGCCATTAAAACAAAGGAACGGAACTACAAATAAAGTGTTAGACCTGTTTGTCAGATAGTGTTTGGACAAGACTCAAAGAGCGGTAAGACCTCCCAGACAGTTACACAGAGACTTTACAGACAAATTAGCTTACCAGTACTAACGGAATGACTTTTGATGAGGATCTATAGAGATTCCCTAGAAATAATTATGTCTTGCCCTTTATATATCTATATGTTGACTCCATTAACTTATATCACTGAATAGTACGATTTTTGTAGCTTTTAGCTTATGGTCTTTTGGTATGTCCATGATAACAATAATGTTATTGCTCCAGACTGATTTATACTGTAAAAAAAATCTGTAATAAGTGGGTTTGTGACGTTATAACGATGAAAGCACTATGGTTGAAAGATTCTCCCAAAATGCTAACAGATGATGAAGAAGTTATTTATATTCATTATAATAAACTACTTTCTTTTAAGATTGCTTTTGCTATGATAACCAGTAATATTATTCTGAGGACTTGGAGAGAGTTCAATATTTGAAAATGTCCTCACCTTCATATCTGAGCAGGGCCTAAAACACTGGTCTGTAGGAGGTATGATGATGGAGGAAAATGAATGTTTTTTATCCCCTAAGATAGATGAGTTTAGATAAAAATCTCCAACTACAGGGAAATATGGCTTCCAAGTTGCCTAGAACATATCAGACTTGTTTTGTCTTTCATTGCAATTGTTTTATGACCATAGGATCAAAGCCCACAGCAAAAAGGAAAGTAATGTAGCGCAGCAGAGGCAGGACTTATTGGGAGATTTAAAGCGAGGCATCCATCCTCGCCTTTGTCCTTTATCCTGCCTCCAAGTCATATTTGGAAAATGCAGGTTTGGTTTTTCTTCACTGGATGAAATGTCGAACTGTTGACATTTTGTAGAAATCATTTTTATGTTCTGACGCAACATTCATGCTTCAAGATAAATAAGTGGTAGTTGTAGAGTACATAAAGCAATACAATTGATTACACTTGCTACTCACTTTTAAGTAATGGAAAACCTACTTATCTTTGTTTCTTCAGATACTGAGTATCCTTCTTTAGCCATTGGATGTTTTGGCTACGTTCACACTGCCAGCCACATCGTTCAGTTCCGATTTTTTGCTCAGATCGGATTTGTCTATTTTGACGGTTCACATTCATAACTACAAGTGACCTGTATCTGACTGTAATGTGAATACATCGGTCCTCCGAAACATCACGCATGCGCACATTGATACGTTTTTACACGGGTCAACTGTGTCACCAACAACAAAAAACGTCATATCTGTGGGACGACTCATGGCATTAAAAATGGAGGCGTTAGTAGTTCACGCATGTATCACACTTTGCCCTGGAGGACGACAAACAGTGAATAAGTTGAACATGAGCAGGTCAAAAAGGAGAAGTCAGCGTTCACATTCAGGACGCATGGCAGCGAATTAGATACGTATGCGATTTAGTACCACATATGAAAGTGACACAAATCTGATTTGAAAAGATCAGATTTGTGTGTCCACACAGCCCTGAAAAGATCAGATCTGTGTCACATTAAGCATTTTAGCCTCACACTGAACAAGTTACAAATGTATCACATTTGCTGCTTATATGCAAGAAAAGGAAAACCAAGATTCCTCTATTTTGTCATGAATTAGGCTTACACTATGGTAGAATTGGAACAAAACTCAATATCTAAAGGATGAAGCAAAAATTAAGAGACTAGCATGAATTGTTTTGATCAGGTGTTTTGTGTTCAGTAATCAGGACATCACAAATATAGAGAACCTAAATTTAAAAAGGCATACCTAAATTTGAGAAGCATATTATCTTTTCTGAGTAATGTTTTTACAGGTAGCTAAATGAATATGATTAAAGCTCTAAACACTGAGTTTTGAGTTGACACACTCTTTAAGAGTGGCAATTTTTACTATTTAAAATATACTTTTGACCCTGGCTTAGGACAGTCCTTCCACAGTTGTTTTGTAGTGACTAATGCACTCCACAGTGCATGTTAGTGCTTTTCAACTGTGACACTTCCTTGAAGGCTTTGAGGGCACTAAGCTCCAAAGTGCACTTCCTCAAACTTTGAAGGAAACTTTTACAACTCTCGAAGGTTACATCTGAAGTGATGGAGATAAAATTTCTAATGCAGCTTTAAATTCCTAAAACAGATCCCCCAAGCGTTTCAGACATTGTGGTTTACTACATGATGGATGGTGAAAAAACTTTAACAGAATATAAAATTCCAATCTTTGTAGCTGCTTCTGGAGGGATTCAAACACTGATGGAAGTCATTTATTCATAGAGTTGTAAAGCATGACATCTCAGAACCCTCTATTTCTATCAGAAACCGTTAGATAACTCAGATCTGGAGATCCAGGGTCTTGTCTTTTATCTATTTTCTTCTGCTCAAGAACTAAATTTTAATTAAAGCCAATCAATACAGTTGGCAAACTGCTCCATGTCAGTCTGAGTCTGGAGAAGTCCTCATCTACTGTTAGATTTCTCTTTCCTGATCTGTTTTGCACACCACTACTCCCTCTGGTTTACAGAAAGCATTTATTTATAAAATGAATAGTATAGATAAGAAATGATGTCCAAGACTATGTCTGTCTTTTTTGGATATCTCTATTTAGGAGAAAATATTTCCATAAAAATTTCATCAGAAAGACAACAATGTCCACTGACAAAAGAGATCACTGATACACTTTTCATGTGTGCTGACATACTGCCAAAAGACAAGCCCATAACTGGAATACCATCATAAATGTTTATACAGACCCCATGCATTTCCAGATTCACCTCTCAATCTGGAAAAGCCTTCGCAAGAGCAAAATTACGAAACAATAAACAAAAGCATGCTGGGACTGAATGTGACAGCTTCTTCTTTGAACACAAAAGGGGTGAATGGACATCACATCCTCATGTATGTTCCACACCTGTGAGGGTTCACTGACTCAAGACACTAACGAGTTTACCAGAAAAGTGAAATATTTGAGGAGGGCAAAACCACTTGTGATAACATCTGTGAATGAAATTGGCGAATGTCAAACTTGTCTACAGGAAACGCTTCTAGCAAAAGAGAGTACTCTCAAAAGCACATGCAGCTTGTTTGGGTTGTTCTATGACCAGGAAATTGATAATTATCAAAGAAGAAGCTAAAGTGAAAATGATGTATGGAGCTGTGTATGAGAGGTTAGATGGTAGAGGATAATAAAGAACAGATTGTAATTTTCTTAATAGCCATGTTGCACAATAGGCAAAATCTTTTGCCAGATGTCTCAACAAGTAGATGTCTTCATGGGTATCAAAAATGATCAAGGAAGCAAATGTTATATATATGCAAGGGTGAATACCTCATGTGCCACGTTTCAACATGAATCTTGTATTTTCTCTTGCAGAGTGCCAATGCTCCTCCTCATGTTAAGATGAAGTTATGGAAGTGTGTTGCCATTGCCTTGATGCTGTGTGGTGCTGCATTGTCCGTCTTCCTCTCTAGAATCCTGCTTCCCACAAAAGCACCTGTTCCACTTCACTTTGGTCTTCCATCTTCATTGTCATTGTCATCATTGTCATCATCGTCATTATCGTCATCATCACTGTCATCACCATCATCACCTGAATCGTCTATGTTCTCAAGCAGCTCCTCCTCAAGGAACGGTAGGAAGTTTCGGAGGATCAGATCAACGAATGATGCCAATGGTGTCATCTCAGAATGTAAGTCTATCTAAATGATTCTATGGGTAATGCATTTTTCTTCCATCAATTTATGTACTTTATGTCAATACAGCGAATGAAGAGGTCAAAAGGCATTAAAGAATATTGTGCTCCACTTAACTCAGGATTTATTCTTCCTATACCCTCAAGAATAACAAATACACTCAGAATGAAATATCAATGGATTCTCTTTAACATATGAATGGCTTTACAGACAACAAGACCCAAAGAAATTATACTAATGCATCTCCTAATCTTGAGGAGATATACTGAGTGCACACACTCACACACTTTCCGCCAAGGTGAATTTATGACAATCCAATAGACAGTAGAGCGATCTGAGGTAGTGGAAGGATCAGAGTATTACTAAGTGGGTCAACGCTGGATCAGAACTCATTTTGGCCACCTGTCCTTAGATTCTGCTTCTTAACACTAAAACTCATAGTAAGTGGCAAGAAACTGGATTTGCATTGAGAGAAATTTGCATCCTGAGGGATTAAATATGTTAGTAGCGCAGACACAAGAAAACCGAATCTTTAAGAAGCTTTTTCACAATCAGGGAACATATGGACACTAGAATAGAATAGTTGATACATTGCTTCTATCTTGTTTTTCACCTCTTACCCAGGGCTGGTATTAAGGAGTTGATATGGTGTAAAAGTTAAATTAGAATGCTTTAATAGAGATGATTACTGAGAGATTACATAATATTACAGTGTTTGAAATGATTCTGTTGTGGTGTTATAATTTACATTAGATCAGTCTCTTAAGATGCTGCTAAGATGCATTATTCTGGAATATATTCTGATTTCATGAATTTAAAAAAACTTCATAAGGAATGTACACTTACCATTCAGGCCAGAAATATCCTTCACACATGCATAAATATAGGAACTTTGAGCAATTAGATTCCTGCCATGTAGCATTCCAAAATTTGTTACTTGAATGCTCTGTATTGTCCTGTTCTCGTAACTACTGTACTGAACATATACATGATTGTGCTCTATCTCCCCCTTGGGGACAGGGTTTAGTCCCACCACAGGGATTTAAGAAAGCATGCTGAGAATTTACAACAGAGCAACACGTTTGCATTCAAGTACTGTGCTTGTAAGGTGCATGTTTTATGTCTGGGATGCTCAGCTCCACTCCTGAAAGTTCAGATTCCCTCACTGGTGGATCTTAAACTTAAGAAAAAAGTAAGGTTTATCAAAATATCTAATATTAATATGACTAAATATATTAAAGGTATTTTGCTGTAAGACGAGATGAGACAAGTGTTTATGAGAAAAAAACAATTGCTGACACAGTTGAATCATAGTCCAGATGCAGGAATAATTTCATGCTCCCGTGAAAACAACTCACAGGAACATGAAAACATATAATTTTGTTCCTCACTTGGCTTCTTACAAAATCACCTGTGAATATCAGTTTCCAAAAGAAAAAAATGGTCAAGTCTGGAGTTCTGGAGTAAAAAGAACACTGCTCTCAGAATACCCATAGTCAACTAGAGAGTAAAAGATGTAACTTTTGCTAATATTCAGTCTAGGTACACCTTTTAACCCCAGTTATTTTATTGATTAAATGTATGTTTGACCATGGATTGCTCCAACTTGTGGATTTCAAAAGTGTAAATCTGTTTAGATTAGTTGGCCAACCACTGTTATGTGAGAGTAACGCTTTCTGCCTCTGCCCTCTCAGTCATGCACATGTTTCAGAGCTTCACTGAAGGCGAACTGAAGCAAGTGATCACCAAGCTCGTCCAGCAAAAAGAAGAGCGAGACGCTAAACTGGGAAAGAGGACTAAACGGGCCAAGAAAGGCTCCAAGCCGTGCTCCCTGCAGGAAATGCAGGTGACAGTCAGCCAGCTTGGACTGGGTTACATCAGCGATGAAATAATTATTTTCAGGTACTGCAGCGGCAAATGCGTGTCCAGTCGGCAAAACTACGACATGACACTGGCTTATATGAAGCGTAAGCGTCTCCTGACAGGGGAGAGCAGGGACAAGGCCAGACACAGCCCCTGCTGCAGGCCCACAGCCTATGAGGACGTTATTGGCTTTCTGAACAACAATAATCAATACCAAACCATCAGCAACGTTTCTGCACTAACGTGCGGCTGCGTATGATGACCTTGGGAAAAACATTGATCCTCTGCATTATAGCAATGAAAAGCTTAAGTAGGCTATAGTTGCTGTATAGAATGTCATGGTCTAAAAAATCAGGTCAAGTCCTTTATTACATGTTCTGGGCACTGGTATTAAAAATGGAAGCAGTTGGTCCAATATTGCATCAACAATATGAAACTTCTGGGTAGGGATGTCTAAACATGACAGTATGAAAGAATCATAAAATAACTATTGGTATAGGGACAAAATCTTTTTTGCTTTTTGAGGATTCAAGTAGAGTCAGACGTTGAGTTTCTACGTTTCTAAACTGCTTTATGCTACTGCAGTAGAACTCTAAAGCAGTCATATAGGAAGGTTCTGACTGGCCTAAAATGATCCTCCCCATAAACATGAATCTTGATTCTGCCACAAATTGCTTGTTTGTGTAAAGGGTGCCCTTAAATGCAGGTGTACAACCACATTTTCCAAACTCTTTGTTTACCCTAACAATACGGATAAGGGGAAAAAAAAGCAGCAGCAGCTTCTAGGAGTCTGAGCATGGATACATAATGGAAGCAGTGAAAAGAATAGGTCTAAACATGCTGATGATATAGAGCCTCTATAGTGCTTAACGTAACCTTTGTAAAATTCGTTGAGTGCCATTGCTAATCCAATTGTATGCTCTTGATGCCCCTTGAAGATTTCACTGGTCAGTTCATCTAATTAAATAGTCATACAGTGTGGGTTAATTTGACTGTTATAGCTGTGAGTTCTTCTAAAACAAGCGGCAGGTAAAATACTGAAATGTTTATCTTGCGTCAAACTTTGGTGAACCTACAGTTCTTGTTTAAAGAGGTCATGTTTTTGCATGTCTTTCAGGTATGGGTATGAAGAATTCTCGCAAAAACATACCATCATGTCTGTACATAATCTTATATCTCTGGTCTGAGGCAGATCAGCTAAGTTATTCTTTGAAAGGATCTGTTGCATTGCCTATCATTTTATTTTCCCCCACGATGAGAGCCCCAAAACTAATGCAAAACAGAGCACGGAATTTGTCTTGTTCCTTTTATACCAAATCAGTTCTCAGAGTTTCTGTCAGACAAGTTCTACTTAAAGGAAAAGTTTGCAATAAATAATTGCAAGGATAACGTGCAAACCCCCAACTCAAGAATAACATTTGTGGACACAATTTCTGCCTCAAGCCTTTCTATACATTTACATACATACGTAGAAAGGATAAAGGATCATATTCCCAATAATGCAGAAGTTGTTCAAATGGTGTTGTTGTTGACCACCAAATCATACAGGGAACAGGTGTCTTGTCAGGAGTGTGACAGGAGGATTCTGCCTGAGTTAGCCTCACCAAATCCATTCCATTTGCGTAAATCCTATAACAGACTACTCTAATCCAATTAACGCCTTTCTAACAGACTTGGCCAATGTCACCAAATGCTCCACTTGGTAAGAACAGCAGATTACCAGCATAAACATGCTGTATAGCAACATTTTGATATTGATTTGAAAAAGGCCTTTAAGGGACGTAAAAAATCTTTGGGCAGTTACCATTTCAGCCAGATGATCTACATGTCAGATTGAGTTCAATGTTTTTTTCGTTTCCATGTGTGAAACACAAGTAATTCCACTGAAAAATGTCATAAGCTGAGTCAGACTATTTAAATCAATGAACAACAATTCTTCACAGGGCTACACCTTATATTTTGCTGTATTGAGAAGCAAAAATTCTGGACAATAAAAGCACATTTGCTCTAACATTTTTTTTCACAGTTAGTTTACGTAGGTGCTGTCGATGTAACTTCTGTGAAATGAAAGTGAATTGCTGGCTAATTGGCTCATTGGCAAACAGACTTACAGCAACTTTTTTTCCGAATCCTAGTAAAGGAGTGTTTGAGTGACCTCTTAAGTCCAATCAATCAATTAAAGTAAGGGAGTAGTTAAAGAGCCACGATTTAAGGCCAAGCACACAAGTCACTCTTAATGCTGAAACACCATGTGCTAGAAAATTGTAAGATTACAACACTTTTATTTAGGACGCATTACATTAAGAGCTGTGCTTATTAACAGTTTGTGATGCACTATATATGCTTTGGTTTTGCGCATGGAGAGCGAAAATCAGAGAAGATGCTAAAAGCATGTTAAAATAAAAATATGGCACAGTGCATTAGCTTTCCTACAGTGAGGACACACCGACTGGAAAAGTGAACTAAAATTAGTGGTGTTTTCCCTTTAAACTGATCAGATACAGCCCTTGTTTTCTGGCATTGTTGGACCCCGTTGACCAACTTCAATAAAAGTTGATGCAATGCATCTTTAAAAAGGATTATCTATATTTATTAAAGATTAAGTTATGGTTTATTTATTTAGATAGCATCACTGACAAAACAGAAGCATTTATTTATTGAATGTATTGGTGCCAAAAGAATCTCATGTATTGTGTTTGATTTATTATTATTATTATTATTATTGTTGTTGTTGTTGTTGTTGTTATTATTATTATTATTGTTATGACTGTTTAATAAACTGTACAAAAGAAACATCTCTTTTATCTTATATTATTTTGTCTAGGTTAATGTGAAATTGCTTGCCTCTACTTCCTGAACTGAATGTTTATTTTAAATGTTTTTTTTATTATTTATTAGACAGCACTTGTCATTTCAAAGGAAAACAACAAGGAAGACCTTCAATTCACCCAACCTCCCCAGAAACCCATAAACAATTCAGCATGCAACAATGTCTGTCACCATTTTTTAAGAGTCGATCATGCGAGTCGATGTTCAGCCCCCGTGGCGGTGAGGCTGAGTCTGGAGGCTGGCAGCACTTTGTTTTCGACTGCTTCATGTGGCCTGGTTCCAGGCGGTGGCTTCTCTCTCCACGACTTATGCATAAACATGTGGAGAGTAATGCTCTGTTTCTCTTGCTTGGTCTCAAGGATGGCCGGCTCTGTAGAAGCTGCCAATGGCGATCCAGGCAGAGCTGTTGGCCTTCAAGGTTTTAAAGAGCAGGTTTCCACCTTTAAAATTGTTTTAATTGTTGGCTCTGCATTACCCAAACTGAAACCCAGTGCTATTATATTGACTTCCATTTTCTTCCATTTTTGACACGAATGACACCATCAGTGCCTATACTTTCATTAACAGTTTATAGTTTAAATGGTTTCTGATGTTTCCTTAGTGGTTTTACATCTGCCCTCATCATGTCATCAATTATCAACTTCATCTTTCAAAGAAATTCTTTTTTGACCAGATAACATTTAAAGTCAGCAGCCATACCACCTGCAGTTTAGACTATGGAATCCCTCTGAAGCTAACCAAGTTTCGGGGCAGGCAGGTACTTGGAAGGGAGGCCAACTAGAATAGCTGGTAGCTGCTGTTGCTGCAGGGGGCGCCATGCTGTAATCAGTCTGGATTGCTAAGCCCTAGTGACAGGTGCTGCCCTTCAGAATAAATATAAAGTATAAAATAAATTGCCAACTCTCTGGGTTTAAAAATTAGTGGGCGTCTTTCTAAAAGAGTAGCCCTGATGTCTCCACCGAATCTGGCCTCCTAATCATTCCCTATCTCTAAATGGTGAATTTTCTCTTGCCTTTTCACCACCTTAACTAATATGAGGTGGGTTTACTGGGGCAGAACAGCAGCCTTTGCATGATACAGGTGGAGGGGCACATTGGTGGTTGAGGCTCCCCTGTAAAGGACTTGGTGTGACTAACAATGTAATGTTCATTCATTCATTTAGAAAGAATCCCTTTATTTTCCCTTGTATACCACTGTGACAGTAGTAGCGTGACGGTTATCAAGTTGGCCCCATGATTGGAGGGTCGCCCGTTCAAGTTCTAGGTCACATTTAGTTGTAGTGCACTGAGTACTGTGCTTTGGTGTAATCACAATGACAAAAAATTACTCACTTTAATATTTATGTTAGGGTTGCAATTGAAGACTTTTGATAGTTTGATTAGTCAATTAGTTGATTATTCACTGATTATTTGTCATGCCCTCCATTTCTGTTTCCTAGGGGAGATTTGCTCCTGTCCTGTACCTGTTTTACATCCCCTGCCCAAGTCTGCACTCATCAGCAATGTCACCCAGTTATCCAGTCTCTGCCTTAACATAACATGGCAATTCAATATAAAGACCCATGAAACGAGAATTTAAGCATGATACCTTCATTAAATGTATTTGTAAGATTAATACATGTGATCAATGTAAAAATTATATACCTTAAATAATACAAATTAAAGTGTAAGTAGTATTTTCACTGATTTTTATTGGACTAGCACGCTATCTAAAACATATCTATTAGCTATTATGAGACTAACAATCACTACAATATTAAAATTATAACCAGTTAGCTAAAGCACAAAGATGTCGGTCATTAAAACTAAAAGATCCAACAAATAAAAAAATACATATAATAATAACAAGGTGTCAATTTTACACACTACCTTAACTCACTGAAACTTTTATAACATTTCTATTCAGTTCCAGGGTGCTGTATTTTAAGATTTTCATGCATTACTGCAGTGCTGGACTGAAATGACTTTAGAGTCTGCATTCAACATGTTTTGCTGTTTTTCCTCTGAAATCCTTCCATACTTCCTAAGTTCCAGCATCTTTTGTACATTCTTCTTTACTTGCACAGAATGCAGTTATGGCAGACAATGGAAATTATGCTCTCAGCAGCACTCCCTGTAGGGCATTGCAGTTACAAATGAACTTTTACATGGTTTTATAATCCAACATGCCAACATTAAAATTCCATGTTGATGAACTTTCAGAATAGACGTTAACAACTCGATCGACCAAACCTTGCAGGTCTACTCAACTGGTAATCAGCTCCCTTTTCCATGATCTAGATTTGAAAGGAAGAGATTTGCCCTACACAGACCTCTTTGACTTTGAAATGAGATGAGTTCACTGCTCATGCTCATTAGAGTTCATGCTCTTACACTGTGTTTGGGGAAATGATACAAGTTTGTTTTGTAAGGGCACCACTTGTATGTATATCATGTTAGCTCCACTACACAAACACCATCCATCACTGTCTTCACTTGTTTATTTAGCCCGTGTTCGGTCATTACGCAAGGTAGGAATCCCATTGGCTTAAGTAAAACAATGCAACACTACAGAGTGAGACTAAACACGCCTACAACCTTCATTTCCTGAATAAGAAACACTACCAGACACTCTTGTGTTGATTTCTTGACAGAAGCTGGCTTGAAGTTTACAAGCAGCTCATTTTAGGCGCATGTTCAGTTCATATTTCGTGATTACACTGCCCTTTGTTTACATTCATGCCATTTAGCAGACACTCTTATCCAGAGCAAATTACAGGGACAGTTTACAAGAAGCAACTTGGGGTTAAAGGTCTGGAAATAGGATAGAGCAAGCCTTGAACCTACAGACAATCCAGAATCCTACTAGTAAGCCAGCACCTAAGGACTTCTAAGGGCTAAATTGAGGAATATTGCTTTAGAACTAGAAATCATCAAAGTGTGCAGAAAGCTAGTTTTTTAAGACCTGAGATCGCCTGCTTATCCCCCTGTTATTAATAATGTAATGTAGAAGATTCTTCCCTTCTCACTCTTTAACACAACAAATAAGGAACTACGAATAGCCATCAAACTACCATAATTACTTTATTGGAATCTTCACTGAGAAACGATGTAGAGCCAACGCTCAGACCATGGACGTCATTAGGCCTATTTTAGAGGGGTTCATTAGCCACCCTAAAAAGTTCCTAAACCCCCATATAATTATAGGTGATTTTTTATATATAAGACAATTAGTGCCGACATGCACGTAACATAAACCAGGAAGAATATGAGTCTAAATCAATAATAATAGGTAAGCCTAACTGTTGTTATTATTTGAGTACAATTATCGTTCTGTTTCCCAGCACGGATACTAGGCAAGCAGCCGGGCGTATGGACCCAAACGGAAGCTGCATGTCATTGCTTCTCTGTTAAGCAAAGGTAACGTTCCTGAGGTCGGCAGAGTTGTTAAGAAGAAGAGGAATTAATTCGCAGTGAATGATACACATAGTGAAACTGTAAGTTGATGTCAGTAATTGCTAATTGCTTAACTTTACCTACGCTTACTTCAGGGGAAGAAAAGGCGATATTGTAGTCGGCTATGTTAGCATTAATTTAGACAACTAAGTTGAACGATAGCTATAGACAACGCTAGCTAGCATGAACGAGCGAGCCACATCGAGCCCATCGCTCTAGTATTTTGACACAATATCAGTACAGTGTTGTTGTTATAATCAATAACTGCCAGTGAAAACTAAATGGCATAGTGGCATAAGTTATTGCGAAAGAAAATGTAATGGAATAGCGTCCCTGTTAATGCTGTTGTATTAGTATCTTTCAATAGCCCCCCTGGCTCACACCATGATTGCAGAAGGAGAAGTTGTAAAAAACAAACAAAACCAATGGGACTAAGGAACAAAGGAGTCTGCTTATAAAATGTTTTTACCGTGAGAACCTAAAACTGAAAAATGATTCAATAAAATCGGATAGTCAAACCGCAGTGGTATAAATGTGAAACGTGATCTCGGTCTTATTGGCTGTCCTGCACCAGGACATCATAAAATCAATCATTGTAATGTAAGAATCGAGTAACCGGCTTCTAAAGTTTGGGAAATCTTCCAAAATTCGGGCCTGGAGCTGTCATATAGCTCTTAAAACATCAATGCAAACTATGATGTCAGAAAACTGTTCTTTTGTCACGTAAGATACGTTACACGTGCACAATCCTGGCAGTTCTAGAACTGATTAAAAGATTTTATTGCATCCCCCAAAAGCCATGTGTTACCCAGCACGCTAACTTTCGTTAATGAGTCACAGTTTAGTTAAAACGGCCCCGCACTGTAAAAGACCGACCCTGGATTTGAAGCTCTGCCATGGTTACACTGCAAACATAATACTGGAGTGGGTAATAAGACTTACTGCCACAGACACTTAGGTGACTCATGCACAACTCTCGATCTGCCGTTCACCACGTTTGCTTACATAGAAGTGGAGTGGAAACCCAAAGTGAAGTTGGGCAGTGGCCACGGCTCACAAATGTATTTATTATTCTTTTAAGTCATGCTTATCATTGTGTTCATTTTAGCTATCAGAATTCATAAACATTTGGGAAGAGGAAAAATATAAGAGTGTGTTTTCTAACATCTTCATTGTGCTTGGATTAGCATATGCAGGCCATGTTTGGAAATTTGTGAAATTCTTGAAATACATGTTAAGAAGAGAGAAAACCACTCAAGTTTTTGGCTTTGGGTTTTGGACGAACATATTAGTGAAGGTCTATATTAACACTACAGGGCCATAATAATTGGTCATTATTAACACTCTTGAGCTAGCTCAAATGGTGTGTTGGACTGTTTAAGCAGTATATATATATATATATATATATATATATATATATATACTGTGTGTGTGTACATATATATATATATAGATATATTTCATTATGTTTTAACTTCACATATCCTCTCTCTCTCTCTCTCTCTCTCTCTCTCTCTCTCTCTCTCTCTATATATATATATATATATATATATGTACACACACACACATATATACATATATATATATATATATATATATATATATATAGAGAGAGAGAGAGAGAGAGAGAGAGAGAGAGAGAGAGAGAGAGAGGATATGAAGTTAAACATAATGCGATATTTGAAAAAATAAGGACATACTCTTAAGCTTCTGTGTTTGTGCCTGATAAACAGTTCATTATTAATAGTGTCTCCATTTTTGGTAATGAAGAACTTCAGTGTTTAGTTAGAACTGCTCTATTTTTAAACATCCCTAAGCAGTTTAAATAAGAATTGTATATTTGTAGCATTAGTTTTAGAGCATGACTTGATATGCTGAGTTTACAACAAACTTGATCAGGTTTAAATCTGGTTAAAACTCAACACATTCTTACCACTGCTGGACATATGTGCATCATTTCTAGAGTTTTATTCAATCAATCATGACAACAATAAAGAATTTTCAGGTTAATGTCAAATCTTGTCAGACTACCTCGACCCGTCCAAACACATCTGCACGCCTGAAACAGGCCAATCATCCTGTCCATTACTGGAAATTCCATTTTGATCTTGAATTTCCTGTGACCATGCTGCTGGTTCTGCTGCACACATGAAAACGTTTTTAAGCCCTCAGAATCCCACACTGCCATTCACTCTTGTTTAAATTAAGTTCAGTTCATCTATGTCAGCTGAATAACTCTGGATAAAAATGTTGAACAAATTGAAGCGTTTAAGTTGAACATGGTAAAGAGTGAAAGGTGGAATATCAAAGGACTATTTAGACTATTTACATTTGGCTAAAATTTGAATTCATTATTAAATCTCCATTCACAAATCAGCATGTCTCTCAACATTTCCAGTGAACACGTCATTCCATCACTGAAGAGTTTTTCATCCACAGAATGTCTTTACTGTGGCCCTCAAACAGAAACTAACTGGAAATACAGTAGTTTCTGTCTAAAAGTACAGTAAATCAAAAAAATAATTGTTATTGTTCAGAAAATATAGACAACTGCGCCACCACTGTCCTATTCCTAATTTTCAAATCAAAATTGTAAAACTAAAAATATTAAATGTAAAACCAAGACATAGCAGTAATTGCAGAACAATTCAAAGTCATATATTCCAATGAATTTCTCAAATCGGCTACATTTAAAATTTGTCATTTCTTTTTTCTAAAGCTAAATGAGAATTTACAGAACACAAAAAAATCCATTGAGGTAACAGCCAATGCAAAAACAATCTTTTAACTTATTGCTTATGTTATATTTAATGTCCGTTACTGAGCATATCTAAATGTGACATGCATTTTAACTGTCAAAAAATGCATGTCTTATCAAAACTGTCAGATCAAGGAAATCACACAAACACCTGCACAAATGCCCTGATTCTATATTCTTCAAACAGGAGGAAAATGAGAAGAGAAATTCACATCACCCACAAATATGATGTACTATGCAACTACAAACACAATAAAACCTCAGATTACATCATTTCGACATACATCTTTTTCAAAGTTATGTCACTAATTTTAAAATAATTCATCATTTTAGTCAGACTTATGTAATAAATTGTATACAGTACAGTATTAAACAAATACTTTTTTTGAAGAGAAATGTAAGAATTTTTCCAAAAAGTATCAGTTTCATTACTGAATGGCTTGTATTTCTATGTGATGGTTGGTATATTTATAGGAGGTCTAGGTCGCATTTTTAATGTTTTTTAAGGGGCTTCATTCGAGTTGTCATTTTTCGTGTAACAAGGAAAGGCGAGGTCTTACTGTATGCATGTATAACTGGAAAACTGAATCATGTTCATAAAAGGTAACATTTTTTTTCAGAGACAATGAAGTACACACTTCAGAGGTCTGGCTACCAGAACATGGAATGTTTAATCAAACTGTTAATATGACTTACAGGCCACCATGGGAAATATGAGTATAGCTTTGTATATAATCCAGACAGTCAGTATATTTCAAAACTTGCTATAAAAATACAACTCTTGCATATTGTGGATTATTTTACAATGTCTTCCTCCTAGAATACTAGTTGTTTGTATCACAATGCCAAGCCCTCCTAGAAAACCGAGAAGCCTTAAAATGCAGAGTAAGAGTTAATGAAGAGCCATTCCTATTCTAGTAAAAGATGAACAGGATGGCATTGTACATTAAGCAGTTTATGTTTTCTGAATACTAAACTGCATAAATGTGTTCCTCTAAAAAAAAAAAAAAGATAAATTTAAAATGAAAGAGTGTCAGTGTTAGAGACAATAAACACAACTCTAATCTGTACAACCATCACAAGCTTCCATATGTAAAGACTAACAGCAAAGACAAAAGAAAAATCAGCAACAATGAATGAAAAAAAAAAGTTTCAATGCAACAAATGTAAACAGTTACAGTCTGATATAAGATACTCGCTCAAATATTCCGACCCTGCTCCTTTACTCTTATTCATATTGATGGGAAAATAACACAAGAGGAAAGATAAAAAGGAAAAGTGCTGTAGAACCTTGGCTCTCGGGAAACAGAAATGCTTTACATTCACATCTGAGCCCTGTGAAAAATATTATAAGAGAATCTTACACGGCAGAATGTGGAGAATTACATGAGAATATGGAATGCAGTGGCTTATAAAGGCAAAAAAATTTAAATATGGACTCAAATTCTTTGATATCAATGCTACTTGCTGTATTACAGCTTTAACTGTGTAGTTTTTCAAATTCCTAAAAGGTAGAACACCATTTTTTTCACAATGGAGGATTCTGGTGGAAAGGTTAACTAGTACACAGTAGCAATAGTAAATTTTTAGGTGACATTGTCTTGGTTTATACATAGTAGAGGAGCTACACTGGAGGAAGGACATTAGAAAGAATTTAGCACTGTATCTTCTTAAACATTGTTCTCACACATCAATGAACTGGTATATTCACACAATATCAAATCTAATTTTTTCAGAATCTATAGTTCAAAGAAACGGCAGTGTGGTTACATACCACACTTGTTACCTGGTGCAAATGAATGGGGTGGAAGCACAAAATATATGCTTAAAAAATACGGAAATTATGACCAATTCTGATCTGTGAGACTGATGTGTATTCAAATGAAATTATTCAAGTTTTTTTTTTTAATTATTACTTTTATAATTTCATTTAGACTTGATCCACCCTTCCACAAATGCTTCTTTATCTGAGTAGCTTCTTTATTTATAAAAAATATTTTTTTCCCATAAGTGCTCCTTCTCATCTTAGTATTAAACTTAGTTTGGGGTCTCAATAATAGCTTTAAAAATATGGCGAGACTTTTCTAAACATGGTAGGGAAGCTGTCAACCTCATTTTCTTTAACATTCCTTTTCAAACACAGAAGGAGAAAAAAGCTCATAAAATCACAGTTTTGCCTTAGATTCCTAAGTAACAAATAGAAAAAATTCCACACCAATGTGATAAGCTTGGGAATTACAGTCCTGCTTTTTCTGTTTAGGCCAAATTCGAAAATAAAAGTGCAATCCACCCCATGGCTGTGAACGAGTTGAGAGAAAAACACCTGCATAATAATCTGGCTGGAATGAGTCAGCAGGCCAGAGCGATGTGGAGGTCTGGAGATGTTTCCAGCAGTGCTGTGTGCTGACGGAGGCCCTCCTGCTACGTGCTCTCGGCAGACCGACTCTCTTCCTCCGGGATGCCTGGGTGGAAAGTGGTATTACTTATTAGTGTGGGCAGACTGCTTCTTCTGATCTTGATAATTCAATCCTCACATGAAAAAAGACAACTGTATAAATATTCACATAAGTGTACTGTGAGACTGCAAGCAAATTGTTCATTTCACTCTAATCAGCAGCATGTGGTAAGCTAATAGAGTGTTTAGTATTGTGGCAATAAAACTGCTGCAACTTGTTAAAAAAGGTACAGACACAGAGAAACTTAAATACAGCTTCATATAGCTCATCCTAGTGGCAGATCTGAAACCTTTCAGAGAGACAAGTCATATCCAGGAATACAAAAATATTAAATTATTAAAACGATATAAAATTATATGCATATGAAATTATTTTGAAAACAAAGCTCACTTCGAGGTGTGCAAAACCTCACTAGTAGGTTAATAAATAATATTGGGCTTGATTTTCTCTCTGGTATATTTATTACATATTATATTGGAAAATAATTACATTTGTCTTTCATTGTGTCTATTTCTGCAGAATTACTTATATGAATTTTCTTCGAATGTAGACACTCCTTTTCTGAGTGAATTATATTTCATATTTCAATTATATTTACATATTTCAATATTTCAGTCTCCCTGGACCATCTTGGGCTTTAAGGGTTTAGGAAACTGTGGTTTCAGGTTTAGTCCCTCAGTCCACTACTCCACCACCATCAACTCATATATAGGCATATATAAAATTCCTGTATCTGAATCGTGGTGAAATTTGTCTCTGCATCACATGACTTCATCCTTTACAATATCTACTGTGTAAGAATCTGTAAGTTATTTTGGTGGCATTACCTGAAGCAGATGCGGCAGCAGCAGCAGCAGTAATGGAAGGCTCTCGGGAGTCATCCTCGTCGCTAGAGCGGCTGACCTCACCCTCCGGGAGACTAACCTCGCCCTCTGCCTCCTGCTCAGCATGGCTCCGGAGCGCCAGGATGCGATGGTGCAGAGCGGCAAACAGCTGACCTGAGTCTTTAGAGCTCGCCTGAGAGAGCAGCATTCGGAAAGCCGAGAAGTTGGTGAGGTAAAGCTGACCAATTCCTTTTTACCTTTTTTGCCTTTTCCCAATTTTTAAACAGTGCATTACATAAGTGGTTGATTAAAGGTATTTTGTGTTAATAAAGAAAATCTCTAATACTGCAATTTCTTATCAGAATATCTACAAAAGCTTCATGAGCATGTATTATTCTATTTAAAATGACAATGAAATCTTTTCCACAATAAGAGGGCCTTCACACCTTTTTTGGGGGCATTAAGAATGATGGGCTATTAAACAATGGCAGGAAAACTAAACTCCAAATTCAATCTCTCTCATATTCTAGGACATTCCTTTTTAAACTCAGAAATAGAACAGAGGTAACAAGCTCATAAAATCCCATGTTTTGTTTTTGATTCATAAGCATCACACACTTTAATTGTGGTTATTGTTTTTAGACCCGGTCTGCCTTAAAGTGGATGAAAAACATGGACAAACTGAGAATTACAGTCTGTTTTTCCTATTTAGGATTTTTACCATTTCTTTGTTCCCAATTTTTAAACCAAACTACTACTAAAACAATACTACTTTAATGATTAATTAAAGTTCTCATACTGAAATGAGGAAGACTTTAACTCCCTGGTCTTCTGTGTCCATGGCAGTAATGCGAACGCTCTTCTCACTGGCTTTGTCCACCTGCATCTGAGCCCAGAGTTTGGTGTTCAGGATCAGTCGCAGGCTACCCTGTGTCCTCATCACTAAAACATATTGAAAAAATCTGATTAGCTGTTGTATATGACATGATCATAACACTCATAACTGTGAATTATTCATAGTAGGATGCTAAAGGGTAAAGTACCATGGATGGATAACCATTCTACTTAATGTACATTTGACACAGTTCTTATAATAAATGCGTTTCAATAACAAATAATGCATCCCTCAAATTCCAAGCAGTGTTAATATCATTATTTTTTACATATTGCATATGACAAAAAATGTTCGTCGAGACCATTTTTTCCATGACTAAGACGGGATTCTGGGGAGTTAAAAATAGATCTTTGACAATAAAGCTGTGGCAGATTATATATTTGTTGTCATTAACAAGACCAGGCAGAACTAAAATGTTAACTCGTGGACTGCTGGAACGTTTAGAATGCATCTGTTTGTCAACATATTTAAGCAGTGCAGCCCTGTTATTGGTTGGATTGGTTGAGGGACATGTTCAGATGGAATTCTAGTCATACAGATGCTGATGCCCTAAATGGACAGCCGATAGAATATTAATAATGATATTAATGATGATTAATAATAGACACATTGCACATCTGTTTCAATGGAAACAAAGTCACTTGAGAAAAAACGACAGCTAGAGTTACAATAAATAATAGCTAAAAGTTGACAAAAAATGTAACTACTTTTCATCAGCTAAAACTATGAATAAAAGATGACTAAAACTAGGCATTTTTTATCAAAAGACTAAGACTAAATCTAATGGGAGCTGCCACTATTAACACTGATTCCTACAGGCAGTGAAAAGACATGCATCACCAGAATCTCTGTGTGGATTTCACTCCCTGGAGCATCTAGGGCAGTGGTTCCCAATTATCTTTCCCTGAGGGCCAAATTATGTAAAGCAAGTCAGGCTGAGAGCCAACAAATCCATGTCACATCGGAGCCTTGCTCAGGAGCCCAATGGTGGTTCCAGGGATTTGAACCCCCGGTCGCATAATCACCAACAGAGGGTTTGAGTCACTTATACCACTGCACCAATGCTGTCCTCTTTCCATGACAGAACACAGATGAAATGGATCAGCCATGCCAAAAATATATATATATAGTTGGTGAAGCTGTCGCTGCTTTGCTCAAACTGTCAACAGCGATCTGATGATCCAGAGTTTGCTCTTGCTACCATTACTTCAGACCTTCTAGTTGAGGGCTTGGACCCAGGAGTATGTGATGCTGCTTTGTGACAGTGTCAGTTGTTAAAAAACCTGAATTGAATTCATCACTCAGCAGCAATTACCTAATCTGGACTGCAGCGTTCCATTGTGGACGTCTGTGGACATCATGTCGTTGAGCCTCAGCAGCCCGCATCCCCTCTCCACCCACGACTGTGAGCTCTTCTCGAAAATGAACAGCTTGCACTGGATCTACACGAAAATATAGGTGTGATTAGAATGGAAACCTCAGCAGCCAAAATAGTGGAAATCGAAACACCTTAAATTTATCTGTCAGTCACATCCCCAAAATTCACTTCTGTGACTCAACTGTGTGTCAAACAACACTTGGCAAGTTCTTGCAGCGTTTCCAAGAGTAATCATGGGTAGGGTCATGACATCTGAGAGATGTGAAAACTGACTTGTTCTTACCTGCAAGACATTGCTTTCCAACTCCTCTCCAGTCCGCACCTCCACTTTTTCCAACAAGCACTTCCTGGCCGTTGCTTTTGTATATGCAGCTGCTGACTCCTCCAAAGACTCTGCTGCGTTAGCACCTACAACTCACACAAACAAGCACACACAACTATTTCTAAGCATCAGATTTTTGGGTTTGAGTCCAAGTCTGTTCTGCTCTAACTGACTAATATTTTTGTATTTTCTGGTGGCTAATTAATATATTGCATCCAATTACACAAATGCATGTCTTGATGTTTTCAAATTTGTCAAAAAAACCATTTCAATTTAATCAAGCAATTTATTGCATTCTAAACCTTGACTTTCCACCCCTAGAGACAGGAGCAATGCAAGAGTGCAACTGAGAAACTCACCCAGACTGAGACAAATTTCAAATTTCCCTTTTGGGAACATTAAGGATAATGGGTCCACTTATTCATCTCTGGTTCCACCCAGGTTTGGACAGCATACCTTTCTCGGAATTGACATCTTGCGCCGAGGAGGATTCAGTGGGGGAGTCGCTCTGCGGTGGAGACTCCATGCTGCCCTCTGCTGCAGCTTTCTGGCATTTCTGCGGGCTCTGAAAGCAACACATTCCGTTCAACACTACTTCTCTGCAAGACTCTGCTGAGGTTAATTGAGGAAAAGCGGTGATGGAAAGCGATGATGATAAATGATTTAGCATCTTACCAGAACACGATCTGACATGTTTTGTCCGAAAACAAACTTGCCGTTGGAGCTGCCGCGGTCCTCGGCATTCCGCATGCTGAAAACATAGTTTGTGCCAGAAACAGTTAAACCTTTTTTTTCAGGACAAATGGTGTTTAAAAACATTTATACAATATTACCTTGCAGTGTTGATGTACTGTAAGAAGTAGTTTGTCTCCTCCTCTGCTGGTGTGCAATCACTCTCTCGATCTTTTGGCACTGCACCATCTTTTTCTATCTGCGCCCACACACATAGTAGTAACATTAACTCTCACAAGATCCATATACAACATTAGATGCATTTGACTAGGACAAAATATCAAATGGAAAATGGACAAACCATGACTCTGTCTTTAATATTTTGTCCGAACACAAACGTTGAGTCCAAAGGAAGGACGTTTTCTTTTGTTCTGCCCCCGTTCTTTTCATCCATATTTTTCAACATCTACAAACACGTAAGATCTTATATTTACAATCGGTCTCTGTTTTCAAAAAAGCTTAAACCGTCAAGAGTTTGGTTTCATGCTGCTACTTTCTCACCGGTAACTTGTCATTCTTCTGTATGCTTCCATTCGAATTTTCAGAGTCCTTCTCTAGTGCTGGCTGCATTTCTGTTAGTTTATTCCCACCTTTGGAGCTGTTGTTCGCATCTTGAGTTTTTCGTGAGGGACAAGAGGTAAAAGAACGTTTTAGAGAACAAATTCACTACTACACTTACAACTCATATTAATTAACAAACTGATGGATCAACTTCTGCTCCCTTTCCCACTAATCTGGAATACAATGTTTGTGGTTTTCACAGAGTCTGCTACAATGTGATTTTGATTCAATTCAGAAGCCAACAGTCAATATGAGACAATATTATATGCTGCTTTAACACAATAACTTCCATTCATATCAAATCCCAAAGAGCAACTAAAATATAATTTGACATTTTTATCTTTCAGCCCACAGTAGTGTGTGTTATCATGCTTAATAAAAGTTGGAAAGCTGGCAAGGGGCCAGGGACATCACAATATGTATGATGTCTGATAAATGTTTTCATTCTGGATCAGTGCTATGGGCTTGCTCATCAATGAAACAATTTATTAATGTATTGAAATCATAGTCACTCACTAGAAGCACTGAGAGGCTTGGTGAGCGGAGCCTGAAGCACTGCTGGCCGGAGGACACTGCGCTGCTCCTCTTTGGGTTTCTGGTTCGGGATGCCTAAAACAAAACAGCACAAAGAGCCAAAGTGTGATGACACTGAGGTTCTGGAACAATGCAGGCTGTCAACTATCCCTGTGCTGTATTGAGCTTTATTGTAATTCCAAGAGAAAACTCAACATGTCATGGCCCCTCCTGCAGTACTATGTCAGGAACCATCAGGCAGAGCTCTGTTGCTGATGCATGGTCTATGAAACCATAGAGAGATGATGCTTTATAACCACCATCACTTAGCTTAGAGTTTCTGGTATTGCAGTATGAAACAGCACAAGAGATTCAGCATTATTGCTTACCAGCACTTGGCGCTTGCCCATGTATTAACGTCGGCGGCCTCAGGCGAAAACCGACAATTTTCTCTTCTGTTTAAAACAACACAGAGTGACAGTGTGGTTAGCTGACAACTCAGGTTCATAGAAAGTATTCCGAGAGTAAGTTGCACGCACTGTAAAAGTAACATCGATCCAACCTTGTCGTTCAGAATGAACGCAAAGTGAAATTTACTGCAGACTAGGGCTGGGCAATTCATTGAATGAATCATGTAAATTAATCAAAACCGACATTTAGAACTTCTTGCCCATTCTGGTTATTTCGTTTATATTCAAAATTGTTCAATACTTTATTTTTTATTTATAAATTCTTCCCAGCACAACTTCCAAGGTTGCTCTAGAAAGACACTCCCTGTAATTAGGGAATAGAAGTTGCTCTGGATAAGGGAGTTTACTAAAGGCTGTAAATGTATAGGTACATAAATGTACATAGGTTCTATTTAGTTCTAAGTACACAGTATAGACTTTGCAAGAGACATCTCAAGTCTCAGTCTTACCAGGCTCTGAATCAGAATTTCCAGACGGAGATCGGCAGAAGCTGGATGGCAGGAAAACATTCTTAGACACTGGAAAAGTGAAAAACCCAGACATATATGGAAAGATGAGAGAAGATATTACAAAGTGCATAAAAAGCATTTACTGTTGAGTAACGACAGCCAGAAGAGTTTGGGGTTTTTTTTGTTTTTTACCAGAGTGAGACCGTGGAACCTTTGTGAAGGATGATAATTTGTCTCTCTTAGAAGGAGGGCAGTAGCTGCTCTCATCCTGATCCGAATCTGGAAAAGAAGATAATTATTTTGTTATAGTTCAGCAATATATCAGTTCAGCATTCTGTAAGTGGAAAATTGTGTCTCAAGCTTGACTGCATCATAAATGAAACACTGACACATCTGGCACTGAGGATTAAAATTATCTAAACTTTTTAATTACACCAAATGCATCAACCCTCCATTACTGACAATCCATACACAAATGACTGACATTACTGATGCTTAATTTAACAAACAAAAAAAACCCCAGAAAGCTCCAGTATTTAGGCTCTCACATGTCAGCATTAGAAAGCATTACATAACCTACTACTGACTCAAACCTCACCTTCTCCGTCCTCGCCACTAGATCCCTCTGCTGACCTCTGAGGAAAAACGTCAGAAAGGAACTATTATAGCCAACTACTGTGCATAGTCAGTTTTACTCAAAATTACACTCCTACCACTTCAGATCATAAGGAATGAAAAAGTTAAAAGGTACCTTTTGTGCTCCGGCTTTCTGAAACACAAATACTGGTGTTGCCACAGGAGGCTTATCTATAACAACAAACAGCACTATGCGTGTCAAAAAATATGTTGAGCAAAAAGAAATCTCCATAATTGGTGCAAAATTAAAATAAGCATCTCTACTTCAGCCCACGGCTTTTTAGGCCCTTGATTCATAGTACAAGCAGTCATCAAAAAATCAGCTGGAACATTCAGAACTCATTCTTCTTAAGTTTTTTACGTTTTAAAGAAAATTTGACTACTTATAACAATATATTTTTTTTTTAGATAAATCTAAAATAAATAAATAAATTAAATTAAATAGCACAGCCACTAAATGAACGAATTTTGCCAAAATGTCAAATGTTCCTCCGTTTGCCAAAGGAGGAACGTAGAAATCTTTGCCAATAAAGCAAAAGAAACATACATGTTAATTTTTATAAGAATTAAAGCTCAATATCATAGCTGAGGACAATGTTATAATGTTCTCTTGACTTTTTATCTAAACATCTTGAAGGAAGCTCAAAGCGATCCGTTTCACTACACACAAAAGGAGGGTATAGGGCACATAATTAGAGAAGACAAACAGCAGAACATCTGCTTTCAGGACATTACGCAGGCCCATGTTAAGACAGATAGATCTGATAGTTACATAGATAGATCCTTGCAGATTAGCCATCATACAGCTTTTTAATTGGTAGATAGTAGCTTTTCCCGGTCTAATCCATCTTTAAAGCTGACCTGAGATCAATTCTGGAACAAAGACAATTTAAACTAAAAACTACTGATTTAGATTCTACATTTCTTCAACTGTAATTTATCGCTCCGTCTACGTCTTTAATGTTAGCCATGGATTCTTTAAACTAACACGAAACTAATAACATTTTGTTAATATAAACTCCAATGTCAGCGAAATATTCGAGCCAGAGCATGCATCTTTGACTCTACATCCCCTTAAACATTTCAAGGAACATTACAACCAAACGCCAACGCTTAATAACTCGTATCACGGTCTTTTATTTGCTATTAGTGGGGTAACCGCTTTCATGTGGAGCGCTCTTTTAACGGCTCTTCTATTTATTCAGTGGAATGAGTTGGTTATGGGAAGTCGCTCCTCCCATCACGGCTAAGTCCCAAACCGCATCTTAACCTCCTACCGAGTATGCTAGGAAAGTTTTCACAGTACGAACACGTTACTATTTAGTACGCGAGAAAGCGGATTGGGACGCAAAGGTTCCTCTGCATGGGTCTAGCAGGCTTGTTAATTATTAACCGCTTTACGGCTATTTAAAGGCATATGAGCTAAAGGAAATAAATAGCACAATAAATGTAGTTATTTTTTATAATAGTCCTGCTTTCAGAACATAGTCCTGTGAGATCGTGAGTGCCGTCAGTAGTAAATTATTAACCCCGAGTTTCTTACCTTCATTTGACAAGTCCGCCATTTTATTTCGTTACTGTACCCATAATCCCTTGTGCTATACGTTTATGTTTTTAGTTAAAGCACCAGAGGGCGATACTTAACAAGCACACGGCTGAATTCCTTAAGTTTTCATCTTCACTTTGATGAAACAAATGAAGTTTTACATTCTTAAATAAGTATGACAAATAATATTTGAACAGAAAAAGTACTAAAAATGCCCTTTATTGGCGTCATTCAAACAGAAAATAAAAGCTACAGGAAGTTTAAAACAGTCACATCACTCAACAGTAACAAGTTGCTTTCTATGACTGGGGTTACCATTTGCTCATATTTAAAATCACTTTATCACACAGATTTCATGATCTTATGCAGAATGAGGCAGCTGAGGTTGCTCCAAAGTTCGGGTCATGTAAGGCACTTTCTCACCAGATAGGATTTTTTTCCTCATGTGATCCCAGCTCAAATGTCCTTATTCTTGCTCCGTGACTAGCTGATAATCTGGTCTTCTGTTTCGGTAAAGGCAGTAATGCTGGATCATGAACAGAATGTCAAAAAATATTGAGAAAAGTCCCAATCCAAACTTGGTGGGGTCCCCAAATATAAGCTTCCATTTATCTGCAAAGAAAGTATAATAGTTAATATAATATAGTTATAACAAATGTTGATCCCCTCTTTTTTAAATAATAGGGCAAACTCTGGAAGTGTATTAATCAGTCAATACCATTGTTATAAGACTGTAGGAACATCTGTAAGAGGCTAAAACTACCACCGGTGAAATCCAGCAGCACATTGCCAATGCTCCAGCCCTCTGTGCTCTGTCTCTGGTAGTTCATGTAAGCCTTAAAAAGTATTAGTCAAAATTAGCAACTTTCTGATTCTGTATTCATCAAATTTTCATTTGCGCTTTGACTGAAGCAAAGCATCAAGCAATCTACCTTCATGGATATTTAAGCAAAAAAGTCAATCCTGTTATTCAGGATTGAGTCATACCTGAGGGACGTATTTAACTAGTGTGATACCCAGTTTAATATAGGAGAAGTAGTACAGATACTCCAGCCAGGAGATCTTTTGAGCAACAGCCACAAAAAGTGTGACCAAGGCAAATATCCAAGCAATTGCCAGTAACACCATTGCCAACTTGGATACTTTTTGCTCTCCTCTCTGAACAAATAAAAATATAAACAAATATAAATATAATGCAACAAATGCATTTTAATGTTACAAATGTATTATTAATCATCTCTGAATATTTAGAGTAATATATGTTCTAACCTCATATATCACACACTGCCAGATGTAGATGAGGGTAAGGACCACTGCATGCATGCTGAAAAACACATCGTTGGCATCCACAGGATTCACTCCATTGGGATCTTTCTTTAAGAATTCCTCCTGTTGTTAGTTGTATTTATATCACAGTAAAATATGTTACACATTCAATGTCTGAATTTGGTCAATGCTGAATATATACCACCAATACGATACCATACAATACCAGACAACAATACCATTTCAGACAACTAAAACAATGTCAGACACTAAGAACTCAACATTAGACATGAAGATCTCTCTCAGAACAGTTAATATCATTATACACTAAGGAATGTTACCTTTATGTAAGGTATCCAAAAGAGACCAATATTGAAAACACTGTAAGCAATAAATCCGGTGAGGTTCAGAGCGAGAAAATCAAAGTTCAGACCCACCACGCTGTAAAAAAAAAATCACAGGTAGTGTTAAGAGTTTAACCTGTGTTGTAGGGCAAAACTGAAAGCAATAATGTAATTTCAGTCTGTGTGTAGTTACTTTTACCTCTTTCTTCTCCAGTTCTCATAAACCTGAGGATAGAAGGAAATAGACCAGGCGAAAAAGTAGATCCATCCAATTATTTGATTGATGATGGCAAGGACATTGCTTCTGATAACCAAGAATCTTATTCGTGTTTTTTGGCTGGGGAGAAAAGCAGTTTGGGCGTTAAATTAAATAATATCAACTCATCTACCAGCAACCAAAAAGATCTAAGTCAAGGCAGATTATATAGAGTTATCTGCATTTAATACAGTTTGGGACATTCCATTAATAGAATTGATGAACAAGTTCTATGCACAGTTTGATGCACTGAACAACACGCACACAACAAAAGCCACAATGAAAGCCACGACGAAAGCCACGCCTTCCATCACCGACCAGATCATCTCTCTGCCTGCAGCTGACGGGAGAAGAATTTTCACCAAGATCAACCTACGAAAGGCTGCCGGTCCAGACAACATTCCAGGTCGTGTGCTCAGAGACTGCGCTGATCAGCTGGCCGAGGTCTTCACAGACATCTTCAACACATCACTGAGCTAGATGATCGTCCCAGCGGGCTTCAAATCCACCACCGTCATCCCAGTGCCAAAGAAATCTTCAGTATCCTACCTGAATGACTACCCATCGCTCTGACCCCCATCACCATGACATACTTTGAGAGACTTGTCATGGCACAGGTGAAAAGCAACCTCCCCCACTCACTGGAGCCGCTACAGTTTGCCTATCGCACAAACAGGTCAACTGAGGACGCCATATCCACTGCACTTCATCTTTCCCTCTCTCACTTGGACAATAAAGACTCTTATGTTAGCACCATAAGCCTGAGCACAGGCTCCTCAGTGCTGCGTTCTCAGTCCACTTCTGTTCACACTCCTGACCCACGAGTGCACCACCCTGCACAGCTCAAACCACATCATCAAATTCGCAGACGACACGACCGTGGTGGGGCTCATCAGCAACAACGATGAGTCGGCGTAGAGAGAGGAGGTTCAGCAGCTGGCTGCCTTGTGCAGTGAGAACAACCTGTCGCTGAATGTGGACAAAACCAAGGAAATGATTGTCGACTTCAGGAGAACTCACTCCACCCACACACCACTCAGCATCCACGGTTCCACGGTTCAGACTGTAAAAAACACCAAGTTCCTGGGAGTTCACATCTCAGACGACCTCACCTGGACCACCAACTCCATCACCAAAAAAGCTTAGCAGCGCTTCCACTTCCTCCACATCACCAGTTGCATGTCCGTCTGGTTTGGTAACAGCACTGTTGCCGATATCAGGCGGCTACAACGGATTGTCAAAGCAGCTGGAAACATCATCGGAGTGTCTCTCCTGCCGCTGCAGGACATCTTTTACAAACACTGCATCAGGAGGGCCTCCTGCATCGTGCTCGACCCCTCACATCCTTCACATGGACTCTTTACACTACTTCTATCCGGCAGACGCTACCGCAGCATCAGGACTCAATCCACCAGAATGCGTGATAGCTTTTTCCCACAAGCCATCAGACTCTTGAACACACTTCCTGCCCTCACACTTCCCCCCACACACACCTGTATATACTGTATTGTACAGTATATAGCAGAGATGACAGTAAAGTTTACTCTTACTTTGACTTTTAAGAAATTAAATTCTGTGAATTTTTTGTTCAGTTTCAGTTATGATTTCTCACTGTTAAAACCAAATCAGAAGATATTAACAAGAAAATATAAGTAGAGGCCCTTTTGAGTCGTGGTTCCTCTCAAAGTTGTTGCTATTTACTACAGAGGGAGAGTTGCTTGTCACTATTGCTCTGTTTGCCTTTTAAAGACATGAGACCAATGACAATGCCTACTGCATACAACTGAACTGAACTTACAAGATCAAAACTATGAACACTCACCTTTCTATGTCAGTGTTGTTACTGTACAGGTACGCAGTGACCTGACCAACATGCTTGGCATTCAGTTCAAAACTGGTTGATGTGCTTCCTGCTGGCAAAACAACCTGGACAGAAGAATGACAAAACAATTAAAAAAGCCCAACCAGACTCGGGGTCTATTCCATAAAAGCAGGATTTCCTGTAAATCCAAGCCAAAGTCAAACTGGTACAATAGAAATATATCACAGTCCTCTTCCTATTGATGTGTTCATATTTAAGCCATCTGGCAAAAGTGAGAAAGTCTGCTTGCTGGAAAAGGTCCTTGAACTTTAAGAAAGAACAACATCAAAATCCTGTTTCCTGACAATCATTTTCAACATGTGCACACAGGACACAGACTGCACGATATTGGGGGAAAAAGTCATGGACAGTTTCCCTGGAGCAACTTGGGATTAAGGGTGATGCTTATAGGTTTATCAGTGTTAGTTCTGGCACTAGGATAAAGCTAAATTTGAATGACCTCTCAGTCTGTCACTATCACTAGGCCACCAGGCTCTCCACTCCACACACTGTAATATTTTTTTCTGCAACAGATATAGTGATGCACAGATTTTTTGGCAAATTACTTAAATAACTCTACTTAGAAAGACCATTTTAGAATGACTTGGTAATTTTGTAGGGGAGTCCATCTGCATGTTAAAAAAAAATAATTACAGGAGTAATCCTGTCCTGAACATTTTCCAAGAACTCTTAAGTCAGAGCAAGTAAATGGAAAATAAGAACCAGGTAAGTTCATCTTTTGTATCAAACAGCAAGAAAGTTATAGCTGACATGTTCAAATCAATTTAAAATTTTTATCAGTGTTTTATTTTGCATTTGTCCTGCAGAGATGGCACTGTTGCACATGACAAAGCCAGGGCTGAAACATTACACTGTATAGCCAAAGAGAGGACCTACCTCATTTGGAAGATGAAGTACTGAAGAGGCATTTCTTGAGAAATATGTAATATTAAAGTAAATGAAGGCAGTGACATTAAGAGAGGAACTATGGGAGGAAAAATGAAAAGAAGAAATCTTTATAAAGTGGGTATTTAGACAACAACTTTTTAAGTCTAGCTGCACCACCTACAACAATAATTGACAAACCTTGCCGAGATGGTGATATTTTTAGATAAGTTCTCCTCAATATCAACAGTGTCAGGGGCAGTAAGGGTCACTTTTGCATCTGTAAAGGTCAAATGATCACATTCAAGTTATTATATAAATTTAAAGTTTGGCTGCACCAATCCAACTTGTTCAGTCTTTATTTTTTGTGATTTGTTATGAATGAATGAATTATGTTAAAAATACTGGTCACTGGTTTCTGAACATAATAAAGCGAATATGAACAGACATTGAATCATTGTTATGTTATGACTGAATCTGTGATTTAGTAGTATATACAAAGCAAGAGAATATAATACAATACAAAATTAAGAAAATAGATTTCTTAGATCGGCCCACTGTTACTGATACACAACCCAGCTATCTGAGTCTGTACAGAACCTATACCTAATATCTGTAACAAATCTGATCATCCCTATTTCAGAGTAATACATAATCTCCATCTTTCAGAGTTGAATTGGGAATTGTAAGTAAAGAACTCACCACAAAATACAGAGAGAGCACAAAGTGATAAAAACACAGCTGCTAGCGGACCAGCCTCAGCCATCATCACTTTGGAACTTTGCTCCCTCTCAGTCTGCAATACACAGGAATAAAATGACTAATCACTAAAGCGAGAAACTATAAGTTTTGACGTTGTTACATAGTCACATAGTTTTCTGTCTTTCTCCCTCACTCACTCTCGTATGCTTTTTAACACAGTAACGTATACATCGTCAATGTACAAAATCCCCGAGGCCATAAGAAAGAAAACAGAATCAAATAATGTTTAAAAAAAATATTTACCCGGCAATTTGTTTATTTCACGGTTGGTCTCTAGACTGTAGCTCGGCTCTTCCTGATCACATGACAGGAATCAGCTGACGTAGAGGCGCCGTAGGGCATAGTGATGTGTGTATGGAACGCCATTGCTGCAAAACAAAAAAGTTAGACAAAACCGTGTCAATTGGACATTTTCCCTTTTCTACAATGAAAAAATCTAGAGTTAAAACCCTAATATGGGTTTTTTAAAGCATGAATATAGGAGGAAAACACTATGTTGAGACACACTCTTACCAATGGTGTTCTGTAAGCATGACAAATGATAAGATTAACAAGGAGCACGTCACCATATAACGACTATAATATTGTGAAAAGTGTAGAGTTGCGTGCATATGCGCCATCAAAGCTTTTCATGGCAGTGCGCAAATAGATATTTTTTATATATTTTTAGATATTTTTACATATTTTTGTACACGGGGTCATAATGCTCTTTGAGACGTGTTCATGTCACATTTCTTTGCATCAATGGCTTTCCACAGTTACAAAGCATGTAAGTGTTTTTAACGCTATTTGCTAAACGGATCATTTCTGTAAAAGCAGGGATCCCAAGTCTCCCGGAAGTTCCGGGAGTCTCCCGCATATTGATAGCGTCTCCCTGATGCCCGCAAATTCAATAAAATATCTCGGAAACTGGAGCAAGCAAACAAGAACCTGCACGCGAGACAGTAGCTTACTCCTGACGGAGTGAGAGAACGTGCGTATGTGTGGATCACTGCGTATTACTGCGATCCCTGTAAAAGTAAGATTATTAACACAGTAATCTTAAAGTCACTCACGCGTCAAGCGTAAAATTACGCTTTTAATAACGTGCACATAATATTCTCTCCCTCTCTCTCTCTCTCTCTCTCTCTCACACACACACACACACACACACACACACACACACACAACACAACACAACACAACACAACACAGAGTCGAATCTTGTAATCTTAGTGAGGTAATTCATTTGACTCTCGTAATCAAAACCAAAACCTAACCTTAAACTAAATCAATAAAAGCAAATCTTATGAGTCTTTTATTCATTCATTATCTGACAGTGTTGGGGAGTAACGGAATACATGTACCGGCGTTACGTATTTAGAATACAAAATATGAGTAACTGTATTCCGTTACAGTTACCGTTTAAATAGGTGGTAATTAGAATACAGTTACTTTGTTGAAATAAATGGATTACACGGCGGGCTTTTCCTGTTTCATATGTTAGGCTATCCCCTCTCTAATTTTGGTAATTCCACGCATTGCCGGAAACCCAAACAAACGCGCAATAAGAGGCTCTAATGTAAGCGTCCTGTTAATGTTGGTGGCGTCAGTTACACAATGGACCCGGAGCCAGCACAACAGAGCCAGCAGTGCCCGGGCAGGAATGCATTTCTTACTCGGAAATTTCATCTTTCCTCCTCTACCTACAGTAAATATATTGTCTATTCAGGGAGATTTGGGCTTCACAACCAATTGGTAGAGAAAAACAAACAAGAATTTGCAGGATGTGATTGCTACATTCATGTAGTTGTAAAAAGCATGCCAGTATATTAAGTAATCTTAAGTATTCAGAATACGTTACTCACATTGAGTAACTTAACGGAATACGTTACAAACTACATTTTGGGGCATGTATTCTGTAATCTGTAGTGGAATACATTTTAAAAGTAACCTTCCCAACAATGTTATCCGAACCACATAATCCCAACTGGAGTTGTGGAGGGGACCGGAGCCTATCCCAGGAACTATGTGCACAAGGCCTGGATGAACCATGGGCAGGCGCCAACACACCGCAGGGCACCCACCAACACACAATCACATCCTACGGAGCCAATTTCGCCAATTAACTTATATTGCAGGCTTTTGGACTGTGGGAGGAAATTGGACCACCTGGAGGAAATCCATGCAAACACTGGGAGAGCATGCAAACTCCACACAGAAAGGTCCTGGGGATCGAACCCAGGACCTTCTCACAGTGAGGCGGCAGAGATAACCACTGTGCCACCGTCCGGCCCCTGAGCCTTTTAATTTTTCAAATAAAAGCCATATTTTTATTTGATAAATATGTTTTTTTTTCTTAAGACAACCGGTCCTCACATACCAAAATGTCACAAAGCCACAAAATCTGACAAGCCTCAAATTTTCCTGTCAGCTAAAAACCTTATCGCTAACATGACACTTGATATATGTTTAACATCACAATTAAATATGCCATCAGCTGGAAATACAGTAGGACAGGGCATAAAAAATCCATTAATACTCATATGCATTCAGTCCTAAATAAATTCAAATATCTTCTATTGTGATCAGATTGGAATCCAGATATGAAAAAGTTCATTAAAGTAAACACATGAAAGGTCCCATTCTAAGTGCAAAAGATAAATGTGTCATTTTTTACAATGTAGCACTGCTGTCATGCTGTGCTTCTTATATGTCTGTTCTGCTGTATGTATAATTCAGAAAACTGCCATTTGCCTGGTCCATAACCTGCTTAAGTTATCCCATATGATTCTTCATCTGAAATTGCTTCACTAGTTTATAAGACTTCAAAGACTGTGAATTTAAACTTTCTTTGAACCAAACCCAGCAACCTGTCTCTAATAAGACAATACTTGGCAGGCTTTTAGTTTAGATCAAATAATGTTTATACAGAGAAGTTTTGCAGCTTTAGTGTTCTGGCTCCTCGGAATTAGCTCTTCTCCTTGTCTGGTTTGCCATGTCTTATGTCTCCATTCCTTCCATTGTGGTCTAAAGACACTGCCTAGGAAAGCTGATGTTGATATTTGATTTTCATCTTTAATGTATTTATTTAAGCTTCTGTCTTAGCTACAGTTTATTAGATGTGACATGTGTTAAGTTCTGTACTTACTGATCTCAGGTTGAGTATGTGAAAAGTTACTTTGTTGTTAAAGTCTATGCAACTTTATTTGCATTTATGAGGAATGAGCCAATTATTTATGTCAGTAATCTGACCTTAAGACATCGAAATCATGCAAAAGCTATTAATTACATCAAATGCTTTACATCCCACTTATTCAGTTTCATAAGATTTTGTCATGATTCAAATAGACAATATAATTGTTAACAAGTAAAAGTTTGCAACCTGATCAGTCTGCACAAAAATAGCTCTGCTCAGATAGTAACTTCTGCTTTTTTAACATTGCAAGAAATCCTGAATAAGTTGCCCTTAACTTACCATAAGTGAAAAGAAATGTAGCATGAAATGTCTTTAAAAGGGCCTTAAAAGTATAAAGTAGGATTTTATTATGAATGCAGAAGGAGATATAAAAAGTATGCGTGGCATGAAAGAGTTTAAATTGTATTATAACTGGGAGGTCAAACAGATTAGTCTTACTTTAAATAAAATTTAAAAAAGCATATTCTTACAAACATTTTGGGTCACTTAAATGTCTTTGTCCAAAGAAACTGTCAACAACATTATTCCTACAGATCATGACTTAAAAATTCATGTTTTAGTTTGGCCCAAATAGATTTTCCTGCAAGACAAATGTTAAGCAAAAAGTGTCAAGGTAAAAAGAATTTAAGATTATAAATAAACTTTAAGTAGTCTGTCATTGTTGTGCCTCTTAACTCTCTTTACCTCTGGAAGGAATTTGTCCCAAAATCATGTCCCACACTTTAAAATGATCACATTGCAGTTGTAAGTCTCCTTTATAAGGCTCCTTTCAGCATTTGGATAGTTAAATATGTCCTCAGATTTCCTCCCGCCTTGACCCACTGTGATCCCGTCTGTAAAAAATCATACTTTCAGAATAAACAATGGAATAAACAATGATTTTCCTGTGTAGAGTCTCTTATATAGAAAAAAGACATTTGTTGAATTGCTGTTAAGGCCAAAATAGTGTAGAAATGTCTGTATTCAATTTTTTTCCAGTAATGCTCCAGAAGCACGTCCTGTACAGTGCATTGCACTTTCTTTCCTGCTTCCAAATAACATATTTCTATTTTACAGTAACTCAAAATAAATATATGATAATTTTACTAATAAAACAGCACAAGAATAGAGATGAAAATGAGTGTGACAACATAAAAATTCCCAGGCATCTATTTATTTTATATATGCTTGTTATGGTGGTATGATAATTTGTTAAAATTTTGGTTGAAATGTACCATCCAAAGTGGCTTATTTACACCAAATTGTCCACCAGCAGCTGGAACTCTTTACTTTCAAATCCCTCTTGTTCAAGCAACGTCAGCAAGTTGTTAAAAACAACACTAACTGAAAGGACTGTCACTTGTTAATGTTCTAAAGCAGTTTGAATATTTTTCTTTGATGTGTTTTGCCAAATATTTTTTTTAAATGCTTTATTTTATTATGTAGGTATTGTCTTTTGTTGAAAGTGGCAAGTTTGTCTCAATAAATATGAATGGCAAATTATTTCTCTGTCATTGTTCTGTTTTTTTTGCTACCCACAAGAATCAAGTGCTAATATGAATTTCAGTGTTTCAAAGCACCGTCTTTAAGACAGCAAACTACACGAGCAGTATTCTCATCTGAATGCTCAAAAATCTGTAGATAATAAAAGGAATACGCCAGAACATGTAAATGTCTCTGGGCGTTTTTTCTTCTTTTTTTTTTTTGCTACTGTTGATGAGAATCTTGTTGAATTAAAACTGTATAGCGTTTATCCACAGAGAGTTTTACTTTTTAAATGTTTCTTGCGACCTGATTTTTTTGGTGACTGTCACAGTCACTCTCAAAGATAACAAATGCTCTCACTTTTAGCAGGAGAATCTAATGATGCATGTTTTTCAGATCTAGGCCTGTCAAAAGTTACTACTAATATCTTAATATCTTTTGCATTGCTATCACACATCCAATCCAAGGGCTAAAGTTCCCTGATCTCACCAAGTTCCAGAAAAAATTTGCATAGATCCATGTTTTATTTTATAAAAGTGGATTCCATCCACTTTTTAATTCATAACAGACTTCAAAAAAGTAGCCTCATAATGTTTTAATTATAACAGCCTTTCAGATCTTATTGAATTCAATTTGAGTGTTGCAATCCCGTCCTCCCCCTTCACCCTTCCCAGGCTGACAGTATGATTCAACCACATTTTAATCCTTGCGTTCTAGAATAGATTTGCTAGTTATTATCAAGTTAAACACATATGCACATATGTTAATTAGCAACTGCAATTTTTAGAACTATTAAACTCTCCTCGTCTTTTTAAGACCTATTACCCTTTTGTTCTTTTCAGGAAAACAAACACGTCTGTGGTCTGTGCATAATTGTGCGCAAACAGATGTTTTTGCCCTTTTCTGGATTTAAAAACTTTGTTTAAACTGTGTTCTGAGTTCAGAGAAATGAAAGTAATCGAAGAAGAATTCCTTTGTATGACTTAATTGGAAATGCAAACTAAACTGCACACATGGGACTGTGTCTGATGAAAAACTCACAGTTGTTGTGACGTTATACACGGCTTCAAAACCATAAGAACCTCTCACTTGCGACTCTATTTTCTTGAATTCAGGCCAATCTTTAAAAAAAAAGTGCATGTTCAAGCTCTACATTTTGAGTGTTCCTCTGTATTGTTGCACAACATTAGTTCCCAGATCTTTGCTTTTCTTGGCATGTGGAGTGTCAGAAATACGTGAAGGAACATTACATTGCACAACAATTACATGTCCCATTTAGGGGAATAGGGGCAGACCAAGGCCACTTCCGCTCATTCACTCTCTCTCTAAAAGTTGACCCTTTCATTTTTATGTTGAACTTTTTCCATAAACAAACATAGAACTTGGGACTGTCTCAGCATAGCCAGTTGCTTTTGGAAAATCATTATTTACAGTACTCTTTATTAAACCTTTTGTGCAAGAATTATGATCCAAAAGCTATGGACAGTTGTCCTCTCAAATGTGTATGAAAGAGTAAAACCAGATTTGCAGTGTGCCGTCATTTCACACAAAAGGATTAAAGAATCGATTTTATCAGCTGCACACTCACAGTATTGAAATATGAGAGGTGGGGGGCGTGGTTGAAGCTCAAATGAGGCATCTGAAAGCCATAAATGGGTGATGGATCTCCTAAAAAGCACAATGCCGTGGATTTCCACCAAGGAGCAGTACATCGTTTCCCACCACTTCAACACCACAGTGAGTATTTTTCACCACAAAACAGCACACAGAATTACTTTGTCTTAGTCTATATAGGTCTAGCTGAACATAGATTTTCAGAGATTTATTCATGACACATGATTTGACGGTATCAAGGTTTTGTTAGGGATGAAACTGAAGTGAAGAGAGGAAGGAATATTGAAGTGTTGCATTTTGTTTCCCTAGGAGAGATCAGATAAAAGCAGAACCATGAAACTCCAAGTGCTCTTTTTTCTGATGCTTCTGGCTTGCATGTATCCAGTCTTGGCTCAGGGTAGGCATTTGTGTTCTGTTGTAAACTTATGATAATATCATTTTGCCCATATTGCTTACAAAATGTCTTTTTCAATTCATCGACAAAGTTGACATTTATTTCACTGTGGAACTAGGATGCATCTGCTATTTTTCTATTGTTTCTTATGCAATAACAATGCATTTTTGAAAATAGGCACTTACGAAAACTGCTGCTTGCAGTATGCCAATGAAATGAAAAAAGCCCACAAAAAAAGAGTGGTCAGCTACAGGTACCAGGAGAATGATGGGGGATGTAACATCTCTGCCATTGTGTAAGTTCTAGTAATTCTCCATTGACTTTATCTTTTTTTTTTTTTTTACTGAAAACAGAAAGTGTTTCTCAGAGTAACTGGATTTCCCTTTAATACTCCTAGCTTATACAACCAGACTTGTAATCACTTTAACTTTTATCCTTTTGCAAAATGTTTGATTGCATATACACCTCAGTGGAATATGTTAAGGCTACCATATGTTCTTTCTTGTTTCTCCCAATAAAGCTTCAAACTGAGGAGAAGGTCTTTCTGTGCGGACCCTGCACAGCAGTGGGTGAAGGACCTGATGAAAATCACAAAACAAGAGCAGACCAAATACTGAAACAAAGGTCTAGGAGCCATAATCCTGATAAATGATTTATTTCAAATAACTTCCACGATCTTTGTATGTTTGGATCGTCACTGTGAACCGTGTAGAGCCAACCATATGTATGATCTGGTGTCTGCAGGTCATAAAACTAGTGGGTTTCTCCTTGAAAGAAGCAAATAGTCATGTGGAGAAATGATCATAGTTGGTTATCAGAGCACAACATTTCTTCTTTGACCTTTACTATGAACCCTCTATCAAGTACAACCACTTTGAATCTCATGAACTGTGGTTCAGTCCACCGAACATAGCCGATTGTAAAGCCTGTTTGTACGCTTAAAGGTTTATTATACTGTGATGTTTTGTGCTGGGCACTAAGAGTATGGTGCAGTCTTTTCTTGTTTTCAATTCCAGATGTTTCTCTTATATTTTGCTGCTCAGTGTATTTTTATATCATTTTAATTACAGTATTCTATTGTACGTATATGTGTATGTGTGAGTAAAAAGTTAGGAGCGGGAGAGATCTGAATGTCTGTTGTACATAATATAAACGATTTCATAAGGATTTGTTCTGCCTCTTTGTTTTTATACTTTTTTATTTTATAAGTTTAATAATACACTCTTAGGATGTCTTTGCATGAATTATTTGTAGTAGAATTTGTATTTCCCAATCTTTAAGAGGCTAGCCATTCCACTTCTGATTTTTGGCCAATTAATAAATAAAAGTGACCAACCAATTAATTTTACTGATGTAAATGTTCTTTAAGAAAGTTCAACTCAATTAATCACACACAAATACTCTATATTAATAATATCTGCAGATCTGAAGATTCTGAGCTGTGAACAGTAAACTGTCCACTCTGGAGATCTAGAAAGCTCTGTCTAGAAAGAGAAAGTTTCACAACACTATTACATGGAATTTTGGCTTTTGTGGTGAACAATGTAAACTTTATCTTTATCACAGGAAATCGTAACTCATCTGAGAGGGAATGTTCTGTTAAAATAAACAATTGATCTAAAAAACTCTTTGACATTTTCTGTTGTGCAATCACAAAAAGCACCCGTGTCTTTGCCAAGTTTCTTGCCATTGAACAGACTCCTGCACAAAAGATCCTTTAACACTCTGATGTGCTACTGTCTAAACATTGGCTCCCTCCTCCATTCTTCATGCACTTCCCTGATTGCCTGTATCCTCACTTTTAAGTTAAAAAATCCTTCCTTGACATATGATACTCTTCATGAGGTCAGGTTGCTTTACATGTTCTCTCATGCTCAGATATTTTAATGGAACAGGCACAAATTTATCTTTTCTCCGAATGTAATATATGCATGTCTATTTCACTGGAGAATAACAAAGAGGCCTGAGCCTGCTAGAAGGGAATGGATTAGGGGAGAAATAGGGATCTTTCTGAGCTTAATACTATGACTCACATGATAGAGATTTGAATCTATCATCAAATCCATCTGCTCTTTTTATGGAGGATTTGGTGCAAACACTAACAGGCCGTATAATGTTGAAATTTACATTTAAAGAATGGGTGTCTATGGGGAAATAGCAAACTATAGCAAAGTGTAAATTATTATTACTATATATATATATACACAGTTCTGCTCAGAGGTCTACATACCCTGGCAGAACTTGTGAAATATTGGCAATCTTTCATGCCAAAAGATCTCTTTCATTCATAGTTAGTGGTTGGGAGAAACCATTCATTATCACACAGTTGTGTTTGCTCATTTTAAATCATAATGACAAGTGGTACCACCCAAATGGCCCTGATAAAAAGTTTACATACACTTGAAGTTTTGGCCTGAAAATATACACACAAATTGACACACACTGGTTTAAATTGATATTAAGGGCAACTGTCCACACCTGTGACTTGTTTACTTGTAATTAGTGTCTGTGTATAAAAAAGTCAGCAAGATTCTGAGCTCTTGACAGTCATCTGCACATTTCATCCAGTGCTGCATTGATTTTGCTGGATTCTGAGCCATCAGGAAAGCAAAGGAACTGTCAAAGGAGCTGAGAGAGAAGGTTGTTAAATTTTATAAAATAGGAAAAGGATATAAAAAGATACCCAAAGATTTGAGAATACCAATCAGCAGTGTTTAAAATCTCATAAAGAAGTGGAAATTGAGGGGCTCTGGTAATACCAAGCCACAGTCAGATAGACCAACAAAAGATTCAGCCACAGCACTTAGGGATGCAAAGAAAAATCCACAAATAACATCTGACGAACTGACATCCAGGCTTCTCTACAGAAAAATGGTGGAGCCTAGATGTTTCTAGATGCATAATAAGGAAGTACTTGAAGAAAAATGGGCTGTATGGACGAGTTGCCAGAATAGCTTCATTTGAATCTATTAAACATAAAAGTAATGTCTTTTGCCTGATCACTCTTGTTTTCCTTAAAGAATGGTAAAAATAACATGACTTTATCGAAGCATTGCCCCATTTGCCATTATTTTAAAAATACTATAAATATAAAATAATATATTTTATACTGTTTTTGAGGTAAGAATCACATTTTCACTGTGGAGTCACTGAAATATGCACAGATTAAGTTGGGGTCCTAGATGTAGGTTTGCCTGATGGACCTGCTGAGCATGCAGAGCATTTCTGTTGTGCCACATCCTGATCATAAATCTACTATAAAGATAAATCCCCCTCAGTGGGAGAAGCAATGATGAGTATACAACACACTCCAGTGCCATCTCCAGGCTTTTGTCCAACTGTCATTATGACTAATATAATGACAAGATGTGTGCCTGATAATGATTGTGGGAATGTTCTTTCAGAGCATTTCAATTCAGTTGTAAGGTCAGTTGCAGAAGATCGTCAGTTGAGGAAGTAGAAGGTAAAGGTAATGAGGATGACTGAAAATGCATAGATTTTATGTTCATCTCTAAAGTGACTGAGTTTAATCGTTTTAGTTCTTATGTTGTTTATAAGGCACGTATCCTGTTATTTACAGGATTCAGTTTATCTGGACAGATCAATCTATCTGTAACTTATAATTAAATATTTATTAAAAACAGAAAGTGAAATTGTCAAAATAAGAGGCCAGCAAAGACATGTAACCCAGCATATTTTGCATCAAATGACATCCCTTCCAAAAACTCTTTCAACAGACATTGACATAATGAACCAGTACCTGCTTGTCTGTGCAAGCAAGGAATGATGAGGGGCTAATAACAGTATTGCAAAAGCTTTATCTCTGACAACCTGCCAGTGAGGTGAAAATTCATGAAAGCTACATGCACAAACTAGCAGAACAACATAAGCACTGGGTCTGTTAAGAAATCGTGGGAAAGGTTATTGAAAGTAAATCTGATGGAAAATTCAAAGAAACAATGTTATTACAGTGTCCAGTTACAAGTTTTCTTATGATATTTTGAAAGAGATAATCTTTCTTTTATCGTTGAAATATTGCCAGAGGTAAACAGACATTTAGGTTTCTTCTCATTGAAGTCAGGCATTTCTCCTGAAGGTTATAGCAAAATGTAGACAAAGTGTTAAAATAGCATGAGAACTAATAACACTTGTTCCGTCAACTCATCACTTTCCAAATGTCCTTTAAAATAAACTTCAGGATGCAGCTTCCTTTTGAATTCATTGGAAAGCTTTTGGCAGGAGGGACTAAACATTTCCTTGACGACTAGCCTCAAAAATAGAAAAAATGGAAGTATCATCCAAAAAACATGATAAAACATGACATTTAAGTGAACATTAACAAAAACTGTGGGGATCTAAATTCAAGGTGTGTTGCTATTCCCTTAAAAGCTCCCGGAAAAGCAGCATCTTTAGGTAATGCTTCAAGGTAAAAAAAAAAAAAAATTCATAAATCATGTTATTTATCAGTATGTGATCTTTTTGAGGTTTATGAGCATAGAATTTCTTCTCCGTTTTACATCCAGGTCTTATTGTTGTTGTTTTTTATCTTTTATCATGTTTAATAATAATATATAGCCAGTGTTGGGAAAGCTACTTTGGAAATGTAATGCATTACAATTACAAGTTACCCTGTCTAAAATGTAATAGTAGTGTAATTATTTCAATTACTTTAACAAAGTAATGTAACTAATTACATTTGATTACTTTTGGATTACTTTTCTACATTTTGAACGAATTTTCTCAACTGTCAACCATTTTCAGTTTTTGAAACCTGGTTAACCTTGCAGCATTATCCAACACTGTCAAAATCCTTTTAAACTCCCTCAACACAGCCACAGCCGTGTCGGACTTCAACACCTCAACACTACTTTACTGTGAGATCATGCTGATCTTTGAATACCTATGCCTGCTAAATCAAATATTTGACATTCAACATTTGGTGAACATCACTGAATAAGCAGTTGTCTATTCGTGTGAGATTGATTGTGCATATAGTATCTGCCCACTACAGCTAATTTTTATTTCCTGCAATGGTCTAGGCCTACATTGTAGTTCCTATCAGCAACTGCAGCTGAGACTGCTTGTAGGCTGCAGATCCAACGTTCAAACATGATAAAAGAACCAATAAGACATATCTGAATAGTATCAGACTTTCAGCCATAAATGGAGGATGTTGTGCACAAGAAAAAATGGCAAAACAATAATATTATTAAACATATAGCTGATGTTTCTGCAGAAGATATTGAGATGTAACTGAAATTGTAATCCTGAATATTTCCTGAAAGTAACAGTAATTTAATTACACGTTTTCAAAGTAATGTAAATGATTACTGTTACTTTTATTTTGTAATTAAATTACGTAATTTTGTTACATGTAACTCGTTACTCCCCAACACTGTATGTAGCATTCTTACAAGCATTACTTGTCATCCAATGATGCCACGTCTAGCATTTCATAAAAATTATTAGAAATACACTACATTAAAAATGATTTCTACATAACATTTCAGTGTCTGCTCAAACTATATGTATAAGAAATGAATAGACATCAAGAAACATCAAGTGTGCTTAGAGATCATCTGACCTGCTCATTTATATCCCTGTTAAATTCCATTTTAGCAAAAATTATGACCAATGCCATGCAGTCTTTATTGAGGACAGATATACACTTACTCCACAGATCCATTTAACAAGAAATACAGACTTGGGTTTCGCAACAGCACCCTAATATAAAGAGTCACACAGTTTGTGGGATTGAGTAAAAAGAGAATCTAATAGTATCGGAATGAGTAATCAGGAGGAGTAACCAGGCAACCCAACCTGCAAAAACTCATTTCAGGGAGGATCGTGATTCTGGTTTTATGAAATCTTTCAGTAAGGAGCCAAAAGGTGGTGCTGTTGTCAAACATATTAGAGTATATTCAATTTTGTGTTTTTGAGCTGCATAGTGGTACACTTCTAATGCCACTAATACTACTACTAATTAGTATACTAATAATCTCTGAAATGTATAGTTTAAGTGAGTGTAATAGATGGTACAGTATGATAATTAGAGCCAAAAATGTTAGGCAAATAGAAAAAACCACTATTTACTTAAAAACAGGCTGAATTGTGGAATCCACACAATGCAGCAACTGGTCCTAAACAAATTTTTGGACATCCTGTCAATTAACATTTAGATTATTTGCTTTCAGTGAGCAAAAAAGGTGTCAATTTAAAAGCCCTTTAATTAAAAAAAAATTAAAACTCTGATGACTGTACAGATCATGTCCAAACATGTTAAAAACGTTTTTTGTTAAAAAAAAAATATATATTTTATCGTATTTATTCTCCAAATTCAAGTGTTAATGCTTTAAATTGTTGTTTTATTACATAGCATAGTTTCAAAGAAAACTATCAGAATACTAAGTTTAAAGAACCTTTGGCTCATAGTCTCTCAATAATATACCAATCTGGATTCACATGAATAAATTTTTTTAAAGACCTTTTATAAACTTAGTAATATACAACATCAGATATTTGCCTATTGTTTCAAGAAACAAACAACATCAAAACTTGTGAATTATGCAGAAATAAGACGCAAATTCAACTGTGTCATATCTATGTTTTAATCTTTCTATTTAAAGTGTTTAATGGATGATTTTGCTTGCTGGGCACTGAAAGACATTTTAAAATGAGACAATTAAAAAAGCTTAGTTTATTTCAGCAAAAATATCAAAGTGACAAAAAGTAGAAGCTCATTACCTTATTCTCATTAGATCATTTGATCAAATCACAACAAAAAGAAATATTTATTACATATACTGTATGTATTATAATATATTATAAATAAACAAACAAACAAAAATATAACCTAAAACAAGCAAAGCAATACTAAAAGGCATTTAGTATGTACAAGGAATCTATTAGGAAAATTGACAAGATGACAAGACTTGGCAATCTGATACATTAGCTGGTGTCACCCAATGATCTGTCCACTAGTTTGTACCAAAGGACAAACACCTAATCCACTGTATCAGTCACCTGACATAAGCTTCTGTTTGGAGACGCACTAAGCAGCATTACTTCTTTGTAAGCAATTCTAGACGGGAAGCATCACTAAGCTCCATCTATGCTATTTGGGCAGAAATTTCATTAACCATTTCTTGCATGAATTATGATCCACTGAAATTGATGGAGTTGTCCGCTCAAGTGAAAAGCGTGAATGAAACTCGAATCCCACATATGTGGTGTATACATGAATATTGAAAATTATCATCACACAATAGGCAACTTAATGAGCTAAGAATACAAAGATTCAGCATGCAATTAAGTATAACTGCATGTGTGCAAAAGTCACTTGTTACGAATAAGAAAATGAGTTCTTGTTGATCTTTTTCTTCATTTTTCAACTGCTTCCGTTAGGGGATCAGCTCTTCCCATCTCTTCCCATACTCCTGCATCTTTCTCTTTAACACCAACTATCTGCATGTCCTTCAGAAAACCTCCTCCTAGGTCTTGCTCTTTTCCTTTTGATTGAACTCTATGCTCAACTTCCTTCTTCCAGTATACCCAGAATCTATTTATTGCACATGTCCAAACTAAAACAATCTTGTCTCTGGCTTTTGTCTCCAAACCATCCGACCTGAGCTGTTCCTCTTATATACTTATTCCTAATCTTGCCCATCCTCTTCACTCCCAATACAAATCTTTAACTCTGCCACCTCCAGCTCTGCCTTCTGTCTTTTTGTATGTGCCACTGTCTCCAACCCATATAACATATTAATTTTTATCTTACTATTATCTTGTAAACTTTCACTTTCACTCTTGCTGCTACATGTCTGTCACAAAGCACTTCTGCCATTCTTCTCCACCCTCTCCACTCTGCCTCCACTCTCTTCCAAGGTAAAAATAGAAAAATCTGCTGGCAAACTGACCCAATATATTGAATTAATTTTCCAACAGATTTTTAGCATGTTGTAAATCATTCATGGCATTGGCCTCATTACATTCTTGTGAGTAAAATGTGCTTTGGGTCCAGCTGCAAGCAGTCCCACATTGCATGGCATTTATCAGAAGCTCTTATCCAGGGCAACTTACATTGTCCAATAACAGAAACGGTCTCTGTGGAGCAACTTGGAGTTAAGCACTTAGGCTCTTCCTGGATTCAAACCCCAACCATGACAGAAACTGGAGAGAAATTGGACAGAATGCAGTGTCCAGACCCTTACAGCATTGTGCAGACAGCCGAGGGGTCGTGCTTGCTGTCCCAATGCTTCCTAGCCTTGAAATCGTTGGGGTAAAGGGCGGAGTATCCCACCGCTTCAACCGACCTCCTCTTCTGAATGCTGTGTAGTAGAATGCGGTAGGTTCCCGTGATGGGACTGCGTAAATCTGTGCAGGTGTTATTCTCCAGGTGTGTGTTGCTTATACCCAAGTCTCCAAGCCCTGCCTTCACCTCCTCCTCCTCAGCGCACAGTTCGTAAGGGGGTTCAGCCAGATGGTTGGGTGTTAAGCCCAGGGATGGGTAAGGCTTGGGGTAGTCGATGCCTTTCAGCCAGTCGCAGGTCATCAGCTGGGATATGCTGCTTCGGTCTGGAGGAACCGGCCTCAGCATGCTTCTGATTGCTTGCTGGCAGGGTTCGGGCACGTACTGAGGGATGGCGTAAACCCCCTGCAGGATGCAGCGCTTCAGGCGGGCCAGATTGTCAGCATGGAATGGCATGGCAGAGGTCACCATAAAGTACAGCAAAACACCCAGGGCCCAGATGTCCACGTAACGGCCCACATAGCTTTTCTCCTTGAACAGCTCGGGGGCTGCATAGGGAGGAGAGCCGCAGAAGGTGGTCAGGATGTCACCAGGGTTACTGATGGTGCTGAAACCAAAGTCGCCTACTTTTATGCAGTAGCTGGTAGTGTAGAAAACGTTTTCGGCTTTCAGGTCACGGTGAACAATGTCATTCTCATGCTGGAACAGTAAGAAATGCAAAAGTATCAGACAAATTGTAAACAATTAAGAATTAAAGACAGTTCCCAAATTTACTGTGCTATTACATAGATAGAAAGTATCCTCACTAACTTCCTGTACTCTAAAAAATAAAATAGTGATTATTGACCAACTGCAAAAATAACTGTTGTTCCAACATTCTTGTGTCTACATTTTGTGTAGTTATTTTAGGTACTCAAGTTAAATTTTAGTTTTTGGAATTGAACATGAAAACTTGCATTCTGTTTATGCAAACATTGATCTAAAGAATCTATCAGTGTATATGAACAACAGCCATATTTACATATAACAAGGAATTTTGCAAACTGTAAAACAAAAAAGAAAGTTTAATTTTTATGAGCTTTTATTACCACTGTCAAACAAGGGTTATTTGAGCTTTAAAGGCTAATATGCCATAGCAACAGTTGTACAACTTTTACGTTTAGATAAGAAACATGCTGACATGTAATTATTAGACTTTTCTTAATTACTATATATTAGTGATGATAATACTGCATGTCAGCATCTCCATTGAAATTGACTCTTGCTATCAAGCAGTGGGGTTTTTTTAAGGGACTTCCGTCCCCTGTCAGCAAGTATGGTGTAAACTCTCCTGTTCTCACCATATATTTGACGGCAGAGATGATCTGGGCAAATATGAGCTTGCTCTCCAAGTCTGGCAGTCGCCCCCTGCTGCTGATACGGGAAAACAAATCCCCCCCACTGCCATACTCCATAATCAGATAGAGGTGCTTACTGGTTTCCACCACCTCATAAAGACGTACAATATTTGGATGAGAAAGTCTTTCCATACAAGTGATTTCAGAAGTGAACAAATTCTGTGTCTTCTTGTCCAGGCGCATTTTGTTTAGAATCTTCACTGCAACTCGCTCTGTGAGAAGAGCAAAAAAAAAGTAGGAATATTATATTAGCAGGAAGAAGAGGTTAACCATTACTGAGTAAAGGAATGTAAATTATTTAAAGCTAGGATAGAATAGGGTAGAGTGGAGGGGGCAAGGCCAATTTAACTGGAATCTTCCCCAAGTCTTAATATAACGATCTACAAATCTACATGGCTAAGACTGGCTCGCAGTCACACAGACCCCCACATTCACTTTGCCTTGCCTCAGGCATTGGCAAGTCCACCAAACAGATTAAAAGAGCTGTTTACATTCACAAAGGGGGGTCCTGCAAATCTGATGCGATTACAAAGTGCTTATGTGAGCAGATCACTGCTGGTCATTGGCATGATAAAATAAAAAGGCACAACTCTATAAGGTATTATAAAGTTCTGCAGTTGGTGTCTATGCAAGCATGATCTGAATTTTCCTCTAGATTCAGCAATGAGTGAATAGATCATGAGTGCACCTTTTTCTCAAGTTTTGGATAATGGAAGTGGTATAAAGATTACCTGAAACTCCTATTTAAAAAAAATATAAAAATACACTTATTTGAGTAAGAGTGAAAGAAAATTACTTCAGTATACCTTACCCATTAGAATCCCACTCAAGTACTACAGTATCTGATATTAACAGTATTACACAATTAAATTACCCATTAGTAATTACCCATTTACTATCATTGAAAAAATCTTTGTGAACTAAAGGAGTTGTTGCTATTCCTTATAGACTCATTTTGACTCAACACATACTTACAATTTTCTACCTTGTTAGTATCACTGTTTTGCTGGAAAGCCAGTCAAGACAATTCAGATCAACTGGGATGTTGTGATCAGAAACTACATTTTGGTTATCTGACAGGTTGTTCATGACAGATGGGTTACCGTCCGTTATTTGCCTATTTATTATATTAACCAATTAAATGAAAGGACAATAAAGTTGCCTGTGAGTTCATTATTGTTTATGTGTTTGTAAATGCTCCCTTACCTTTCGTTAAGGCATGAACACCAAGTTTGACATGGGAGAAATTGCCAGTGCCTATTTCCCCTCTCAGCTCATAAAAGGACACTCGCTTGCCCAGAATGATCTCATTAACAACCCGTTCATTGTGGGACATGTCATAGATGACTTTCTCAAATGGTGTTTGCTTGATACGTTGCTCGGCTGTTAAAGCCGGTGGTCTGGATGCTGGCAGCAGGGGTCTGGTGGTTTTGACTGGCATTTCAGCTTTGGCCTTTTTATCCCCATGACGTTTCTGCCACACTTTCTGGAACTTGTTACCTGAACAAAAATAGAATGAGAATAAGTCAGAGCAATGCACTTTTTAAATACAAGCATAGACAAATAATTGGTCATGCAGCATTCTGAATACTTATTTTAAAAAGTGCAAAACTTTTTGGCAGAATTTTTTTCTCCATGTAATCTCAAACAATGTGATTTTCTAAAAAAAAACAATAGCCCAGGAGCAGACTGAATGTGCAGACACAGCCTAATAACAATACGCAGGAGAAGTTATTTCAAATATGTTATTTATATATTAATGGTCATACACTGGCCAACAAGTGGTCAATAACCTCTGCAGAGATAAATGTGAATGAAGGTGCTTAGAGGCAGACAGTATTACAGTATTAGCTGTACTGAACGAAACATGGGGATGAACTTGCTGAATGGCGCCAGTCGTTAAGTCAGAGTAAGTCACTTACAGGTCATCCAAGACATGCTAATTATTAGTCTGTATACACTTTTAAAAAATAGGACAAAATCACATGTCTTGTAGTCTTAATCAGTAATCCAGTGCTAGTGTCAGGAATAACATTACAAAAGTAAAGCAATTACAGTAATGTATTACTTTTCTCTGTAAGACATTACTAATAACTTTCAGTAATATTTTTTGCATTAGATATTTGGTAATGCACATTACAACACATTTTAGTGCTGTTTTGTTTTTATGAAAAAAATCATCAACACTGCAAGACCTTTGGCACAAGAGAAAAATATCCATGAGTAAAAAAATCCTACTTTTGCAGTTATTTTGGTGAAAGTAACTCAAAGTAATGCAGGAGTTGTGTAACACATTACTATTCAGAGACAGTAATATTGTAATGTAACAGTTTACTTAAAAATAACAGTTACTTGTAATCTATAATGTATTACATTTTGAACGTTCAAAATGGAGTATTGCAAATCCAGTCCTATAGAGTCACCCATTTTCAAAAATGTATACATCCTTAATTATCCTACTTTAACATTTTTGCATTTAACATATTAGTTGAAAAGCATTTAGTGATGTGATTGGTTAGGTATGCAGGTGAAGACAAATGTGAATGAAGGCGCCAGACAGCATTATAGTATTAGCCGTACTGAAAGAAGCATGAGGATGTTCTGGCCTAATGATGGGAGTTATTAAGTGAGTGGCAGTCACTTATAGGTCATCTTGCCCTTGCTAATCATAATGTACATCTATCTGTCCAAGCAGTTTAAACATGTGTTAAGACGCCTGACTATTTAAACTTTAATTTATGGTGTCCACTTGAGTGGATAACCATCTTGAGGCTTTGACTTGAATATCAAAAATCATGCATGAATTGTTTTATAATAATTTGTAAAGTATACCAAAGAAATTGGCATATTCTTTGACATTGTACTTGTGGTAGCTGTGGCCTAGTGGTAGATTTCCCAGCTAAGAATCAAGATCTGGTCGAGAGGGCATGGGTATAAGCCAGACAGTCTGTGTCCTACGTCTAATCCCAGGTTGTAAGGAAACTGTCTTTTAAGTGCCAGTCACTCTGACCAGCGCCAAATGCAGTAAATATAGGTGATTTATTTTTGGAGTTTGGAATGGAACAACTTAATGGGATTAACCTGTATCAATCTTTCCACATGCTTGAATATCTGCATAGTGCCATCTGTTTTCATTAAGAAACGGGCCTAAAAAGGAACACCAACCATATTAATGTTTATTTTAACAGTGCAATATATTAATGTACCAATAGAACAATGCAAAAGCAAAAAAACAAACAAACTGTTTTTCCAAAGTGCACTCTCCTTCAAAATGATCTAGAAGGTGTCCGTTTGCAGTTCCTGCCTCACAAGTCAAAGTATTTGACATTTAACAAAATATTTTTTTGCCAATACGAAACAGTTAAGAAGGCATTGCAGTAACCAGACACATAACCCATTAGGGCTCATAGAACCACTCAACATGACTGATATTCCCTGAGAGTTAGTTGAGAAATTGAATGATGGATGGGTGTTAAGGAAGTGCTCACCCCTATTTAAGCAATTTAACACTGAAGTTATTAAGGTGAAATAGTGTATATGACCATAAATTTGGTTTCACATGTTAGCAGATAAAATGAGCATTGTAAATGCTTATATCCTTGTTAGGTCCTACAGATAAAGATCAATTAAGTACTGCAAGAGAAAATGCAATAATAGAAGGGTATAGTAATGACCCTTCTATTATCAAGAACTGTTTTACATTATATTAAATTAAATGATAAATTAAATGTTTGTATACTTCTAATTAGAAGCTGGAATTCTATTAGCAAAGAAACCTCTTTACTTTTATAGTCTGTGACGTTCCATCCCTTCCTCTCTAATCCCTATTTATCTTTGCATGCGTGGACAGATCAGGACTGCATCACTGAAGGGGAAAAGATGTCGTAGCAGTTTGGGATTACAGGCCAGTTTTAGACACACAGGCTGCAGATTGGCTGTGTTTCTAAAAATAGATAACAGGAATTATACCCTGAACTACTTTCAGTGCATGTTTTACATTGCAGAGTTTTAACTGCCCTGCAATAATTTAATTACAATTTAATTAAATAATTTTGAAAAACAATTGAACATAGTCTAAGAAGAGTACAACCGGATAGTCAGAATCAGTACTAAATTATTTTTCTTCCATCTCAGTTCTGTATTTTGTTTTGCTTCTGCATTTTGCTTCTTTTATTCATAATAAGAAGGAACTATGTTAAATTTGATATTTGATTTGTGTAAAGCATAGAATACTAAAACCATATACTAACACAAAAAAACAAAAAACTTGCAACGGCAAACACTGCATTTACATCACCATTACATCAGCACACAGCAAAAGGGAATTTCAGAGTACATGCAGCAGATGAAGGCATGGACATAAAAGACAATTATAAAGATGATAAAATCTCAACAAAGAAAATATTCAAAACATAACATGGAAATTTCAAATAAAACGCTAAATATACAGGACACATACAATGCTTATAATGTACAGTAGATGTCTACGTGTTTTCTCTGTGTTTAGAAAGAAATGTATTTTTACCTGGTAGCTGTGGATCCTTCATCTCAGTGTCTGTACCAAAGAGCAGCGAACACTGACAGTCACTCAGCACTCAGTCTCTCTCTAGATCACTAATGGTCAATCCAATTAGGGCACCGTATTAATATCTGAGCTTCAGTAGACCTGCAACACACCACAGCTACTGTGCTCTGTACATCTAAACCAATAATGACGATGATGATGATGATGATGCTAAAGAAGAAGATAACAATAATAATAATAATAATAATAATAATAATAATAACAACAACAACAACAACAACAATAATAATAATAATAATATCATTTTTCAGTTTCCATCATCATCATCATCATCATCAACAACAGCAACAACAACAACAATAGCAACAGTCATATTTAATGCTATATATAATATTAAATTTCTTGTATGCTATATCCAATAATATATCTAGGTCAGCAACAATAACACCAAGAAGAAGAAGAAGAAGAAGAAGAAGAAGAAGAAGAAGAATAGAGCATTTTCTGTGATTATTAAAATGTTATAATGAATGTACAAGTGTATATTTGGCGTACGAGTGTACAAAGGTAAATTCTGGCATATGAGCGACTTCTTGCCCCAACGTTCAACCCAAAGTTAGACTGTTAATTGTATTCTGTAATTGAAGTTTTTATGCGCAAAGGGCCCGTTCCCACCAGATTAAGACCTCACCGGATTAAAATGGTTCAGAGGAACAAAATGAAAAGTTTCCATAGCAATTTTTTAAAAATAACATTTAAAATGATAATCAAACTGGCCCTGATAATCGAATACACACCCACATCTCCCCGCTCTCTATAACGCTGTCCTCCACTGTGGGCGTTCCCACCAGAGCGTCGAGGCGTGACGTGTTTCTCTTGGCCCCGCCCACTCTCACTGTTTACAGTGCGCTTTGGCGGGAGAAAACTCGCGTGCGTTCCAATACCGGAATTACTGCGCTATACGTTTTTATACGCGTCTCTAGGGCCCCTTCTTCTTCTAGAACTATTACTTCGCACCAGGGTGGGAATGGCAGCGGCCATAGCCGTGTCTGTGCCCTCGACAGAAAGTGATCTGGACCGAAGCGGGGCTGACGACGAGCCCAGAGGAAATGAAGCGGAGGAGGGAGACGCTTCGCCCCAAAGCGGGCCGACTGTTGGGCCTCACAACCGCCTCGCCAAGTTGCCTCTGTCCCGTATTAAAGCCTTGATGAAAGCGGACCCGGACGTGAGCCTGGCCAGCCAGGAGTCTGTCTTCATCATAGCCAAAGCCACGGTGTGTGGACGAGCTGCTTTTATCTGGTGATTAGCTAGCATGCTAACGTTAGCTAAAGCTAAGACAGCTGATATGTTAACATGAACTGCAAACAAACTTGATATTTAGCTTAGCAACCTGTGTGCAGTGTGAGAATCTGATGATCGAAGAGTAATGAAGTGTGGCTAATTTTCTTATTCTTATTATCCTTTGATTGTTAAGTTGTAACGATATTGGGAGAATTGGCATTGCAATATTTTCTTCTGCAGTATGAACTTACAGCTACCAAAAAACCCCAAATGACTTTAAAAGCTCAATTTGGAACTAAATAAACATTCTAAAATGAATGGGGTGATATTTAGGGGCGTTCATCTGTGCAGAAAATAAAACTAATGACCAGGTGAAAAATAGCTTAATTCAAAGCTTTTTGACTGAGCGCCTTCCTTTCTCAAACTTTATCCAGTTGTCTTTTAGTTATGTTAAGTGACCTTTTCATATTATTCAAGTAGACCCACTTTTTTAATTGAATATGCCAACATGACTGTTCTGTTGGACTGGAGTGTCAGAATTCAATCCTGTAGGACCACAGCACTGTCGATATTAATTGATACTCATCCTGATTTGAAATACATTTGAGCATATGATAAAATAGTCTAAGGTCTTTAAGTTTTACAGTAACTTTAAGTCTTTGTTATCAGCGGACCTTGGCCCTCCAGTATCTGAGAGATGTGACTTTCCTCCAAGTAAAAATGTCAAATAATATCACAGTGACCATTTGGTTCATGCATGACCTATATCAGTATTGACATTTGAAATGGACTTTTTATATTGTTTTAAAGGAGCTGTTTGTAGAAATGATAGCCAAGGACGCTCTAGTTTACGCACAACAGGGTAAAAGGAAAACGTTACAGAGGAAAGATTTGGGTAAGTCAAAATGTAGGGTTATCTAGTGTTAGTTTCTCTGTGATTATATTAAAGCCTTGATTTGTGATTTGTGTTTTGTTTTTCAGATAACGCAATAGAGGCAATAGATGAATTTGCCTTTCTTGAAGGTAAGTACTGGAATTCAACTATAAACCCACTATTTAAAGATGCATGGGCATGTTTTCTTGTTGTTCTTGTCTTTGTATCCCAAAACACAAAGCTGGTTAGATATTTTCAGAGTTGCCAAGTATAATGGATCAATTATCAATTACATGTAATTCATTGTGATTGTGTGTCCTTCTTAACAAAGAAAAATCCCACTGCAAAGAGTTCCTATGTCCATAGTTATAGTACCAGTATTTTACACACACAGCCTTCCATCCAAGTCTCAGACACCATCAGTGGGAGATTACCTTAAAAGCTAAAATGGAAAAGGCTTTAACAGAACAGCTGACATGAGACTGGAACATTAATTTGTTAGTTAAGACAGTCAACTTATGATTACGTGTCCCTGAAATCATTCCAGTCGTCCTGAAAAGATCAGTATCTTTGTTCTTTGTTCTGGCTTTTAAAATCGGTTAAAACTTTTACACAATTGCCCTCGGATTGCAATACCAGTAATGTGTTAACTCTAATGGAAATGGTCAATGTGGCATTAAGTAAATTTAAGCGAGTGATTATTTGTCATTGTGAACATACCAGAGAACAGCACACAGTACACTACAACGAAATATGACCAATCCCTGATGGAGCATTCGGCAGCTTTAGCAGCGCCAAAGGAGCAGTGCTGGGGGGCCGTACCCTGCTCATGAGTACCTCAGTGGTGCCTTTACCGATCCAGGACTTGAACCGGCTATCCTGCGATTGCGGGGCCAACTCCGTACCCACTACACTACCAACTGCCCCAGCATATAGTTATGAAGGCACTCTGAACTCTGGAACTCTGTTTTCCTATTTCCTAATGTATGCCAAAAGGGAAACAGATGTTCCATTCTTTTTGTGAACACTGAAAGTTTTTCATTCTTAAGTGTATGCTTCACTTGCCCGTCTATTGGAAAAATTGGAAATTGAATTATATCATGACTTATTTAGTGGTTCTGGCTTGTGGTTGCAGCCATGCCAAAATACTACCTTGTCCTTGGAAAACAATCTGCACATTGTTTGGTATTGGCAATGAGAGCTTTCTTTGGGCAGTTATACACTTACGAGCCACTGCAGAAGACCAAATATTTCCTCACAAATTAGGGTAAGGCTACAGTTACAGGCTCACTGTGTGACCTTTCTAAGTTGTTTTGTTCTCCAAATCAAAAGATAGAAAATGATGGCCCAGTAAGCTCAGCATGCTTTTTGCATAGTACAACATTTAATCACAAGTACAGGTATGGAGTGCCATGAATTTCAAGATGTTTTGGAACTGGAAAAAGCACGGAGGCATCTTTGACTCAGTCTGTGAATCTCAAAGGAGTGCAGTCATTACATTTGCTTAATATTAGGTATTTTGCAAGAAATAAGAATTGCAGAAACAGAAACCACTTCAAAAACATGAAACCAAAAATCCAGCCACTTTTGGTCATTTCTACTTTAGTGCATTAGTCAGTGGGTCTAATTTATGATGTCAGCATCTTAGGTTTAGTTTGTATGTTGTGTTCAGTTTGCACAGTGCCCTATATTGCATCTTTAAAAGTAATGGTGCAAGCTCAGGCGATTTTACTTTCTCAAAAATTCAGAAACAAGCTTTTATTTTTCAAAGGAATAAATGTACAAAATAGACACATTTCCTAAAGATTAAGTCTGTAGGCAGTTGGGCAGTTATGTGTCTCCATTAGGGATGCATCCGATAACGACTCGCATAGGTGGATCGGATATCGTGGCATTGGGCTAATCTATGGAGCCGATCTGTAAATTGTAGGTTTTTCTATGTTTGCATATGCGCGCACACAATTGGTTATGCATGGGAAGTGGCACTGTGGTAAAGCCATGCTAATTCGTATGTATTGATGTGTCAATGAGAACAAGCAACACAACACACTACAGACCCCAAAATCATTCGATTGTACTGTTTAATTTCTTTAACAACACCAGCTCTCGGCTGCAGTCTCTGTGTTCCTGATGGTTTTAGCACTGCAGGATTAGGGATGTCACAAAATTGCACAACTGTGTTTAAATGAATATTTTTTTGGTGTTATTTTAGTAATAAATAATTTAGAATATGCATATGGGTATGCATGTATTTACTTTGTTGTTTTAGTTAGAAAAACAGTATTTAAGCCAAGTATTTCCTTAAGCATAACAGAATAATCCCAGTCTCCTCTTCACAGAGAAATACACAATTTATGAATTAACTTTTTTTAAGCCTGACGAACCCATTTTGCGTTGGTTATTAATTTGTTTTCTAATAACTCAGAATCTCTTTAACTTAGAGAAACAACACATATACTTTCAGAATCACAAGACTTTAAACTTAACGGACATTATATTGATTTCTCTGTATGTGAAATTATTTGCGAATAATTCTGTGCACAGAAACTGAAGTAATTCTGTAAAAACGCATGAAATTTGTCACTATGTAAACACATGCGCTGTATTTGTTAGCGCACCCATCTCTTACAGGGAAGTCCAACATTCACTAAAGCGTTCCAGTTCAGTCAGATCTTCCACATTATTACAGACAAAACATATTTTAACTGCTAAATAACAAAAACAACCGTTTTACTCACAATACAGCCATTTACTTTATATTTTTAGTATTAATTCTGTGACACGTGTTTGTCACCTTATTGTGTGGAACAGCATCATGCCAAACTAGGGCTGGGGCGATATGGACCAAAAATCATATCTCGATATCTTTTGGTAAATGGCGATATACGATATATATCTCGATATTATTTGGTGAAGTAATAACAAAAACCAATTATGGGTCAAAGCCACATGTACCAACTGTCGCAGGGGCACTTTTATTAAAAACAAACTAAAATATATATTGAATAAAAATGCTTTCTGATTAAAAAATAAAATGTAAATATAACGCATACAGAGCAAAAAAACGAGTGTGAAAGTGCTTCCTCTTTTACAATAACCTGTACAAACAACAAAACTGACTGAATGAAATTGTTCAACTCCTGGTCAGTGTTTCCTGTGCAATTCTCAAATAACAAGTCAAATATTGAGAAAATAAATAACAAGCTAGGGCCTAAGAAAAAAAAAAGTTGGTTGTCAGTTGAGTTCACAGGACGGTAGGGATTTTTCCCCCCAGAGGCAGCAAGGGATGGGAAATTTATTTAATTTGTTATCTTCCGTTACAGCAGTGATGTTATTTTTTCATAACAGTGCCTACCTGTATGACGTCACATCAATGCCAAAACTAGAGCGCGCGAAATGGCTTGCGCAAAAAATTCGCGGGCGTAAATTTCAAAGTCGCGAGCGCAAATGTAAAACTCGAGAGCACAAAATTAAGAATCGAGTGCGCGGTTGTGATAATATTGCGCGCAAGTTGTATTTTTCCTCCCGCGAATGACTTTTTTTCCTCTTGATGTGTTAAATGGCCTCGCGCGCAAAGTAATTACCGACGAGCGGCTTTTTTTCTCGAGTGAGATTTTTTCGCGCGCGGTTTGAAAGGGGCGGGTTTTGGCAGTTTGGGGACAGACAAGTGGACAAGGGGAGCCATTAATTGCCAGCTTATTAAACGTGTAAGACCTAACTATTAAATTATAATTATAAGGTCGATGAACTATAACTTGCGCTAAACCTACCTGCCGCTCTTCCTCCGCCATCTTCGGTAATCTACTTTGCGCGCAAGGCCATTTAACACATCGAGAGGAAAAAAGACTTTCGAGGGAGGAAAAATATGGTTTGCACGCAATATTATCACAACCACGCACTCGACTTTTAATATTGTGCTCTCGAGTTTCACATTTGCGCTTGCGACTTAGTATAATTTTACCGCAGAATAAACTATATCGATATAAACGATATTGTGTAATCCTGTATCTCGTATGAAAATATATCGATATATTTTAAAAACTCGATATATCGCCCAGCCCTATGCCAAACAACTCTCATGTGGAATGCCATCATGTCAAAAATGTAGTTCTCTCCCAGAAGTCTAAGTCCCTCATAATAATTTTATATAAAAAAAAAAAAAAAGATATAGTATCGGAAACTACAGTATGTTGGTATCGGCAACGGTGTATCGGAATCGGATCAGCCCATCCCTAGTCTCCATACAAATGTTTTTTTGCTTTGAATAACAGATGTGAATTGTGTAGCGGTCTCCTCTCTGGCTCCCTAACTTTAGATGTATTAATAAAGAATTATGTTAGTGCTACATTAACAGCTTTTCAAATTGTGTTACCTTGCAACTAAATTGATGTACTACTAAAAAAAAAATCAGCTGAAATTAATCACTTTGGTGTCAATAACATGTGAGGGTGATGAATTGAGTTTCGTATTACCTAAACATTATCTACTTTAAAGAACATTCAGATGTTGGTGACATAAAATAATTGGAGGCCCAGATGTCATTTCTAGCCTTATGCATTGTTTCTTATCAGTGCCTCACTAGACTTTGAGGAATGCTGTAGCTTCAGGATAGAACCCTTAAAACTAAAGGAATTCAGAATGCGCATGTCACTCTGGAAACATGATCACTCTTGACCTTGCTCTTTTTTCAGGGATAAAACTAATTGGAAAGACCAGTTTTCCATCCTGCCTTTTTTTCTTGGGTTGTACCAGTCGTTCTGTCTGCGTCTGACAAATATCAGATGTTTTTTTTATTCTTTTAAACCTTTTTGGCCTCTTGTATTTTAACAAATAACTCGCATGTTCTCTCTCCAGGTACTTTGGACTGACTGGCAGCTAGTGGCTTGTGGTTCATTTTCTCGAAGAAGCTATTTTGTCAACATATGTACAGTCTGGGGTTGGGAAACAACAAGATTTATGGGGTTTGTGAACATTTTTATATTGTGAACTTTTACAGCTTGGAAAATATTAACAACTCTTCTCTAAGGTTTCTGTGCAAAGTTCTAGTTTTACCTGTGAATATTATGAGAATCCTGTAATATTGAAATAAATTGATTTTTTTCTCTAATTCTACGGTTTGCCTCATTTAAATGAAGGACATGGCCAATGCTGATTAGTTCCATGTTACATCTTGGTCCAAAGTTTTGCCAGAAAGACTTTAACATTCTCCTGCTTTAAAATTATAATAAGATAGCGATTGGGAATAGTCTGCAAGTTCAGACCGTCTGTCTACCTCTGTGTCTGGGATAAGACGGGCATTTCCTTTTTGTTTCCTTCCAAATATCTGCGATTTTGTCTTTAGGCCGACAGCTTATGGCACTACACTTAACATGCCTCTCTATCCGGATTGCGTTGTCGTTGCAATGAGCTGGTGGGCTCAAGAGAATTGAGCAGCATGTCCATAATCAAAACCGCATCATGAGGGGTTTACCTGAGATTAAAACAAACTTGGGTCTGTGTGACCCAGAATGGACCACCTTGGATGTAGCAGATACCAACAGTCCTGAGGGAGATAAAGCTCCTCTGCCAGAATGTTGAAATATATTTTGCGTTTGGCCTCTAATCCACAGCATGCTTGCTCCAAAAAATGGGCAGAGACCACAGGACCTCCGGGAACTTCTTTGTTGTGGAGTGAATTAAAAAAGGTCTCTGAAAGTATCGCTTCAACACCACATTTGCTAAACCTGGTATCACACTGGTTGCTGAAATGTTAAAATGTGTTTAGTTTAGCAAAGTTCTCAAAATCTGTCTGTCAACACAATTGTTGCCTAAATGAGCACTGTCTTGCATGAAGTCTTAGAAGCTTATCTTAGGGCATTAGTAGGGCTTTCTTTCAACATCAGTTGGCATGTTTTTGTCTGCACACTGTTCAGCAATCCCCTAATCGCTAAAAAGGAATGCAGGAAATATGCTTGGCTCGTGGACACATTTGAAGTCATGAGGAAGGTATGTTTTTGCAGCTGAAAGGTTCCATCCCAAATTCTTGCTAAGCCTTGATAACCACCTCCTGTATGCTTCGTTTTTTTTCATTCCCTCACATTAGGTATGTGAGAGGAAAAATTCTGTTGTAACTTATGTATTGTGACTTAAGTAGCTGTACATTGGAATCCATGGTGATTTCTGTTGTTTTTGACATCTTGGAATTGTACCTCATCATGCCAGTCAACAAGGCTGAGTCTTGTTCCAAAGGTCATGGAAAAAAGTCAAAATGATCTAAATATATTACACTTAAGGCATTTAGCAGACGCTCTTACCCAGAGTGACTTCCATTTTCCTTATTTCAGTGACAGTCCCCTAAGAGAAACTGGTGACCAAGGGTCTTGCTCAATCGACCCAGTGGTGGTAGTGCTGGAGGTAGGGTTCGAACCCACAACCTCTTGATCTAGAGGCGATTGTCCTAAACTCTAAACCACCACCCTGTATTAGTATCTAAATATTAGTTATTGTAGTTCATTTTAAACATTCTGTTGTGTTCAATATATATTGTTGGACTATAATATACATTGTTCAGCCATAACATAAATGACTACCCACCTAATATTGAGTAGGTCTTACCTGAGCAAGGTCCAAGTTGCTCACACAAAACTGTGGAAATGGAAGTCACTGTAGATAAGAGCATTTGCTAAATGCTGTATGTGTAACATAATGTCTTGGAGATGCACTGACCCAGTCGTCTAGCCATTACAATCTGGCCTTTATCAAAGTCACTTAAACCTTTACAATTCTAATCCATCAATGTCAAGGACAAAATGTTCACTCTTTGCCTAATATATCCCACGCACTGCCAGTTGCAATTATAATGAACTAATCAATGTAATTTACATCACCTTTTAGTGGTCATAATGTTATATCTGATTGGTAGTTTATTTGAGATATATATAATGTTCTAGAAGTTTGTATATGTTATGTACTTCAATATTAAACTGTAGAACTGCTACAATAAACACATTTTATACAAAATATATTTCACAATACATTAGTTATAGCAGTCCATTTCTTATGTTCTGTTGTCTTTTTTTCTTAAAATATTATAAGTTGCTGAACACACCTTCGTAGCAGCTAAAATGTTGAATATTATTTAACATTTAAGCCATTACAGTGGTGTGTTCAACATCATCCTGATCATTTTAGCATGCACAGTTAAAACAGTTGGAAATCACTCATCATCTTTGATCCACCAGCCAGTCTTGCATGTCTGTTGGATCAAAGATGATGGTGAAAGATTTCCAACTGTTTCAACTTGAATACTAAAATGGTCATGGTGACATTTCCATATATGGATCACTGAGAAACATCACACTATCAAGTTTTTGTTTTCTACTGGACACAGGACAAGTATCCTCCCAGCTGCCATAAAAAGCTGTAGACTGATTGACACCAAAAGCCCAGCTCTAGTGCATCAGATATGTCTTGTATCAAACCCTCTGGCTGTTTATCTGTAAAATAAAATCTATAAAAAATAATGAGAGGTTCTTCCTCCACAACAGATTCCGCCGTCTGGCCTCTCTTTTTCTCAGTGTGAACTGCATGTAAGAGTGTGTTTGTGCACAGAGAGGAGACCCAGGAGTAGGCAGCCAATGAGTCTCACTCACACACCAGCAAGAACAGGGAGGAGGAGGAAGATTAGGAGGAGGAGGGAGAATGTGGGTGTGTGAGTATGTGAGTGAGAGTGAGGGAGAGAAAGAGAGCAGGCAGAGACGGAAGGAGGGAGGGAGGGAGGTTGGAGAAATATAAAAGAGAAGGAGGGAAGCATATAGCACTGTGGATTCGTTCTGTCCGAAGCTCGACCATGTTGCTGCAGACCGTTTCGGTGATGTCCATCACTGTTGTCCTGTTTGGGTGTTTGGAAGGTAAGAGCTACCCGTTTGGCACGATGACTTTTTAATGCATGATGCGTATGAGAGAAAGCGGGATATAGAGAGGGAGAGGGAAAGGATGGGCTATGGTACCAATGTTGCAGTAGATTCTAGGTGACATCATGAGCCTCAAATTTGCATCCTATTTCATCTCCATCCCTTGTTGAGTGTCTCTGCAGGACAGAGCATCGTTGCATGTTGCAGGGAGAAATGTGGCATGAGCACAGAAACTCTCTTCCATCAGCCATGATGATGCTACAGTGTGTTATTACTCATGCAAGCAAAACACGTGGAGGTAGAAAAATACTTCGCTCCACTTAGTAATTCAGTTCTTTATTGGATTTCTGCATCATATCAGCAGGGTGCCTTCATCTCTACCACCTTAGATCTTATTGGTGATAAAATATATGTAATATTATGTCATTACTGTAACATTACAATTTTTATATGATGTCATTAGAATGACAATGTAGTCTGAATATTATGCCATTCGTATGCTTTCACAGCAATGACATTATGGCATTAGCATGACTTCATAATTTTAATATTATGACAAGGGTATGACATTATATTTTTGTTATTATCGCATCAGTATGACATTGGTTTGAATTTTATGGCCTTAGTTTTACACTATAGTTTGAACATTATGGCACTAGTATGGCATTATGATATTAACATAATACCACTGATTTGACATTATAGTATTAATATCATGTAATTATTATGACATTGTGTTTTTGCATTATGGCATTACAAAGACATGATTTTTTTTATTTAATGGTTTTACTATGACATTATGGTTTTAATAAAATGGGAATAGTATGAGAGTAAACATGACATTACAATTGGACAAAACAATTACTTTTTAGTATACTAACAATTTTCTAGTTTATGAACCCTTAAGAATATTTACATTTATGTACTGACACTACTTTATGTGTCTGAGAGTTTTTGAGACCTCTGGTGTGTGTGTCTGGCAGGCAAAGGCGTGCAGATGCAGAGGGATGTTCAGTGCTGTATGCTGTACTCCCAGGGGAAAGTGCGGACCAAAGATGTTCTCAAGTTCGAGGTGCAGAACGAGGGGCCCGACTGCAGCATACGAGCCATCATGCAAGTATTCCAGGCATCTTAGAGCGATCGCATGCATGAAAACTACACCTTATTAAATCCCTTAGCCATTTCTATCCTCGCAGGTCATGTTTTTTTATTACTGAGAGCTGTAATTGGTAGAAGAGCACAGCCCAAGAATGCACTCTGGCAAAAGTAGGACAATGACCAAACTGTTCCCCACCATCCCGTTTACGAGGGTACTTTTGGGCCAGTTTGTCTGCTGCTGGTCTGTAGCATACTGGATTGAAAGATCAGTACATTTTATTAGATGCTTTTAGTCAGAGCTTTTTTTAAATTACAGGAACAGTTACCCTGGAGCAACCTGGGGTCAAATGTCTCATTGAGGGGGCGACAATGTTTTTTCAGGCGAGCCTGGGATTCAAACCCAAACTTTATGGTCACCAACTGAAAAGTTGGTTGGTGAAAAGGTCAAGGGGCTATCCCACATAATGCCAAATGCAGAAACAGAGTAACTAATTAACCCTATTTTAAAAAGCTGATTCTCAGAATATTTAAACAGAAACTTGTACTGTTCACAAAAAAAACTTTCTTTCATACAATCTACAATCTAGTATGGGGAAAATGTCTAAATATAATAAGCCATTATTTACACAGATAAATCTTGAGGCACAATCACATGCAATAAGTTAAAACAGAGGCATACCAATCCAGAGAAAATCATTTAAATAAATTGCAAAATAACACTTTAGAGTCAAAATACAAACTAACCACATTGCATAAATTTAAATGCAATTTAAACTTAACCCATAGCATCTATATACAGTGTATACAATATATAACTGTCTAATTTATTCTCTAACTTATTCACAAATATTTCTTTTTTTGTATGTGTTTCAATGTGGGTTGTGTGTGTATTTGTGAAGGAATATTGTGTGTGTCTGTGGTATTGAATTTTGTCCTGTGGGTGACACCGTAGTTTGCACAAGGGGGAGATAAAGGTAGCCTGCAGGTGTGAATGATGGGAAGCTGCCTTGTTTGGGCCTAAGCCGCACGAGTTTTATCTCCAAGCTTTGTACTTCATTTACATAACTAAAAGTACATTTTGACGCCTGTTTTAACGACAGAAGAAAGGATTATCGTATCATACATTTACACTATAAGGTACAAGACGAAATGGATTAAAGTTGATGCTGCTATGAACTTCAAATAAAAGAAACCTTAAGCATCTGTCGAGACTCTCTCTTTGGGATCCAAGGGCTGCTACAGATATAGATATAGATATAGATATAGATAGATAGATAGATAGATAGATAGATAGATAGATAGATAGATAGATAGATAGATAGATAGATAGATAGATAGACAGACAGACAGACAAAATTAAGAAAAAGTTTGATACTGCACAAACTCTAGCAATTACTTAATTAGGTAATGAGGATCTAATTTCTCTTATTGTCTTGCTCTTGCCAGACTGTACACGAAGAAGGCAGTAAAGTGCGCTGACCCCAGAGACAGAAAAGTGAAGAGGTTACTTCGGAAACTGGTCCAGAGGCAGAAAGCCAAGGCCCACAGGACCATGTGGCATCACCCACATGGGAACCTGCCTGTCATGTCCGAGGTAATTTGCAACAATTGTGCAGATGCATCGCTCATAAAAAAACATGAAGAATACTGTTCCATGAGGAACTTTGTCCTTTCTGTTAAACCAAACTGCTTGTGCTTAAAAATCCATCATAGAAGGTCTTAACATAAAGGGAGAAAATAATTTTCCTCAGGCACTTTAAGGAGCTCAACAGCACTTTGAGCCATTCCAGGAGGGTTCCAGCAGAGACTGAAATTGCTCCACCAGACACCATCTGCTAATTCTGTGGTTCTGAAGTGCAGCTTTTTTTACTTCAACCTTTAAAGATGCTCTAGTGAATGCACCTAATTTTGGATTCTTATTTCTCCTTAGATCCAGTAGGCGGTGAGAAGGAGAAGTGGGTCGATCACTCCAGCCTTTTCATCTTTTCCCCTATTTTCTTGAAAGTATGTAAATCCAGAACTTTCATTACCCAACAGTATGCTATCCCAGCAAGAGTGTTTGATATTTAGATGTCTTCTAAACTGACTGTTAATCTATATGCCAAAGTATCTCTCCCCTTTTTAACTCTGTACTTCAAGCTTGTTCCTTATCTATCTTCATTATCTCGATATCCCATGAGTTATACAAGCTGTTATATAGAGTTAAAGTGATATGACTGTTCTTGGCTAAAACACAGTGCAATTGCTGATTCTACTGTGTGATGGTAATGCAATCAATTTTTATATATAAAGAAATTAATAAAATTGTGGAGTGCATTCTTTTCATTTGAGGCCCAAACGATGGGGAAAACTGAGAAAACAGAATGTCCTTAACTAAAGGAGATACATTTCAATTACAGAGATTCAAACTTTTATTCCTTCATGTTCTCTGTGTACTTTATGCATGAATATGGGCATTAATTATTGAAAGCAGATTGGGACCAATTAGCATAAATTAAATTTGCATAATGCAGATTGACCCCTCAAGATTTTTCTCAGTTGTAACAACTTCAGTGAAAATTTGTATAATGGCTGTGACCCATGCATGCTATTTTTGCATCTGTGGATGCACAATATTTTTGAAGAACATTTTGCATTACAACCTTGTGATTTGTAAGGGCACAATAACAATAAAAATATACCTCAATTATTGTATTTAACAGAAGACTCAAAAGGGTAGACTCATGATCTCATACAGTATGTTGGCAAAAACATGTTGTAAATGTTCTTCAACTAGGGGAGATCCAACTGTCAGAAACACAGGTAATATTCTGTTCTTGAACCCGATTACAGGAAGCAGCAGTAAAAAAAAACAAAAAAAAAACAGTAGTATGAATTCAAAATTCCAGTTTACACATAACATTACAAATTAGTTTCTGCTTTTAGCTGTTTGATTTGCCTGTTGCTTAAGAGCACAATGGCATGAATAAAATGATCTAATAGATTTAATATTAGACAAGTAATTAACAGATATCAGTTTAATAAATACAGAAGCACCTTCTGCACAGCACTGCTGCATTTATTTGTATATTTTTATTATTTATTCACTGAATATGTACTGAATATTCTTAGCATCAAGGAAATCAATGTAAAATATTATTTTCCTCAAAACATTTATTGTTCTGTTCTTTTACATTCTTCCAAACTACAATCAAAAACACACCATATCTAACTGCCAACATTATGCACAAGAAGAAAAAGAAGAAATCAAAAAGGAAAAAAAAGAACTGTGCAACATCATACCATCTGAAGGAAACACTACAGGTTAACACACCTTATAAAATAGAGTAGCTAATTAACCTCTTATTAAACAGGATATTAAAACAGAGATTCGCACTGTCACTGTTCACAAAAAAACGTTGCTTCATGTATACAGGTGTGAAAAAATGCTGCAAACAAAGAATGCTTTCAAAAATGGAAGTGTTAATCATTTATTTTCATCAGTCAACAAATGCAGTGAATGAACAAAAGAGAAATCTAAATCAAATCAATATTTGGTGTGACCACCCTTTGCCTTCAAAAGAGCATCAGTTCTTCTAGGTACACTTGCACACAGTTTTTGAAGGAACTCGGCTGGTAGGTTGTTCCAAACATTTTGGAGAACTAACCACAGATCTATAATCCTATAATCCTACAAAATAATATAATGACTATAATCCTACAAAATCCCTGACTTTGTGCAAGTGTACCTACAAGAATTGATGCTGGTTTGAAGGCAAAAGGTAATAACACCAAATATTGATTTGATTTAGATTTTTCTTTTGTTCGCTCACTTTGCATTTTGTAAATTGATAAAAATAAACAATTATTATTCATATTTCTGAATGCATTCTTTGTTTACAGCATTTTTTCACACCTGCCTAAAGCTTTTGCACAGTACTGTGTATATATATATATATATATATATTATATGCAAATGTAATAGTTGAAGTGTAAGGCAATTTATACATATCAGCTTTCGATCCTACAACCGCTACCGTAAGTTAAAAATGAAAGCCTACTGTCAGAAATTGCTTAAATAAATAAAACCTCTGCAATCAAAATAAAGATAGCTTTTCTGAAATGCAAAATTTAAATGCCACCTAAAGCATAAAAAAATGCATACATAAAGTGAAAAAAAACCTACTCTATGCAACTGTGCAAACAACGACAATTGCACTGACTTACTGAGGTAATATCGTCACTTTACTCCACCTTTTATAACATGCTTAATGGTACATTCTACAGTTGTTTCCGACAAACTGCTGTTCATGAAACACTAGTTGCCATTGTTTATTTACAATATACATGGCACTGTGAATTTTAAGTCTCATTTAAGCACTATTTGATTGTAACAGACAACAAAAGCACAACGTATTTATTATAATCATAAAGTTTCCTTCAATGTAAATGGCACACACTCATTGCTTTGTGAAAATGCTAAAAAATTAAAAAGAATTTTAAAAATGGTATGTAATCAACATGATTGCAGACAATTTTGGCCCATTGTTTCAATGCGAAAAAGTGGTCTCTAAGTTTTAGAAAATGCTATATAAGTATCCTCATCCAAGTATAATTTCAACGTGGAGGCTAAAGTCTAACGTCAACATGACAAGCCTAAATCGGTCACCATGCTTTTTGCATCTTGGCTGTTACATCATTGTTCTTGTTCGATGCTTGAAAGTGTTCTCTGACGAATAGCTGGTAGGGTTTCTCGTTCTCCTCAGAATCCTGGGTGCGTTTGGCATCCTGGCTCTGCAGCTCCTGTCGCGACAGGTGCTCGACAATTCCGGCACCTAGCGAGTCCCCCAACACGTTGGTGGTGGTCCGGAGACGATCCTGTAACACACAGAAACACAATTTTATATCCATAAAACTTTAACACTCGTAATAAGCAATTCTGGATGCTTGTTGTCATACAACGGGTCAGGTGGCTCTCCTAATAGAAATGTATGTAACAGAGGTACAACTTTCTCTGACATGAAAACATTTTGCATTCTCTCAGATTATGCGCCTGCATTATGTATCGATAACCTTTCGGGAGAGTGCTCTCTGTTGGAGCCGCGTGCCGGCGTGACATTTAGTTAAGACTTACAGGAAGCAATCAACGGCAATGTCAGCGTTATGTCCTCGGTGGGCAGTCCCACCGATGTCAATACGATCACCATGGTAACCAGACCGGCCTGAGGGATGCCTGCTGCTCCGATGCTGGCAGCGGTTGCTGTGATACTGGAATACAGAGGGGTAAGGAAAAAAAAAGTAGGGAATTTGCAAAGTGTTTTGTTGTGTCTGCAAAAAAAAAAAGTCAGAATGCTGTGACAGAATTGGGAACAGAGCATCAAAGTCCATTTCTGATATTGATTTTGCCTAGGTTCTCTAGAACTGGCAATGTCTTTAAACCCACACTTTCCATAAAAGTGACAGGTAAAAGTAAAAGGTTCCTGCCGAAGATTTGCAAAACAGCACAAATATCAATTCAAACCTATATATCTTAGCTAATAATCTGTGTTAATAAAGGGATAATTATATTCTACACACATCACAAATTATGGCTTTAAATGATAAAGGGTATTCCAAATATACGTGACTGTCTCTCCATCCGTGTTCATTTATTCCCATTTCGCCATAAATCAGCTTTAAGAATTCAAACTATACACAGGAGCTAGTGAAATACAGAACTTTTTGTGATAGCTGAGTTTCCTGATTTGTAGTTCCCAGAAACTTCACCTTTTGCTATAATAATCAGTCATAATAATCTGTGTGCCATTAGTTCATTTCCTTCAAAATTAAACCAAACCAAAAATGACATACTTTTTCCATCATTTCTTTGCAGAACCAAAATGAAAAAAAAAATAAAATTGCTTTGTGCATGAGTGCAGTTTTTTTCTTGGAGTAGGCTCCGGTCGCCCCCATTTTTATTTAAAAATGAGAATTGGAAAAGGAAACGGACATTATCCATTTTTCCTTTCGTTTTTTTATAAGCAAATATTTCAAAATAGTGTTTCCAATTAAAACTAGTAAAGCATTTGCTTCTGTAAACCCAAAATGAAGTGTGTTTTATCTGTAGCGTTCTGTTAGCACCTGATGGTGAGGATCTGCCCAAAGTTTAGGTCCATGTCATTGACTTGGGCGATGAAGATAATAGCTGCCACTAACCGTGAAAATATTCCGTCCATGTTTATGGTGTCCCACAGACAACACGAAGCGTGTCACCCGCTTGTCCACATGGTTGTTCTCCTCTAGGCATCGGAAGGTGATGGGAAGGGTGGCTGAGCTGCAGGAAAAGTTCAGAATCAGAATGAAGATTATTGCCATGCATGTTGTCACATACAAAGAATTTGCTCTGGTGGTTGATACTAAGACAGAAATATAAGTAAGGTACTAATATCAATAAATAGGATAGTGAAATATAGATCTAAAAATGATCAAATTCAATATAGACATATTTAAAGTGAGTGCAAGCCATACAGTAAGTGAGGACCCATTTAGTTTAAAATATTTTGAACTTCATAGGTTGTGTAAAGTGAAAATGAGTGATTGTTTGTTATTGTCAATACAGCATATCTCAGCCCCAGTGCACCACAACAAAATGTGGCACAACATTTGACCGAAAAAGCAGTGGAGCGCGACGTGACCCAGAGGCAGCACCCGAGGAGCAGTGCTTGGGGGACGGGACCTTGCCCATAAGTACCTCAGTGGTACCTTTACCGGTCTGGCAATCTTCTAATCATAGGCCCGACTCCCTAGCCGTTACAACTGCCCCTGAAGTTCATATACTTCCCAATCCCAAATTTTGAATTTTGATATTTATTGCTGTAGGAGTTCATTCCATGTTTTCATTTTAATTACCTGGATGATGTTCCTAATGCCGTAATCAAAGCCTGAAGCAGCCCCCCAATGAATGCAAAGGGTTCCTCCGAGTAACCAGGAAGAAAAGAAGGGGCAGAAAAGCCCGTGGATGGAAGTAGACCAATATTGGCTTACACTGTGTACATGCCCAGCTGCCCTCCGACCTGTGCCAGGTCCTTCATCTCAATAATCTTCCCAGCAATCAGGAAGAGAATGCCAACTGGCGTACCTGAAAAGATATGTGACGAAGCCATATCATATTTGTTCTCCGGTGGATGTTTACGTTTTGGTGTGGAATGAATGGAACTGACTGAATGTTCTCTGAACATTTTTTAACTAAAGAGGATATCTTTGTTAAATGATACTCATTAAGAAATTGTTGTTTATCCATAAAATAGAGGGTGTATCTAGGAAGGTATGTGTTGGGCAAATTCATAGAGTGTAGATCTTAAAAGTAGTTTAGAAAGCAGTTTACATTTCACCTTCTTTGAGCTCCTTCAACTCTAAACAGCTGAATATTTTACTGTAGCCAATTTTTTGCTTGGCGTGACTCAGAACAGTGAAGAACCTTAACTGTTAACTTGGAGATACATCCTTAAAAAAAGAGTGTAACTGAACTGTAACTCACCAGATAATGATTGCCACCAAGCGCATTATGGCATCATTCAGGCAGTCGAAGAATTCCCTCAGAGCCTGACCCTGCTGTTTCATATTCCCAATGACCAGGCCAGCACATGGAGAAGACCACCAGACCCAGAGCATTCACACCATTAGAGGAGCCTGACATGGGAACTGTCTCCTCCACTGTTTCTAGGATGCTCTGCAGGACGGCGCTCACATTTCCAAACTGGTTAGTGTCTGTGGCATTGGTGGCACTGGCAGCACTGGTGGCATTGAAGGCATCACTTGCATTAACCATAGTGATGTTCCTTGTGAAAACTGTTTTTTTATAAACGGTTTTGTACTAGAAGAGATGAAAGAGGACACATTCAGTAAATACTAGCAAACATAAATTTGAGAAGCTGACTTTGGCCAGTAATCTGTGAAATATTCTTCATGTCTCTACCTGTTTAAAGCAGGCCTCTACTAAATTAGGCGGGAACATATTTCTGCAATAACAGTTCATATAGACCACAATGTTAGAATAATAACTGTCAATCAAGTTCAAGTTCAAGTATATATACACATAAGCTTAGGTGTGTGTGAGTGTTATTACCTGATAAGATCCAGAAAGGCATCCATGGCTTGCACCGTCTCAATATTGCCACTAGAGGACACTGGACTGTCTCTGTTGCCTTTCCCCGGCCTTATGATGATCACCATAACGATCCCAATAAAAACGGCAATGAAAGTGGTTACCATATGATAAACTATGTGGCAGACACCCATCTTTCCTGAGGGCTTTACTATCAAGATGAGATACCTGTTAAAAAATGGTCATAAAATGATCACCATTATTGCTGACAGTGACTCAGGATACTGATATATACAGATTTCTTACACAGGCAGAGCCAAGCCTGTTTAAATCAAGATTCTGTGTCTAAAACCAGTTGATAGTACTACAGAGCATACGGCATGAAATACCAAACAGCGTTAAGTCATGTACCTGTAACAAGACTGGACACGATGAGCGGCAGCACCAGCATCTGCAGCATTCTCATGAGCAGCTCTCCCGGGAAGGAAAAGTATTTTATTTCCCTTGTGGACAAATTGTGAAAGGCCCGCAAAGCGAATCCCAACACAATTCCTGAAAATGTCAGAGGGCATAGCACTTTTTAATGCAATTCAATTAACACATCATCAATTGATATGAGAACTCACAGAACTTTTTCAAAAAGTAATCTCTTATTGTCATTTCTAAACTCTTTTCTGTCCTAACGTGACTTTACCTACTGCTACTGCGCCCGCATTAAACAGCACAAAAAGTGTTCTAGCGTGCAGGAAGGCCTTGATGCTGCCTCGGGTGATGGAACACATCCTGTTCTTTCGCTCCTGACACTCGTTTCTCCATGGCTCTGCGCAACCAGTGAAGGTCCTTCTCAGGTAGATGTGGCTTCTCAGAGTCTTCGTTCAGGAACAGGCTGTTGTGATGGGGGCTTCTCATGCATAATCAGCTCCAAGACCCAGCCTGGTCCAGGAGGCAGGTTTCATGGGAAACGACCAGAGTAAAGGAAAGATTAAAGAAATGTTTTACAAAAGGATTTTTTCTTGTAAGTTGAGTGCTAAAAAGCAATATTCTGCACAGAATTCCTCGCCACTAAATTTAAGCAAAGAGACACAGAAAGTAATTTGAGAATTTGTGGAATAACATCATTTTGCAGTCAGCAACTAAACTTGTGTTTGGTAATCTTAGCCCATAGATTTAATCTCTGTTACACACTAACAAAGAACAGGTAGAGCATCAATGACTTTATACAACTTAACACAATGACCACAAAATTAAAAGCTAATCAAATGATATATTTCTTCACATATTATGAACCTGCATACAGTAGACTTTTCCAGTTCATAGTGCACTGTGTCATGTGTCTAGGAAGCTTAATGGAAAAATATCTCTACCTCTTCAAACATCCATCGAAAAATACCCTAAGGATCACACTGAAATTGCACAAAGCTATGAGTTTTCCTATACACTTCTTTTTTTTCTATTTGACAATTCCATGCATGAATTTAAATCTCACAATGATTTCTGATCTACTCCAAGATATTTTAATGGTTCGAATGGACACAATGCATGAAATAGTTCATCTAAGGTTAGATTGTTGTGTCCTAGATATAAACTAATAAGCTGATGAAAATTTCACATATTAAAAAAACATCACAGAATGAAAATCTAGTCCACATCCATTTGGATGATAAAGCACATCTTTTAAAGTTGACTGGTTCTTGTAATGGTCATCTTAGTATACATAACATTCATAAGCTTAGTTTCCATGCATTTTATTGTAAGTTCTATTAGTGTAAACCTATTCTTTTAGTCTGTACTTACCACTCATGGTTTTAAGTTGTTGCTCTCACTTGCCAGCTTGGTTAAGGATTGGACAGCACTTGAGAAAGGAGCCTGAGGCTGGGCTGACCACTGGCAATGATCAGCTAAACTCATGTGCCGGTTAACATGAAACAGTCTGTCATCTCCCCTGACCTTCAGAGAGCTCCATCTCCCTCCAATGACCTCACGCTGGGCAGCACTTTGGGTCAGGGCTGCCCTTTAACACTGGCCCAAGACCTGAAATCCACCGTCAGTTCTAAGCTTTAACTATCATGGTCAATAACAAAACTGGTCCCAGATCAGGATGAAAGGCATACTGAGATGTAATGTTGTCCCGTCATTGGGGACCAGCTGATTCCAAGTCAGGTATAACTCATTTCTTTCCAACACTTGTTTAACAAAACCTAAGACACATTTTATATTGTGTCCTCAGTCTTAAAAGACAAAATATTGACCTATAAAGTCATTGTTCTTTAATAGTTAACTTAATCGATTAAAATGTATATTTTAAAATGCTGCGCCAAAACATCCACACTCGACGCTTCTAATCTTTCATTATTTCATGTCGATACAAATAAATATATGGTTCTTTGTCGAAAAATATGCCAAAATCAGACTTACCGTGAAGAAATGCTAGCTGATACTTTCTAACTGATCTCTTAGACTGGGCAAAGTAGAAATAAAAAGGCGCCGAGATTTCGGAGCACTCTTCCTAGAAACTCCGTCTACAGCACGTCTTTTTCTGGTGTTAATAGTTCTTGGGGAAGCCTAAGGAGGAAAACGGCGAGAAGGCAGGCTGAGATTTGCGCGAAATGGGATAGCCAGGTTGGATTCTCAGGCGAGAGAAAATTTTTGCTGATAAATAAGACCAGCATCACTACTGAAAATTCGCGTAGTAGTAATAGTAGTAGTTGTGGTTGTGGTTGTAGTAGGCGGTTCAGTTCAAGACTGCAGAATAGCAACTGAATTGCATCATGCATTCATGCATGCATAAAATTGCATGCATGATGCGTGCATCCATGCAGTTAAATGCATGGTGCATGACTTCATTTTCATTCCAATTCCAGTTCAGTTCAATCTCGGTTTCTTCCACTTTACATTTCCATGAACATGCATGTAAATCAATCATTCAGAAAGAATGTGATTAAATTGTTGAAAAAAACATTCTGGCATTGATGTACTGAATATGGGCACGAGGATAATATACTACCATCTTATATTTCCATGACAACCTGCCTTTATGCTTCTTAAGGTCCCTCCACAGTGGCTCGGAGGGTCCAAGTATTAGTGACCCTGTCCCTCCTGCCCCGCATCCTCCTACCCCACGCCAGCAAGGCGTGTATATATTTCCTACCTGTGTGCACTCACAATTACTTTCCTGTGGCTATAAGAACCTCAGCAGGTTAGCAGACCAGTGTATATCATTAGCCAGTTTAACAGCATGATTTAGCAAACCAAGTACAACCTCAAAACACAGTGAAACTGTGAGAGAGAAATGTGAAGGTTTGGCAAGAATTGTATAATAACATTTTCATATATATACCAAACCCTAATATCTACAAATTAGACTGTCATTTTGGTGCTTTGTTGTGTGTTGTTGCATTTGTAATTTTAAAAAATGGAACAATTATTCAATCTAATATAGAACTTCAGGGCTTTCACTGATGAAAAGCAAAGAGTTTGGTTCACAATTGATTGCAGAATAAACAAATACTCAATCTACTACTAAAAATGCATGCAAGAGGAGGATGTCATATTCTGTGCAATTTGCTATACTTTAACCTTTGCTTTATGTAACCTTATGTATTAGCATTGTAAAGATTTGCCATTCAGAACTGCTTTACAGTTTTCCTTAATTCTTTCAAAACACATAATCTAACAACTTTAGGACTTAAAGCTCAGTTACTAGATGCTTTAAAAGATTCACGTGATGCTTTACCATTGACTTCGTTTAAAAATGTGATTCTGGAAATATGCCGTATTTAGGATATTTTTTAACAGAACCATATCCTCATCTTTCAAATGAAATGAAATCTCAAGAATTTACCAAAAATCCTATGTTGATTTCATTTGATGGTTGATTTTTTTATTTACTTTCTTATATCATAGGTGAGGTGAGGCATCACACTGCCAAAATGGCAAAGAAAATCCTACACAACAAATGTTTTCCAGTTCTACTTCTCACTGTTTTAACTAAACGGTTTGTGAAGATTATATATTTAGTAACGTCATCATATTGGTGGTATGAACGGCATACATATTAATCTACAGCCCACCTCACTTTATGTCAATAAATGTTTCAGTACTTACCTTTCTTAATATTTTCACCAAAACCACAGTTTTTTTTGGCTATTACTATCACCACCTCCTTGTTTTTTGTTTTGTAATTAGTTTGTATTGAAATTAGTTAAACTTTCTAATGTCTGTATATTAATTAATGCCACATATAAATGTCTTCTTTAGAAACGGGACATCTAACACTATTGGGAAGGTTCCAAAGAGCTCAACCTGTTAGAAGGATGCTGAACTTCTTTACCGACTTCCATAACATGTTATAGCCCAGTATTCCACTTTATTAATCACTCAATTTGACTGGAAAGGGACAGTACACATCAGTCCTTATTTCTAGCGCATATGTATTTGAAGAATTGGGCACGACATGTACAAGAAAACCACATATGAATACTTGTTTTTCTCATGTAACATGCAATCTCCATGAGACCAACATCATCTGTGAAATGTGAAAGGAGCAGATGATATCACTATGGGCACACAATCGATCTGCCAAAGTGTGGGAGGTGTAAAAATGTATGATCTACATTTAGCTATAGTAATTATGCACTCAACAGCTACAGCATTTGAATTACATACGTTACAAATAGGCTATACATGCAATAATGATTTCTTATTGAGATAGAGGTGCAACTTATGTATATTCTCTGAGAAATCATAATAAAAAATAAGATTTTAAACCAGCACTTAAACTTCACTGCATTTTTTTCAAACTCTTCAAGTTCTCTAATTTTTTAAAATAAAAAAGCAGGACAAAATTTAAGCATTTTATATTAAAGTATTTTGATTTTGATTGTGATCAGTAGTATTTGAATCCAGTAGTGATACTGGAATATACCTTATCTATTATCATTAATTATTTATTAAAGTTTGGGAAATTTGGAATAATGTAGTTTATGTATATATATATATATATATATATATATATATATATATATATACATATATATATATATATATATATATATATATATATATATATATATATATATATATATATATATATATATATATATATATACAGCTCATTCAAATTAAATTGATAACATCATGTATAACAATTAAGAAATTGAATTATAGTTCTTGATTTTGATATAGGCAAGCAACTGCTTCCATAAAACAAGGTAATATACTTTTATTTTTATCCTCAGCAAAAATGTAGTAAAATTGTCTGTACATGACAAAAGGAGAATTCTTCTAGCTGTATTAAGAGATGAAGTGACGGACTCACTGTGCAATGAATTGACAAACAGCAAAAGGTCAGGCAATGGATTTAATGCTTTGAAATATGCCTGATTACTTTTGGCTTCACATGAAAGATGGTACAGAGCTAAAACGGTGGAGGGCTCACCAAAATTAGATCCATCACAGTCAATATTTCTAGTGCTGCTCTAACATAGCTCAAGAAAAATTTCTAATCCTATATTTTTGTGTTAAAGCTGTGGGACCAGAAACAAAATTGACAGGTCTCAACGTGCGCAGGTAACAATCGACAAGAAGTGATTTTTCATGTATTTATTTATTCAAATAAGGAAAATATATTTTATACAGTCACATGCTTAAACCTATCAAAAATTAACAAGGCAGTGTAGAAAAATCTTAGGGGAGTCACTAAATATAAACTATTGTGTGGCACTCGTGGTCTCCTTTCAAATACAGACAATACAATCAAGTTATAATGGTAGTGTACGATGCCATGGGAACAACATAAAAGGAATTATTGATACAAAAACCAAACCATTAACAGTCCGATAAGGACAAACAATTGGGATATGTGTAAAAAAGACAACATATTAGTATGAGTCCACAGTTCTGGTAATCTTAGACAATGATTGGCTTTATGTGAAATCATTGTAAAGTGACTGAAGGCAACAAATGACAAGTGTTTTTATGGATAGTTGCTTATAGCCCTTGCATCCTATCATTAAATGTTATAATCAACCATTTCTAAGCAAACATAAAACTACTGACAATCAACTCTGTCATTTATTCACGGTAATATTGCTGCAATGCTTAGTAGTGCATTATCATTTGTATTGAGTATTGGCGAAATGGTTTGACTAATGAAATAATTAATAGAAGAAACCTTATGGAATCTGAAGAACAGTGGAATGCAAAAGTGGCACGTTTCTGACGTAGTGATAAATCCTTAGGCAGGAACAAACATTGACTCAAAATGTAAGATTGCTGTGATTGCTGCTAAAATTACATATCAGTCATACAATCAGTTTAAATACAAAGAGGAAATGATAGTGTGTTTATTCTTTGGCTTAATATAATGTTCACATGAAATTCCACCATGTAAGTCATCAAGAATTGTGTTTCTGATTAGTGCTGCATCTTGGACTGTCTGACCGCCTCTTCGAGAGATTTTCTGGTAACCAGTAGTCTGACCATCTTCTTTCTTTTTTTGTTAGCCTTTTTGCATTAACGGGTCATGGGTCACCATGGTCATGTCCCATCCATTTACCTGTTATACAGAAAATCCAAACAAGGCAATTAAGGTAGTAGATTAAATTTTTTTGTACTTTTACTTGTCAAACATTAAGACCTTTGACTATCTAAATACATGCACTATTATTTAATGTCAAAAAACTGCAATATTTGGAGTTAATAAATAGCTATATGGCTGCTAAAAGGAAGATGAAGGATGGTTTTCCAAATAATGTGTGTTTTTATAGAATGAAGAACTGTAGTTACCTGATTTATCGGCTTTTCAAAAATCATCATATCAGTTGTAAATAGCCATCCAAAAACAGGTTTTTTTTTTAATTTTTATACCATTGCTTACTAAAATATTGATCACAAAATCTCTTAGTTTATACACTCAATGTCAAGGAAAATTAGGAACTGAGCTTTTAGAAAAAAGCTTCGTAGTAAAAAAAAATTGAATCAATGAAAATCTTAAAGTCACACAATTCTATTAGCCAAGCCAAGCACAAGTCTATTGGTCAGTTATTGGCCATACAACTTATTATTAACTATATTTAGAATGGCATGAACCCCTCTGAGGCATTTTTAGATGTTAAGTGGCACCCACACCTTGCCAGTGACTGCAAACTATTGCAACATTAATTAATAGTGCATTCAATGAAAAATCATGATCTGTTTTGATGTTACAAAAAATAAATTCCTTCAGTATTTCAGTATCTAGTTTTAGTCTGTTTCTCAGTAAGACAGCACTCTTATTAAAGTCTAATGTGGGAGTACCTTCTTCATTTATCTTCCCTCATCTTTTCTGAGTGTAGCTCCCCACCCCACACCTAGTTTAAGTCACATGTTGTGCTAAAGCTGAGAGCTTTCTCCGACTCTGGCAATACTGCCCATTCAAATCTCCAAAGATTTCTTATCTGGAGCGACTTCCATTTTCCTAATATCAGGTCTCCTTGAGAACATCCTAACCACTAGATCAATCACTATTTTTGTATTGGTGATAATAAAGTAAACGGGGGTTCTGTGGTGCTGTGTTCAAAAACTGACCAGTAATAAACAATAAATGGTGAGCAATTTTTCTGAGCATAAATTGTGCATATTCTTACTAACTGTAATTTTTGGTTAAAGCACTGAGTTTTTTAGTGGTGTTAAATGAGTTCTTGTAGTTACAGACATATAACTTTCCAAAATATGGTCTAACTATTTATTCAACAACAAACATGAGGTTGATAGCAGCCTCTGGTGGACAAAGAGCATTACAAATTTAGGGAATGCAGCACATGACCTAAGAACCATCCATGGTGACTAAAAATTAAATAACAAAATCTTTCATTTTCATACCTGCATTATTTTATCCCCCATCCGAAGTCCTGCAACTTCTGCTGGTCCTCCTTTAGAGACCCTCGTAACATAGATGCCCTAAGAGAACAACATGGAATGTTATGGAACAGAGGACAACAGCTTCCACAGTGAATTTTAAACAGGGCTGCAACAACTAATCAATTAAATCGATTAAAATAGATTATTAAGATAGTTGGCAACTAATTTAATAATAAATTGAATTCCCAGGTTTATGTTATTATATATGCTCGTGATGCAGTGGCTACCCTCTAGTGTGGGGCAGCAAGCTAACCAAAGCTACAGTGGCAGTACAGCACCATAAAGCTGCATGCCGTTGCCATTAAAAGAATAAGAAGAAGACAAAGTGATTGCAAAGAAACGCATAAATGCTTTTTTCGCGATGTAAACACACGTGCTGTTTGTTAGCGTGCATGACTCTCTCAGGGAAGTCGTTCCTTGAAGCGTTCCAGTTCAGTTAAATCTTCCTATTTATTACAGACAAACTTTGTTTTGTACGATGAAGCTCTTAAAACAACCAGTGTTTTACTCACAATAAGGCCATTTACTTGAAATTTTCTGTGATTATTCCGACGCATGTCCACTGCGTTATTGTGACACGCTCTCATAACCGGAACACCATCTCTCCTGAAAATTAAATTGAAACAAGCCCATCAGTCCAAATTCGCTAAAAATGGCAAAAATTCTATATTTCTTTATTTTCAGTTAATCCGAAAATATCTTCTCATTTCATAATGTAAAAAATATAGTAAAATACAGTTTGTTTTATTTAAAATGCTGAAAATGAAATCGCTTTTTTCTTTTTATCCGATTCATAATAATAAAATGTCGGCAGATTAATCGGTTAACAAAATCATTCTTAGTTGCAGCCCTAATTTTATTTAGATTAGCATTTAACTCTTCTTACTTTATCTGTCTTGTCCTCTGAGAACGGGTTCTGAGCCGGATCTTGATCAATGCCCCCTCCAATGCTAAAGCCCAGAATTAAATTATCACCATCACGTAGTTTCTGAATTTCGATCCGTTGCTGAAACACACAGGCAGTAAGACCACACAATCGTTTTAGTGCTAGTCACATCTTAGGACGTGCAATGTCAAGTAAGGGAAACGCTAAAGGTCAAAGCCGATAGCGCACAACTATTTTGCAGCTAGAAGCATTTTCCATGACTAACCAGAGGTCAGTCTGATTTAACAATAGTGCATTGAGATTAGTCTGAACTGACAACCAATGTATATATATAGCTTTATTTTCCACATACATAGTTAGACAAGTACATGTAGTGAAATGTAAAACTGGTTCAAACCTGACCTAAAATAGACTTAAAATAACTTAAAATAGATTCTACATAAAAAGTAATCAAAAGAAATGTGTAATATGAAACATAAAAACCTTCATATTTACTGGCACTTCTCTCTAAAAATCCTAAATTATCATCAAAAATAAATATAAAATACACATAAACATAAATACACTTAAATACACAACTTAACACATTTAAGCTATTTTATAAATTTTATACATACATATATATATATATATATATATATATATATATATATATATATATATTATATAATTTATATATATATAAATATATATATATATATATATATATATAAATATAATTTTATATATATATATATATATATATATATATATATATATATAAACCTATATATATATATATATATATATATATATATATATATATATATATATATATATATAGTATATATATATATACATATATATATATATATATATGTTTTACAAATAACTGCCAGAATAAATCTCGTAGCCGCGGAAGAGAAACGCAAACCTCTGCTTGTCCTAATAAGGCCACACACGTACCTGCAAGTTAATATATTTTAGCCACACCTCCCCGTTACCTGCTGTTGTAAATCCGTCCATTTAAAAAAAGTATAACGTAATAAAACATAAATCTATGTTAGGTTTGGACATCAGATTTACCCATAGCAAACTACTCTAAATGGCTTTCATTAAAAGAAAGCAGCAACTACGTTTAACCTAGCCAGCTAAGCAAAATGCTAACAGCTAGCTTCTGTCTGCGAGTTCCTGTCGGCTTCCATAATTTTTTGACTACTTGCTAAATAACCACATATAAAACATTTAGCGAATCACCCCCAAAATGAATATTTTCTTACCATGTTGGCCGTTTCCCCCGAACAAGAATGAGAAACTTTATTAGCTTCATTTATTGATAAAGATGGGGTAACCTTCACTACTAAGCTAAACCTCCATGTTCCGCTAATATAGTGATATTTCTGCAACATATTCTAATAGCAAACTGACACGAAGTTCATTACAGGTGAAGTTAAAAACAGTTATCAGCGTTACATGACAGTTTCTGGTTGGGTTTAACATCAGGGTAAGAAAACATCAGATGAGCTAGGCTAGCCGCGTTAGCTTGCAAATCTTTCTTACTTACAAAGAATGAATAAGAGACGAGCAGCTGTCGGAGCTCGAAAACTTTCTACAGAGAAGGACCATTACAACTCACCACTACAGCTGTGACAGGCTGTCCAGGTATGTACGACATGTTTTCAAAAAATGAATGAAGTTTCCCTCCCTTACGCTCTGTAAACAATTAGTCTCCTACTAGGTTAAGAGACGAGAATCTTTGGTTACACCCATGAATTACAACATGCAGTTGACATGTTGGGGGCAGAGCCTGGAAATAGGTCAGCTCGCTTTGTTCAGCAGCTTGGCTTTACTGTTCATGAGTGTTCGTGCAAATACGGCCATGTATTTTTTTTCTTCTTCTTTTTTGTAAGGCAAATTAAAGATCTATGCCTGTGAACTTTATTTGTACTATGAATACCGACCAGGCAGACGTTTTTTAAACAAATAAAACATTTCATGATTAAAGGACATTTGTTGTTCATAAAGCACGAGACTAAATGATACGACATAAACATGGAGATGCAGTGGTTAGTAAAAATATTAAGATGTTATTATTATTATTTTTAAAAAATCAAGCCAGTTCAGAAGGAGACATTCCCATTTAAACAGGTTTGGTTTACGTGTTCCATCTTTCTGGGAAATTATGAAATACACCATGATTTCAACATTGCATAACATTCCCGCATTTTTTTAGAACCAGAGCTAATATTATTATTGTAACATGAAACGTTTATCTCAAACCAAGAACTGTACTATTTTATCGTTCAAATACGTGGCCATTAAAAATATTCGCCAAACGACAATGATGACGAGGAAAATATTTGTCTTTTTTTTAAAACCAAGAACAAGACGACCAGAAATGGAATTCTTTTATTACCCATTTGTTAAGTACGTGCCAGAGGAGAAAGATAAGGGTAAAATGCATCATCTAGTTGGTAATTGCTTTAAAAACCTTGTAGAATGACTTCTCACCCAGACTCTAATTACCACTGCATTACCTCATAAATAAAGTCAACAGCAGGGGGCGCAATGGAGTCACGGCTCGCAGGCTTCCATTGTGTTCAGGTGTTCAGCGTCCACATGGTTACACTGTGCTTTGGTTACAGCGTGATTGTTTTTTAAAAAGTGCTCATGTCTTTCTTACCCAGTTTTAGAACTCAACACTGCAAACATTTACAGTGCTTTTATCAGTATTCATCTAAATTGCACTTACCGTATATTAGTGTTGTAGTAAAGACCGCCTAAACCGAGACCAAGACACTGCCGAGACTACCAAGACCAAGACCAAGACCAAGACCAAGACCGAGGCCAAGGCTGGTCGAGACCAAGACCAAGACCAAGACCAAGACCGAAAACAGACTAGGGCTAGAATCGACATCACATTACTCCGATCAACTGTAGAGAAAAAAGGCATTGCTGTAAAGTGTCATTACTCGTTAAATCAAATTCATGTTATCTTTTCAATTATATTGTCCATATGTCTCTCATTTAAAATCTCCCAGATTTGTCATAGTTACGAGGCCTGATGGAAAGTAATATTCTCAGCAATCTTCTCCTATAACCATTTTATCAGACCTCGTCAAGGGAAAGAGATGGGATGTACCAGAAAGATGTTTATAGTAAGTCTCTTATACCAGGGACAGAGGCCTCGGGTAAGCTATGAATATGACTATGTAATGATCCCTTGCTTTGAATTGAAGAGAATGAGCCTCCAGATTGACTTGTACCTCCAAGACCGTGCTTTCTAATGAATGTAAAATATCTAATTTATTTGAATTATAACTATGCTATAGACTATGTTGTATCTATTAATAGATAAACTGGAATTGTCCCACTGTAATCTTTACACTTCGATATCAACATCACTAAAATTACTTACCATATAGCATAGAATGAATGCTTGCTCAACACAATGCCCATCGAAAGATGCTATATAAAATCAATGATAATTTATTATGTCAAATAACACCACTGTAATAATTAAACAATACACTCACACAAACAAATACCAGATAGGTACACAAATACATCATATAACCATACATATTCTTAACCGTATATTTATCGTTCTTAACCATATATTTATATATTGTGGCGAGCGTGAGAGAGAGAATGCGAAGACACTCTGATCTTCAAGCAAACGTCATTTCTTTGCCGACTTCACTAGGATGCGATGTGTGGACTGTAATGCAATGTAATGCACCAACTGGGACTTGAGACCATGTGGCTATTGATTTGAGGCCCTTGACCCTCTTCACCACATGGCAGAATCTCCACTAACATCTTCACAATGTATTCGAAAACTGCTTTATGTTTTTGGAATGTACTCATTCTACGATTTTTAAGGAAACAATGGATAATTGTACCATTTTTTTCAATACATTTGTTCAAATATAGCAGTAAATCCTAGAGTGATGTGCATTTAGTTTCTCTCAAGATATGAGCAGAACTTAATACTAGTCACATGCACTCAAAATCCTACCTCTTCTAATCTCTGCTTTTTTCATTCCTTTTCATCTATGCAGTTATTGTAGTGACCTGAATGAACTGATTCCACAGCTATGGAAAAACTATTTCCAGATGAACTTGCCTGTGAAATAAATGTAGAGGCTCTCTACTGACTGGAGATTTATTTTAACATTTATTTTTGATGTGCATGTAATTCATTCAAAAATGGATGACCAAATTTATTTATTATTTATTTATCACTTGCAAGTGATAGTCCCAGGCTTATCATTTTGCTTATGGATGCACATACATCATTTGCCATCTGGTACAAGCGTCAAAGATATTTTTAACTATACTGCCAGGACACCATACCATTTAGTTGTTCTCACTTGATTTTTGCATTTTATGATGTAAATATAACATAGAATTTATAATTAATTCATTCATATGATAATTAATCATGTCTCTTCATCTGTTTACTGGCATTTACAGACTTTATGAAATTCAATGATCAAATTCCAATACAATAATAACAAATTACACCACAAATATCCTAGGTTTCCGAATGAATATTTTTGTTTTATTAATAATATGCAAAAATATTGACTTTTTAATGGTCAACAATATCAAATGTTGGTTTTGGACCCAATTATTAAGGAGTACACAGCACTGTTCCAACAATGTGATCATCATTTACAAGAAATGTTCTCTACCGATTTCTCAAGTAAGTGGTCAGTTTTCCCAAATTTTACAACTCAGCACTGCAGTGCATTACAATGCTTTCCTCTAAACTACACTTATCATTCATAAAGTAATAATGTTTAGGGTACCAAGAACTCTCCCTTAATTTGTTAAAAGCTGGACCTAAGTAAGTTACAGAATTGAGATATTGATCTCCTTTTCAATATAGCAGTCCCATCCATATCTAACCCGTTACTTTATTAATACAATACTTACTGTCATATTTTCTTTCATTGGTCTGCCATTGTGCTTATGCATTTACAATAGAGTACCCTCTGTATGTTTCACTATTTAAGTTACAAAAAAACAAATCAACCTGAGGTATCCCAAAAATCGAGCGACTCAGTTAAAGACGTGTGACGCATAATGTCCTTTTTATCCTTCACAATGTACACAAATGATCAGTGAGGTGTAGCTGAATATAACACAACATGGACATTCACGCAGCGAATAAGAAATCACATAATGGAAGCCTTGAAGCCCACATAGAACACAATAAAAAGTCGAGGTTTAAGCTGTCGTCTGTTCACACAGGCCAGTGTTGGGCCTACTGTCCGGGCACGTAGGGCCAACTAATTGAGCTGCCCGAGAGCTGCATGTCTCGGATGAGTGTCTCAATGGGCGTCTTGCCCACGAGGCGCATGAAGAAGAGTTGAGAGATGAGGTTCGCGGGCACGGCTCTCAGCGATGGCAGGCGTAACAAGAGACGACCGAAGCGCTGAGGCTGCGTGGGATACTGCATGCGCTCATATTCAGTCAGGGCCACTTGGGCCTTCTCCTGGAGACTTTCCACATGAGCCGGGTCCGTCAGTCCACATGCATCTGTAGGGACACATAATTGAAGTTTTACAATTCAGGAAGACACATTTAAATTTGTCATTGCCATATAGCATTCCAGAGAGCTGCTTTACAATCAGAATAAGAGCAACATATATGCTCTACCTGCAGACATTTAGAATTGAAGCACCGATAAAACAATTGTTCTGGTGCAGAGATGAGTGAAATTAATCATGCATGATCAACTGACTTTGCCTTGTGTAATTTTCAAGTGTGGCCCACACATTTTTCAAACTGCAGAAGAGGGAACAAGTGGACGTTTGTGTGTGACAATTATGCAGAGGCGTCACTGGTGATGATCCTTTTCGCTTACTAGTGCTTTTGTTCTCCTATTGTCAAAAATAATTGTTTTTGACCATTACACATACGGTTAGCTTCCAGGAGAAAGGCCACTGTGAAGGAGTATAGTATCAAAAGGATCTTCTACCTCCAGGTCATAACCTTTTAGCCATTTTTGCTTAGACCTTTATCTCTCTAAGTTACCTTCCTTGTTTTATCACCTGCCCGTTTGCTTTTAACATCTTATCCTAGTTCATTCTGTCTTGACGTTGTTATACACATTTACATTGATGACATCAATCAGAGGTTCTTTTCAGAGCAGCTCTTTCCTATTTCCTTGAGACGCTAGAGCAATTTTGGGTTAAGGGGTTGCACAGGAGCTGTGTGCTAATATTTGTGGTGACATTCAGCCCGGCATGAACCAACAACCTTTTCATAGACTAGTATCCTACAACTAGGTAACCATCACCATTGGCGGCTATTTGCCATCTTTGGATTATCTGTGTTGGAATTATTTCCATTCAACCTCAATTTGGAGTCATCCTGTGTCTGAGGTGCATTCTTATAAATCACTCACCTGGAGAGAAGAGGGCAATGGCTTTGAGGCAACTGTACTCGGCAGAGTCCACCTGCAGCCGCGTCAGCTTCTCCACCTGGTCCTGGAAGACGCGTACCTGGTCCATGAAGGAGACAACCCTCTCTGCCGACATCGGGGAGGCATGGAAGCCAGCGGCCGCCAAAAGCGGCGCCATATGGAGTGGCAGGGCCGACTGTGCAGCATTGAGGATGAAAAGTTCACTCCAGCTGAGACGGAGCAGGGCTACTTGCTCCGAGACGGGCAGGTCGGGGAAGTAGGGAATGTTCCGGGCCCATTCAATGGTGCTGAAGAGGAGGCGGGCAGCCAGCTCACAGATGCTGTCAATGCCCATGACGGAACTGTTGCCCCCTGGAAGCTGCTGGCCGCACTGGGCCCCAAAGCGGCTGTTGGGGTACGGCTCGGCTCTGAGCAGCTGGGAGATGAGCTCTGGTGCGGGTTGACCATTGAAAAAATCACCACCCATCCCCGGGCCACCAGGTCCTCCTCCACCACTGCCTCCAACCATGGAGGTTGGACTGATACCGGAGTGGGATGGAGGGATACGCCCACGCTGAACTGCTGCAGGGGGAAGATGGGCAGAGGGAAATGATTTAGGAGACAGACAAAAAGGTCTACAGTTCAATGATGAACACAAATAAATAACCAAAAATGCTAATATGGCATTTAGCTTTTGCCCCATTAGTTTTCATTAATTGTTAGACGCCATTTATGAGTAGTGTCACAGTTAAGAATGAATTTTGTTGCAATCAACTGCTAAATAATGGAGCTTTGCCCATTATTTCAAATTAAGTCTTGCTGTCCTCTGCTTATGTGAGCAAGGTAACTTTCAGGAACAAAAGTGTAGCAACGTTGACCTTTATGAACACTCTTGACTAAAGCATTAATCTTGTGTCACATGAATTTATAGCTTTTAGACCCCAGTAGGGCCATGCAGCTTGTCAAGGCAAACTGCCTCTGCTAAGGTCATATTAGGACACAGATACTGCAGGCTATAGTGGATTTTCATGACGCAATTGGAGTTCAAAACATCAAAATAACTTGATTGTTGGGAAATTTGGGGTTATATCACTACAATCAGACTGTACCTACCTTTACTATATTCAATATTTCATAGCAGTATAAAATGTATTTTTGGGTAGTTTAACTCAACTGTAGATGTAATATGAGCTTATATATCTGTACTTTTTAAACTTATGTTTCCCCAGTGCCAGTCACATCTAAATTCTGGGCTTGCTTTTTTACGTCTTGTATTGCTGCCAAGCGAAAACACAAACAAAACCAGGCAAATGTATTCTGGTATTCTAGTGCGGTCTGAGATAAAAATCTATATATATATATGTTCAGTGTAACCCAATACGATTTCTTTTTTTAATGGTAGAAATAGACGGCAAAATGCATTATTTATCATTGTGCAGTCTCAGACAGTCTAGGCTGTTTATTCATGTAACACAACCCCACTATTTCCCTTTGTCAAATTCCCAGGCAGAACTTGGACAATTACCTTCTTTTCTCATGCCGACACGGAAGCACTTCTTCAGGCGGCAGTATTGGCACTGGTTTCGGTGATGTTGATCGATCTGGCATTCTCTATTTGATCTACAAAACATGGGTGACAAGAGTTAGTGTGAACTTCCTTTACGCTGTACGGCTGACTCTGGGAACCCTTTGGTCTAGATTCAGCACATTAGCGTAGACTTTCTGTCTCACTTTGATGCCGGTCACACTGGTTTCATATTTAGAGACAGCCTGTAGATTACAAATTGAGAACAACCTCTCGATGCCCCTTTTGCATTTATCTATATATTATGCCAAATTAACTGAATTTAGAATAGAACTAATATGTGCAGTGCAATGGCATTTTAATCGATGTAGGCTGACATGGCTGACTTGCTACAAAGAGGGAAACGTGCTTACAAAAGTATTTGTAGTTGCTGTATTTGCTGCAGTACTACTAAGAACATTGTCCAAAAATTAATTCGTACCAGTATACAGTATTTCAGGGTCAGTCTGACAGCAGCATACAGTAGATGTTTAATTGAAAGGCAGGTGAAAAGTCAGTGCTACTTCTGTAGAACCAGAATTTCTAAGCAGCCCAATGAATTGACCCCTAAGTTGACTGGCCTTGCTTGTGCGCCATGTTTGAAGAGTTATCAAATAACTGGCCTTGGTAAATCATCAGCCCGCACAACCTTGACACAGGCATTTGTCTTTTTGGACAGTTCTCGAGCTGCCATGGCCACACTGCAGCATTTTCATCAACGGGTGAAAGAATTTCAGAAGTGGAAAACAATTAAATGCACTCAAATGGAAATGAAAGATCAGAATAAAGCCAAATACTTTGTGGAGGCGTAATGTTTATGTACTGAACCCTTGAAGGAGCTCTTTTTAAAGTTTATAAGCAAACACTGTAAACAGAGAGATTATATGTTCAGCATTTTGCTATATTAAAGATCCTGCAAAATCCTACCATTTAATGCATTTGTTAGCTTTACACCACAAATTGTAGATGGTAGGATTTTACAACTGCATCTGAAAAGTGTCCAAATACACTTGTTTGTATGTTACTGTTATATTTTAATAAAAAATCATAATTTAGCAAAATCGTAATATAACATATAATTACAATATTATTTAATAATATTATTATAACTTTGTGCTATAACATGTATATTATATTAGTATTACAATATATTATAGTTAGAAATAATATTACAAATAATATTCATTTTGTACATGTATTCCAGTACATTGTGACACAAGTGTAAGTGAATTTCTTTTAAAATTGAAATGGCAGGGTCATCTCTTTGTCCCTGTACAATAACAAATATCACTTTGCAGTTTTAATCAACATTTAGTCAACAGCTTGTCAAAGGTTATTCAACTGTGTGTCCTTCAAATGATGGAGGACCTTTGTGCCTTTAATGTTGTGCCCTTAGTGACAGATAAAGATCCAAAGAATAGAAATACAAACAATAGTTCTGAAACATGTTTTTCTTTATCGACAAATTCATATGCAATGTTTTGGTGCTGTTGGTGTTACACTTACTGTTTCCATACAGTAAAGACACAATACACAATATCCCCTTTGTATTCCTGCAATAAAGCAATGTTTTCCCACTTTTTAACAGTTAAGGCCAATTTATCACGTTACCTGTAGTACAGTTCAAACAGCTATTATCATTTGTAAAGACTGATTCACACACTAGCAACAGGTGGTCCAGAGTTCAGCGAAAGGTCACCAAAGTTTGTATTGTGACTGAAGTTTTATATCCATCGTAACCATTAAATGAACTTTACTCCAGCTATATTAGCACACCTCATTTCTTTTATGAAGGCAGGTGTAAGAACACACTGTTCGAGTGATCTCAGCAGGAAAGCTCACTGTTGACATGAGCACTGCTGCGCACATCCCTAGTGGCAGATGAGCTCTTAGGTGATCCTGTATGGCGTTTTGATGCCGATCCAGGATGACAGGAGTTGTGACAATTTGAACCTTTGGCATGAGCACAACATTTTTGCCTGTCCTCTTTAACCAGGGTCACCTTCATCGGCACTCATTTCTTATTTCAGGCCCAAACATCCCGAGAGTTGTGAATCTTGTGACTGCTGGACTTTCTTACCTGCAGGTGTAGTTGAGGTTCCGCCGGACGCTTCGCTTAAAGAAGCTCTTGCAGCCCTCGCAGGTAAAGACACCATAGTGCTTGCCACTGGACTTGTCCCCACAAACCACGCAGTCCACCACACAGGCCTTGTCATCCTCGCCCCCCTCTACATCACTGTTCCCAGCCTGGGGTGAGCTCTCATCCTCCTCCCCCCGCAGGTAGCCCTTTTCGCCCAGGCCATTGGTGCTCCCGTTCGGGTTGCCCCATCCCCCACCCACCATGGCCATCGCTGTGCACACCACCAGGGTTTGAGAAATCCCCCCTCCGTGCTGAGTATTCTGACTCGCTTGAGACTGTATGCAAGCTCAGGCTTCAGACATTAATCTCAAGCTTTTCAAATGGTGGAATCACAAAAGTAAACAGTAGCGCAAAGTCCTCAAAGTCTTTGAGGCCTAAATTCTTTCGAGAAATGGGCTTAAGATCTTCGGCGGAATCCAGAGCTGGTCAGCAAACAGTCTTCTTTTATGTGTCACTGTCCTCTTTTGCACTGATCTTTAAACGCTGCTAACTGTAAAGGAATCTTCGCCTTTACTGAACTACTGAATCGTCATGCAGTTCAGAGTTCAAACCATGAAAAAAACAGCCAGCACCTTTCTACAGGAAACAATAAATTAGGCATAAACATGTGCTCACCACAGAACAGACACCCCCACAAAAGACTCGGAAACTGGGGCAGAAGTTGTACGCTGCTCAAGATGAACTGAAACACGCTGTTTCAGAGAACAAGCATTGTGGCGGTTTATTAGGCATGCATGGGACAGTTGCCCTACCCACAGGTCACCAACAAGTCAAACCAGTTCTTGTTAAACTGCACAACTGTTTTGCAGAGCCTACAAATTTTGCTCACACTACTTTGGAAGACTGTTGTTAAAAGGTATCACAAGAAAATACAATCATGCCTCTAATGTGTAGCTTGCCTAAACTTGACATAAAGTAGTACAGATTACGACAAAGCAGCCTGCCTTCAGAGCTGACCAGAAACCAAGTTTGTCCCTGCTAACAATAAACAGAGTTCCCTTTCTGGCTCCTCTTGCACAGCCTTCGTTGGATCAAAGTTCAAGCAAGTCCCCCTCCTCTCTCTGTCTATATCTTTTTCTCCGCCATGCAACACAAACACACACACACACCCTCTCTCTCTGTCCTGTCGTAAAAACCCAGTCCTGTGTCTTCTCCTATCCACATACACTCTTGCTTGAGTTTCCAAGAAGATCCCAGCTTTCAGTAAAAGAGAACGGGCTGTCTGGTGACTCTGCGGAAGGAGGGAATTCTCGTTCCTGTCTCAGCCTTTCCCTCCCGCCTCTTGTTTTGTCAGCGTTTGCCCGTCCAGCGGCGAGACCTCCAGGGCTTCAGCTCCTCCCGTGCTTCCCGGAAGCCGGTCCAAAAAACTGCTTTTTTCCCTTCTCTTATTTCTTCCTCTCCTGTTTGTCCTTGGTTTAGAAGCAATTAAGAAAGCCTGTATAGTCGAGGAGAGAGGAGAGAGAGAGCCAGCCAGCTAGCCTCGGTTGGTGAGTGGTCAACAAACCCTGATCTGTTTCTCTCTGTCCTTCTCTCTCTCTCTTCCCCCACCCCTCCTTCTCCCTGCCTCCCTCCCTCTCTCCCTCCCTCTCTCTCTCACACACAACCACACACACACACACCACACACACACTGCCGCCCTCTCTCTCTCTTTCTCGCTCTCTCTCTCTCTATTTCCGAGAGCGTGTGTCTGTGTGCTCAGGGATTTGACACTGCTATTCAAGCCCTCCGGTTGCCATGGCGCCGCCTGCCTTATATGGACATCGGAGTCAAAGAGCAGCGAGTGGGCTGCCGAGAGCTCCACAGAGTCAAAGAGGAATGTGCTGCTGCCGCTCGCCCATCCACGCTAAGCCCTGACCCCGGACCTGCCCCCTCTACACACACACACTCAAACACACACACACACACACTTACTTATACACACACGCACACAGGCAGTTAACCCCAGCAGTGCCACAGCACAACAGGGCTGATGACCAACAAACCGCCTTCTATCTGTATCATTTACAAACAATGAGCGCTTCGCTTTTGGTCCTCCAAGGACTTATTTTTGCCATCACAATGAAATTTGTCAGTATTAAAAATGTTTTTAGTTTTCATTCCGGTTGTTATACTTTTACCCAGATTGATGTAAATAAACCTTTATACAATTGAAATTTGTTCATGTCACTTTTTTTCTACAGACAATAGGCAAGATGCAGACCTTTTTTATGAGGTCCTTTGACGTAAGATTTTTTTGTTTTATTTTTTATTTTCAACTCTAAAATGTTTTTAACCGTTCATGTGTGGTTTTGACTCGGTGGATGATAGTTCATGCAAAATTCAAGGATTGCTTTATCTGGTACTATGCTTACTAAATTAGTAATAACATTGTAATGGCACTGTAATTGCTAACATTATAAAGCTGTTCTAAGCTGCACCATTTTTTTAATCCTTCATATACTTGGGTCAATAGTATACATACTGCACAGATTATGCAACTTAATAACAGTCTCTACAATTTGTCTGATCAGTTAACAAAAGCAGGGTTTTGGGTTTTTTTAAATTTCCACCTTGTGTTAAACTGAGTCATAAAAGTGGCCAGAGACATTAAGAGAAAGTGATTCTATGTGACTTGCACATTGACAATACTTTTTATGACAATGCACAATACACATTCAGTGCTGTACTTACAGCCACATTACATCATACACAAATGAGAATGTGTGTCATTTTTCCTCGGCTTAACGCCATTGTGTTATGCAGGATCCTGGCTTTGAGTGATGTTTTGGTTTGTACTGAGGTTATCAGAGGACCTTCAATAGTCTTAATCTAAATTACAGGCCTTCAAGCTAAGTTAAGCTGGTGTGGAGGAGGGGAAGAGAGGAGCTCCGAGTACAGCCTCTTTAAACTACTCACGCCATTCTAATTAAATAAATTCTAATCCTAATTAGAACTTCATTTAACCACAAAGGAAAGAGTTTTTCATTTTCCTGTCTTAATATTGCAAATTTCAGAGGTTGCAGAGGTTGCATTTATTGGGCATCATGTTATAAGTAATGCTTTGTATTTTTGCTATTAGGGATGTTGAGCGTAGATGAAAGACTACAAAAACACATAATAACTACTTATTCGATTTTCTAAATGGTAAGTGATGATTCCTTTGTCTCTGACTGGAATGGTTTCAAACCCCTTCGTTTGTTTTTTGTCAGTAAGTGTGTGCGTGTGTTTCTTCTTGTGAACTGCTGCTCTTTGAACTACAGAACAGGAATGCAGCTGCTCTCTGCTGGAGTCTAGTAAGTTTGGATTTGTGCATTCTTGCATTCTTACACAGTGAGTAGCCCATTACTGGCAAAAAAACTGTGACCCACACGCCCTGGGTCGAGGCAACAAAATATAATATACAGGCGAAATATTTCTTCAGTTTATAATTATATCATATAATTACTATCTTGCTATATTTTTATAATTTATAATTTAATGCTAAAAATGTAATCACATCTTTGGTTAAAAATCCTCTCTTATTTATTAAAACACCTCTGCCAGCATTTTACCCATCAAAAGCAGCTACTCAGGAGGCATTAAAAGGTAACAGAGGGCAACTCTTGCTTTTATTTCTATTGCTGGGAGTATGCCATGTTTTTTAACCGTATCCACTTCATGGGCCTGCAAATAACTTGGCCGAGCAACGTGCCTCCACTGACTGGACATCCATTAGCCAAACTGCATTTTTGTAACACGTGAGGACTATTTCTCTTGAGTCTGAAGAGTCTCTGACCTCAAACGAAGGGCCGAGTTGCTGGAAACAAACACTGATCAGCAACAGGCTGAAACTAAACATCTGTTGGGGTGACGCTGGGGCATGGGAGGCCAAGACAATCAATATCACCTTTAAGTCTTCTAGCACAACCCGCACTCGCCTGGTGGGAAAGTCACACTTGGGGGATTGTTATTCAAATGAGCGGATCACGATAGCAATCTGATATGAACTCTGGATTTGCTTTAAAAAGCTGGCATATCACAAGGAGAGATTATTATCTTGCCTCAAGTGATTAAAACCTGTTGTTGTAAGTGCATGAAGTAGTTTCAGTGAGTTTGTAAGATAGAAGTACTGTCTGATGCAATTCTTCAGCTTTACAGACAATAGATAGAAGTGAGAGAGGCAAAACTCATCATGACAAATAAATCATCATATTTGACCATTCACAACATACTCAGGCTGAATATATTCCCTCCTTTTTGAAGTGTTTAGTAATTACCTTTTGTTGGACTTTTAGTTTGACTCAATCAATGAGAACATTTGATTAGGCCTTACTCATTTTATTAAGCATATTATTTTACACTTTGAAGCATTTTTACACTTTAGAATATAGTATTCATCAAGAGTTAAAAACATTTTTACAGTTGTGTATCAAAAGCATTTTAACATTATGAGTAAAGTGTTCTGATTCCAGTTCTGGCACAGCTTAGAAATGAAAGTTCAATCAAATGGGAACAGAAAGCACCATTTATTTTCTTATGAACCAATTAACTTTCATTACAGTTTGTTCATCTTGCAGTTATGGCTGAGCTACATTAGCGTGGCACGTCTCTGGTCAGCTGAGGTTCTGTAATCGGGCTCTAATGGGCTCAATGAAGATATCTCTTTTAGATAAATGGATTAGAAACCTGTTTCCAACACAGAAACCCAACCCCTCCTGTCCCTTACTTTTCAAGCCTTCGGGATGGTAATCCGCCTGACTAGGGCTCAGGCAGCAAAGGGCTTTGAGTGAGGTTAGCTGCATTCAGGGACACAAACAGGGCTTGCATTTCTCATGCAGGGTGGATGTTGCGTGTGTGTATCACACTGTGTGTCTGTGTTGGTAAGATGACAAGTCATGTTTGTTTGCATGATTGAGGTCAAACCACTTTTGATCCCAGTAACAGCATGTTGCCCCTAAATGGAGATTGGGAGAGGTGCAAAGGTGAATGTAGAGGATGAGAGATTAATAAAAATAGAGGGAGGGCGAAAAGGGGACAGAGTGCTCTGATCTGTGAGAAAAAAGGGAGTGAAGGACCAAACCATGATCTCTTTATACTACTCATGGGGGTAACGTATTTAAATGAGAAACGGATGTTTGGAGTAAATGAGTTGACCTTAACCCCGTGGGTCAATGGCCTTTGTGTGCGCATACGTGTGCGGCAGAGAATGGACAGAGAGAGAGTGAGCGAGGGAGACAGAGAGAGTACGCTTTAGAACCAAGGGGTCCATATTAATCCATTCCCCATCCGAGCATGTGATTGACAGCTTCTGTCATTGTCTTCAACCACTGAGTATTTTTCCCAGGCCTCTGAGCATCACCGATCTCCTCACATTCAACAGATGCTGGAGCTTTATGGCACGTACTTTTCCCATCACCATTTTCCCCTCCACCTCTTTGCTTGCGTTTATGGCCTGGTTCCCACAAACTCACATATTTCACCGCTTGCGTTTACGAAAATCAGTAACACCAATTGCAAGTTCCTATAACAATAGATTTATGATGCCATATTAACATTGTTAAAATGAGAATTTTGTAACTTTGCAAAAAAAAATGAGTGTCTCAAATCATCAGTTTGCAATCACATCGAGTGTAGCCACCGCTCTCTTTACTTGTGACATTCGTTTTGACCTAATGTGCGAAAATTGAGAATAATTGCTACACTAGGGACTCAGTCATTGAAGATCCTGATGGAGGATCTGCCCAGCCCTGTGATCTTCTTTATCAGGCAGGGCGAGCTCAGGCTAGAGTCCAGCATCCCCTTGTAACCCCCGCATTCACACGCTTCAACAACAGCTCAGGCTGCCCTTTGACCCTGGGGGGTGTGACACTCAACCTTTGCTTCAACCTCCTGACCAGCGTTCACAGCTGCAGTCGACTGCCCAAGGCCGGGGAGAGTTGTGGGGGGCTCGGGCCTGAGAAAAGTGGATTGAGTAAAAGAAAGATCCAGCCATGGCCTCTTTTGTCCTCCTCCTTTTGTTTGGACGAACTCAGGGACCAATCTTTACAGGGAGGACCCTTTCCATGTGAGGAAAAATAAGTGACCTCTGGTAAACACTGCTCCCCTTTAGTAGTGATCTCTGTCATTTCCAGAGTTTGCAAAAAGACTCCCTTAAATGATCAGGATTAGAAGCCTTGAAGAATTTGGAGTCAAAGAGCAACGTCAAAAGAACACGTTCCAGCAATTAAGTCGTCCACGCAAAGGGCTTTAATACTCAAGTTGATTTACATACCCAGCATATATATATTCACACCAACTTTTGCCTTTTAAAGCAAAAATCAGGAGTCACAATTACTCTCCTAGTGTCTCCTGTGGCCAACACCGTTATGTCATCATATTTGGATGTATAATGTAAAAATTCTCTGTAGACTTGTTCCAAACTGCCTTTCAGAGCACAGTCTCCTCCCGCTTCCATTCCAGTGCTTCTAGTGAGGCTTTGAGTTCAGCCACTTGTGCAGCCTGTCGCTCTGCCATGGCTGTCATTTGCCGCTCAAGCCTCCACAGCTGCTCGTGGTGTTTCCTGCGAGCGTTCCTGTAGGCGCTCAAGGCTTTACTGCAAGAAAAGGAATGCCTGAAGTTAACTCAACCATCCGTAATCCATTTGTTCACTGGTGAAAGATTTAAGGCCACCAGACCTGAGTGATGCTGGAAGGCACAATTTTAAGTAAAGTACATTCCCTAGCAGCTTGAGATGTTTTATTATTATTATTAAACTACCATATGGTACTAGTAGTTTGGTCAAAACTACTAGTAATTCTGCATCTTAAATATTCCTGTTCTATGAGATTAATCACTAATCACTAAACTTTAGTATATTAAAGGTCCCATATTATACATTTTTTTCAACAAGTTAAATTAGGTCTAGGAGCTCCACTAAACATATCTCTGAAGTAGTTTGCTGAAAATACCGCTCAGATTAGGCTTTTTCGTCTGCTTTTTACCCCTCTATTTCAGTCCCTTTCAGAAAAAGGTATTTCTCATTAGTATTCCTAAATGCAAATGAGCAGCTGCTACCCACACCCCACTCTAGAACTGGGGCGTAGACAGCAAGACAAGTGTTTACCTCAGATGAAAATAATTGACATGGCTGCTGCTAACAGACCATACAGCCATACATGTTCAACACAACACTCCACCGGTAGACTTCTTCATTGCAATTTCTACACTGGCGCTTGCAAGAAAACATGGTGGATCAGGAAGCGCTAGCAGTTCTACTTTGTGGGCGGAGGTTTTTAGATCAGAGTCACTGTCACATTTTCTGACATTCGTAAATTAATACTAACACAACAGACAATTTCTATCAAACTTACTGTGTGTGTAGAGGCAGTACAGACCCAAATGGGTGTTGAAAGAACAGAAAAAGTGAAATATCAGTTCAAATTCAAATGTGTTTCTGACTAATTAACAATTTCGTTATTAATATTTCTTATTAAAAACAATACAAATAATAAGTCATGTATATTTACTAGGTATGAAAAAATGCATCAATCTGTTGTGTGCACTGTGCGTGAACTCAACTGAAAATAAAATAATAGCTTGATGTTAACTCTTTGTGCAAGGCCTCACAACTAAAGCTCACATCTGTAACTCTAAGCCTGAATATGTACATAACCCTTTAAACCATCAAGATATAATGTGTCCATCATCATTCAAGTTAATAAAATAACTGTACTTGTGACAGGCGGAGAGGCGAGCCACTTCCTCCTTGCTAACTCTTCTCTGGTTGGAACAGTCTAAGAGGGTGGAATCCACTGACTCACGTAAATATGCCACTCTCCTTTTCAGGTTCTGCTCCCTAAGGAAGAAAACAGAGATTGAGTAAAAAATAAATAGCAATTGCATTTTTGAGTTTTTCAAATGTTTATGCACTACCTTTGCAGGACTGACTGAATTTCTCTTATGAGTGCGTGATTTTGTGTCCCAGGATTTCTCCCTCTGATATCCAACATAGCCTGAATCTCATCTGTCCTCTAAGACAAAAACATAGAGACTTATTGGAGGACATATGCACTTTTTCCAGTCCATCCACCCACCAGCTTCTACAGATGGAGCACAATGATAACTATTAAGTGCACACAAAAAACTTAATCTCTATGAAATGAAAGAATGAAGAAAATGGTCTGCATGGTCCAGAAGTCTGAGGGCAACACCAGTTTCTAATCAGCTTTAAACTGTACTGTGTCCATAAACTGAGTAGTTGTGTATATAATTAGTTAAAAGTAAAGATTCATTACCAAGAAAATGACTCAAGTACGGTTAAAAGTTGGATGTAAAAAGTGTGATTAAGTGATGTTTGTATAAAACTGTGTCAAAATTGTTACAGAAATGTTACATGCTTAATAACAAGTATTTCACTGTTTAAGGTGAATTACAAGAAATACCTGATGTAAGTGTGTAAACTCAGAATGCGGTACCAATTCCTGATCTGAGATTTTGTGCTTTCAGTTACATAAAAGTCCACTGTCACTGCTTTAACAACTAACATTATCAGAAATATACTTGAGTAAAAAAGTGCATTACTTTATCACCGCAGTCAAGCAGAGAACAAAGGTTGCCAATTTTGATACTACCTGTTGCTCAGCTCTTCTGTCCTCCAGCTCCTCCCTCAGACTCTCAGCTATGGCAGCGCCGGCTGCGTCCTGGCATCGGTGAGCCAACAGAGAGAACTCCAAACTGCGCCTCTCCTTCTCCTTTAGTTTGATGACTCCCCGCAGCTCAGACATCTCCTCCTGTCAGCCAGACCCCAAAAAAACATGATCTGAAATATTTCAGGTACTGTGTATTAGATTTAAGAGGGTCAGTGTATTTAATGAGACTGTAGTATTTGCAGAGCAATTTCACAGACATCTGCAAAGTCACTTCAATTTGGTGTTGGAATGTACAGTACATAAGAGTATATACAGAAGAGATGTGACATTTTGACACTTCTCTAGGCAAAAGAAGTATACATAGCATATGTGAAATATCCAATATGTTTTGAATATTAAGTAATAAAATGAAAATCTCTGGGCTTTTCAGCATTTACTTATTTACACAACCTCATTATGAGGCTTTTTTATTGCAAAACTTTTTACCTTTGTTAGAAGAACACATAACTTTCACATTAATATGCTGCATTGAATATATTAATGAATGCATTAATACACATTAATATATATACATTTTTATGTATAACATTTTTAAAGGAAAAAATACTTTTGCTTGGAAAAAATAATACATGAAAAAAGTTAAATTCAGTGAAATACTAGAGTACATACAGTAAGCAAAAATAGCTTGATATTTCCACTTATAGTTTTACTTCTTTTAATTTTCAGTCATAAAGCCATGACGTCCTACCCTGACATTGACTAGTTCATGGAGCAGTGTTGCTTTCTCTGCTTTGGGGTCGGTCGAGGAGGGGCTGCTGTGTCTCCGAGCTCCAGCCAGAGTCCCTGTATCAGGGCTTAGTTTCCCTTCTCCTGTCCTGGTCGGCTCTGGAATACACACAGCAGCTCTGTCTTGCTTCAGCCTGGCGATCCGCTGACGAATAACTACACACTTATCTTCAAACTCTTCCGCAGACAAACTACAAAATAAAGCAAGAAAGGTTTAACTTTATGGAGGAGAAAGTGTTGAGCATAATGCAAATTAAACAGTTATTGATTCAGAAACTTGCAGATCCAACAATCTTTAAAGCATTATATTGTTTTATTGCATTCATTATTTTTTAATTGTCTGAGGTGCCATGACTAGACATTTTATGTATAAGGACCTGTCATTCTTGGACTCTGTAGATTCCACTGATGTACAGGGTGACTCTCCTTGAACAGTAGTCAGATGGTCTGTCTGTTCTGTAGTTGATGGCTCTGCAATGAGAGAAAGGAGATATTTGGAACGTGGAAGAGGGAATAAACTGTTGGGAGACAGATTTTGGGGCATTTGTAAGAATCTGAAAGTCTCAAAACCTGAGATTTTGTGAGGATACTTTTCTATGTGATGGCCAGTCCTCAATTAGATAAAAGCTTTCAAAGAAAGGTTGAAGATTTGATTTAAAGTTTTACGTCAAAAGATTTCTGTAAACTGAGGTGTTGTGTTATTTAGATCAAATAATATGATAATCAGTGCAATTGCCTCAAAAACTGGGTGTGTAGGTGTGTGAGTGTTTTCTGTGTGTGACTTGTTAACCAACCCCTAAGGAGACCAAATGTTGTCTGTATGTTTAGAAAAACATGAACAATAGATATTCTAGGGACAAACAAATTGACCTCTGGACCCCACAAAGCCATAAAAAGTGTGTGTTGTTGTGTATGTGTGCACACCCAACATGAGTGTGACACATGACCAGGATGCACAGTGTGTGAAGCACCTGCTAACGCAGCATTCTGTTGTTTTCTGGCTTCATACAGGGACAATAGATCACTGTAGGTCTCTTCACACTCTTCACTGTGAGAGAAAAAGTCCCTATTAGTGTCTCACACACAGAGTACTCTGGCCATTCTAAGGTGCCTTTTCACACTCTTAAAAGAGTCAAAACCGGCGGACAGTTAACGTCTGGGGACCTGTAAGCCCACTTACCACGATAATTTTCCACGAAACAGAAATTTACACACCAAATTTCAGGGTGTATAGAGTGTCTGATACAAATGTTTAAGTAAAGATTCCTTTCAAAGAAAGTAACTGTAGTATAAGTTAAAATTCACCTTTTAGAACACCACTTGAGTAAAAATACACAAGTGTCTGATATCAACAGCACTTTTGCTGGTATAAGAAAAGGTTAGTTGTTAAAATACTTGATTATCTGGTACCAATTCTCAAATTCTTTACTTCCAAAAATTATGAGGAACAAATCATGTTGTCATGAAGTAACCAAAACTGGCTTGGGTGTGTTGTTTGACTTCAATGCATAGAATTTTGTGCCAGAAGTTGCACAAATGCCTTCAGCAGCAGTTTCCAAATGAAAGTAGTTTGGACAAAATCAGTTTACTTTCATTATAATTGTAATCATGTAGAGAGTTAAAGTTGCTAGTATTTATAATACTTCACCCAAGTATAAAACACAGAACCTAATGATACTTTAAAATTTACAACCACACTTTTCAAGCAGACACCACAATAGCGCACCAGTATGAGAGGGCCATGTTCAGTGCAGAGCAGTCAGCCTCCTGACGACTGAGGGCCATGCTGACCTGCTCCGACTCGCTTTTTCTTCTGTCCAGGGCCGCAGTCAGGCGCTCGTTCCTCGCCTTAAGTCTCTCCAGACATCTGCGATATCCAAACATTGCTAATTCAGTCTGCTGAAAAGTGCTGAAGACTGTCTAGCAACTGAAATCAAGTCAAGGGCCTCACCTCTGGAGACGTTCAGTCTCTGTCTCCATTAAGGAACTACTGGAATGGGCGAGTGGGGAGGGAGACCCGGGGGGTGTAAGAGGCAGCCTACGGGACAGTATTGGAGACCCCAGAAATGAAGAAGACGACCAGCAAGGGCTTGGGCTCCTGCTAGATGACAAGGATGGACTTCTTGGAGGGGAACGACTGGCTATAATCAGCCATTTTCGTTTTAGGTCATCCAACTGTCATTCAGCCAAAAACATAAATTTTAGACTACAGTAGCTATGTATGCATACACTATAAAGGGTTGCCTTTATTTAATGACCTTCTGAAAATGTGGTAGATTTGTGATATGTGTGGTATTAAACCTTTTCTCTAAGTGCCTTCTTCTCTTCCTCCAATTCCAAGATGGATCCCTCTGTACTCTTTATTTCCTCCTGGCGGTTCTGTAGATTAGCCTTGATGTCTCGGTTGAGTTTATCCAGTGAAAGGACATCTTTCTGATACTGCCGACGCTCCTCAGTAGGTAATGCAGACGTGTAAGTGATTCCGAGCTCCGTCTCCATTTCCTCCAGCAACTAAGGCAGAATTTAAAGGAACACTTCACCCAAAAAACAAACTATGTTTGCAAATTACAGGCTCTCCTTCAACTCTTAAGGTTGAGTGCCTTGATCAAAGGCACACCAATGGACCAAGGACTTGAACCTGTGTCCTCCAAATCTCTCTTGGGATATGAATAATATTCACAAGACTACCACACACCCGACAACAAGCTATTAGGAACCAGAAAGCTCAACATACTTTTTACAGCACAAACTGGGTCAGGCTTTTTTCATTTGCGAATGTCAATGTTAACACATTCTAATGAGATTGAGAAGGGAAGCATTCAGGATTGAGCTATTTGGTGGCAAATGGTGGAACCTTACTTGTGTGGCTTGAACCCAGCTCTCACGTGCTGCAGTAATATGCTCCTGGGTTTTTCCATCATTGTAAATGTGAGGACTGGCCAACGTTCTCCCCCTGCTGGCAGAGGACTCCAGAGTGGACAATATCTGCTGAAGCTTTGACCAAAGCTCTCCACTGCTCCCTGAGGATGGATATAAACAGTGCAGTTGATGAAAATGGGTTGAGAAACTAGATCATTCTGTAAAGGGTCTACCATTTGCTTATGTTCACTCAATGTTCATATCCTTTATTGTTAAAACAAGAAAGTCTTGTGAAATCATGTTCTTTCAAGATGCAATTAAATTTTTAAGTAGCAAATTTAGGCCTTGAAAAACCATGGTTTAGGAAACAAAGACCTGACAGAACTATGAGTAAATAAAGTTGGTGAAATATTATCCTGCCCTTTCTAATACGCAATTCAGTTTGATTGATGAAGGGATGTTGGGTAAATAAAACATGCCTTCAGCTCCATCCAAGCCTCGCTTGTTTACTGACTCAACAGATGTTGTGCCAGTGCCCACTACTGGCCGGCTCTGCAGTGGCTGTGGTCTGGAATCCAGGTCTGAAATGGACACGCAGGCTTGTCCTAGTGCCTCGTAGACCTTTGGCTCCCTGACAGAGAAAAAAATCTTATTATAGCCGGTTGTGAACCTAACATAAATCAAACTTGACATGGCTGCAGAAGCACAGTTTGTGAATGTTGCATTACCGCTGTATTTGCAGGGCTCCCATCTTCACATTGAGCTCAGCTATAATCCTGAGTAAAGTACCCACTTCAGCCTCACACTGGGCCAATTCCGAGTCAGCAGACGCCAAGCTGTCAGTCTCCTGTGAGATACATGGCACACACCTTTGAATTAAATAAATAATCAGCATATTATAATGTACTTCTAAGTAAAAGATCTAAAGGATGTACAGAACTGGGACAGAACTGGGAATCCTGAAAAGTTTGATTACAGATCAACCAACGTTGCAGGCCACATTACCTCTGAAATACCATGAAGCTTTCACAGTTAGAGGTGTAACATTACAGTCAACTAACGAATCAGTTCAATTTAGACAATCAATATATATTATATGACTGGGCATCTCATGTTCTTATTTATTCCTTCTTGGGCAGGGCCATAAAAAGGCATTAAAGATCGTTTTTTCTTTCTTTCAGTTTTTCTCTTATTTCACCTTAAAGGAGTGCTAAAAATGACACGATTTGCTGCCTTAATGCAAAGTTACACCCGAACAATGCATAATGTTATATTTTAGAATAACAGAATATTATGCCACTGTGCAATGTTCCACCGTTGTTCAAAGTGTACTCTCTTATGATGTCTTTCCATCCATATACCAATTTTGCTGAAAGCCTGCTTAGATTATATGATTGTATATAAAATTACTTGATGTAATTAAGTATGATAGTATGAGGTATTAAGGTAATTAAGTATGAGGTATGATGACTACTTATATGATAATACATAAAATATTATTATAAAATTAATTAGTGGTAGTGGTTGAAGTGACTTCTCATTGATGCTATAAAGCACTTTGAAAATCAACAATATTATGCTCTATGCAAAAGTATATTTGAAAAACATGTTTGAATGATAGAGACATTATTGCTATTGTGCAACTATCTTTTGTTTTCAGCTAAGGAAACAGAGGAAGCCAGCACATCCTGCAAGCACACTTCCTGCTTCTGTATGTAAGAATCTGGCTCAAAAGATGACTTAAAACTCAAAATGTTCCTTAATAAACCCTTGTAAATTTGCAGTCAAATCATTTACGGAATAATTTATTACACAGCAGCATTCCAACTTTACATAGTTCGTAAAAAGTTTGGAGAAAAGTACGAAAAAAATCAACAAATTTTCTTATTTTGTTTTCAAATAACTGTTCATGCTTAAAGAGAGACAGCTGAGAATACTAGTCACATCCATCACCTTTCCATCAAAATTCAAGCAGAAACACACTCACCTCTGTCATTGTGATGGTCTTGCCACAGTCCTTTTTGTGCTTTACTTGATAACGGCGTAGCAGATGTTGAGTTCAGAGCTACAGGCTTGCGTTAAGTGGCTTCTGTCCTTTCTCTCTGTGTGATTATAGCCCTGACCAGTTCCACACTGTGCCTGTCTCTTGGCAAGTGCTGCTGTCAGAGCAGGAAAAGGTTTTTTCCCCTATCCCACCTCTTTGTGGGACAGTTTTTGCTATGAATTTTGATGTTCTCTGTATTATATGGCATTTCCCCCACTCAGTGATGAAGACATCTGTTATCTAGCTAATGGAAGCCATGATTAGACCCCCCACCCAAACTCTTCTGAGATCTTTTCCTGTTTCGTTTTGTGCCTGTATGTCTCTGGAAAGGTAGAATTGAATAAATAGTGCTGGAACTATTTCAGGGAAGAAACAAATAATACATGATGATGGCTATAATAATAATTTAAAAAGTCAATGTGTTAAATATACTCAGCATTGCTTCTTAAAAATAGTGTAATTATGCAATTGATTCAGAAGGATTATGGCAAAGCAGAGCAACTTAGAAGAAGCTCCTAGTCTTAGGCCATAATAATCTGCCAGGAGTTGCCACCAGACCTTTTAACATCTTAATACAATCTGAACTGAATACCAATGCCTACTCCACTACTAAAATACTTGGTTTTCATATCTTGTCTTAGGAATTAACGTTGCGTTTCACTAAATTTTGTACTTATATAACTATGTTTTGGGACTGATAATAGAATATATTTTTTTAATATTGTTGCTTGAGGGTTGTTTTGTAGCGCCAACGTGTAATTGCGAGGCTGGCCACCAGGTGGCGATGCTACCACCCGCTGATTGTTTTATCTTCGAAAAAATCAATGAAGTAGAGTGGCACCAGGAAGTGTTTTGGGAAATCATCCTCTGCCCCATCAACAAGCATTTTAAACCTTTAGGTAAGTCTTAAAAATAAAAACATCAAAATATTTTATCTTTAGTGGGATTATTTGTACCGACTCTAGTGGGCAGAGCTGTGAAAGCGCACTTGCTTCTCCTTAGCTGGACGAACCGGTGCCAGATCGCTATTTCATGTTAATATTATGTTTTGGGTTTATAACTAATGTCAGAAATGTTTTGGGAATTCATGTTTTGAGTTAGTGCATATGTCCCACAACATAATCCTGAATGTCTTTTAATGACTGTCGCTACGTTGCGTCACTGTCAAACAACTTTGATTTAATACATCCAGCGAATAACGAACTTTACTGATTGATATAACCTGCTCTGTTGTATTTAAAAACCACTTTAAAGGAACACGTTACATTTCCATCAATTTTCCTGCATTTGCACTTTGATCAAAAGGCTTTTGTGACACATACAGCATAACCTTAGCATTTTAGGGTCCACAGTTTGGACTGGTACTGCATCATACTGAGCGTGAATCGAGACCAAATTGCTTAATTTATTGCCCTTAAGATGTATTATAGTAAACTGCACATTCAGTTTGTGTCAGCTCAGCTGCTACGGTACATATAGAGCTATAGCAAGTGGCACTTAGGTTAATATCATAATCAGTGTTGGGAGTAACGTATTACAAAAGTAACGCAAATACAGTAATGTATTTTTTTTCTATAAGGCACTAATGTAAGGCATTGCTAATAAATTTTCTGTTATATTGTACTGGTTACATATTTCATTTACGCGTGTTACAACACATCTAACCCGAAATTTAGTTGTAGGGTTTTTTTTAATTAAAAATCACCAACATGGAAAGATCTTTGGCACAAGAGTATAATTCTGTGAGTAAAAGAGCTATTTCTTACAAACTGTATGCCTACAGTCATTATGCTACACCACATCGCCCTCCACTGGACGACGGATGAGGTGCAGTAAACTACATTTTAGTATTTAAGAATGCCAAGTCCTACTTACGCAGTTATATTGGTGAAAGTGACTCAAAAGTAATGTAGGAGTCGTGTAATGTATTACAAGAGTCAAAAGTAAGGTTGGAGTTGCAGCATGACTTTTAGTGGACAAACTTATCGTAGGGGCAGTCGGTAGCATAACGGTTTGGGTATTCGCCCAATGATCAGAAGATTGCCGGTTCGAATCCCAGGAACAGCATTTGAAAGAGCAGTGGGCAGCCGACCTAGACAGTGCCTAGTGGGGCAGGGCTTGACAACGGTACCTTGCTCATGAGCAGTGTTGTATAGTAACGAAGTAAAAATACTTCACTACTGTACTCAAGTATGTTTTGGGAGTATCTGTACTTCATTTGAGTATTTTTTAAAATTCTGGCAGCTTTTACTTTTACGTCACTACATTTCCTAATAGAATTGCATACTTATACTCCGATACATTGTCAGCGCAGAGTGTCGTTACTCGTTACAAAGATCAAATTAGATTTGGTGTTTTCTCCGCCGCTCTTAGTTTAGGTGACCGCAACAAAAGCTTGACTTGTCATTGGTTTATGAATCATGCAACGCGACATGCACACGCATCACTCCACACTCAACCTTTCGGCTATCTGTTGATGTGAGCACTGAGCAGCCATCCCACAAGCAGTCATGGAGGAAGAAAGAGCGGAAGCAGCGTCATTTACAAACGACGGAGAAGAAGATGAGGATCACCCCTGGCCATACTTAAACACAATGTTTTCTTACGTGGGTGGGAAAGATTCGTTCTATTGGATGAAATGCCTCTTTTTTCAGTTTCAAGTAATGACTGGGTTGTTATGTGCAAGGGTGCCAGCAAAGGAGGAAGGGAGGTTAGGGAGAAAAAAAAAACAGGGAGGGAGGGAAGGTTGGATGAAGCTATGTAGAAAAAACAGGTTGGTGTTCTGTAAATTCTTAAGGCTTTGAAGACATTGTTTATGTTTCGAGGTGCCAAATTAGGTTTTTAAAGCCCTGTTTGTGAAGTGTGTGTTTTTTGTAATTTTTTTCTTTACCATGCTTTAAAATGCTGAGTAAACGTTAATATTAAAAAAATATTAAAAGTTTAGACAGCGTTCTGTTGGTATTAACATTTACTTGCACTTGTACTTTCATTACTCAAGTATAGTTAGTTATAGATTACTTGTAATACTTAAGTACAGTAAATACTAGATACTTTAAGGCTTTTACTTGAGTGTAATTCTAGTTGGTGACTTGAACTTTTATCAAAGTAAATCTTTGGGAGGGTATGTGTACTTATACTTAAGAGTGACTTTTGGGTACTTTATACAAGACTGCTCATGAGTACACAGTGCACTGTGTCCTGTGCAGTGGGGTGTTCACAATGACAAATAATCACTTTTATGTACAGCAAAAACTCCTGCCCATTTTGAAAAATGGTTGTTTATCAGCTGGTAAACACAGATGCTCATTTATGTGCAGATAGCTCCTAAAAGCTGATAACATTGGAACAGTAATTTACTGGTCGGACTAGTTTGGTGGAATGGCACTTTTTTTGGCTCTTATTTTTTTGCTGTACGATCAGGGTCTGAGCACCATGGAAGCCCCCGATCCGGGCCCTGCGGACGGAGAGGAGCGACTGGTGGAACTGCGGCCCAGGACCCGCTCCAACCCTGAGGGAGCCGAGGACAGACGCAGCAGCAACGGCAGTTTGACCAGCACACCGCCACCGCAGCCCGTCGTGGGCAGTCGCGTGGAGGGTGAGGGCGAGGCTTCCAGTAGTGACAGTCCATCAAGCTCCACCTCTACCATCATTACCACCGTCCCTGCCCCTGTCGCCTCAACCTCTTCCTCCACCTCATCCTCCTCTTCCAATGCCGCTGCTGCCGGAACCGCGTCCGGTGTTGCTGCTCCCTCTGCCGCTGCTGTTGCCAAAGACAGGCCCAAATCTGCACAGCCGTCACTGCCTCCTCCGCTCCCTCCGGCTGCCGAGATCCAGCTGAGAGCACCAAGAGTTAATTGCCCTGAGAAAGTGGTAAGCCCATTTCTTAGTACTTTCTCAGTATTGAGTCCAATTCAATTAAAGGTGGAGCGGTGGTGATACTGATGATACGTTTTATGCATCTCAAATAGATCATCTGTCTGGATTTGTCTGAGGAGATGTCATTGCAGAAACTGGAGTCTTTCAATGGGTAATAATTTCTGTCTGGTTTAAATTCCCTTTCACAGTTGTACAGAAATACATACGTATGAAATTCTTGTGCTTTCAGTAAACAATGACTATCAATTTAATCTTTAGATCCAAGACAAATGCCCTCAATATCTCTCAAAAGATGATAGAAATGTTTGTGAGAACCAAGCACAAAATTGACAAGAGACATGAGTTTGCCTTGGTAGTGGTCAACGATGATGCCTTGTGGGTGAGTATTGTGACACGGGAATGTAATTAAGTAACAAAAATAGATCAAATCTGTTGCAAGTCGTTGCTATTAGTCTAGCTTGGGAAATGCAACTGTTACTGATTTCATGGGAAACCTGTTAGAATTACTGTTTCACTTATTAGTTGATTACAGCATTACAGTGTTAAAAATCTCACTTTTAATAATCAACCAGAGATAGCAACAGTTTTGCAGAGTAAAACATGGCAGTGTGTACAATTTGCAGTTAACAGTTATAGCCACATGGTGGCTCCTTCACAGCAAACGAAAATATGTGATTTTCATGTTTACATAAAGTAAAGGGTATGATATTTTAAAATTATTATGTAAGCATGCATGGCTGGATTAAGTTTTTTTTTATTGTTATTTTGTGTAATGTTTTGGCCACTATTTAAACATTTTAGCAAATTTGACATTTAGCATAATTGTAAATTTTTTAACTGTTTGATCTGTAAGTCTGCAAGGATCCTATTGAAAATATAACAGAATATGACACTTAATTCAGTGTATGACAGTCAGTCAGAAAGCTACAGACTCAAAGGTAAATGACAAATGTTTAATATACCTGAATTTAAAAAGTTAAAAGTTGGTGATTAAAGCAGTTGCACTGGAACAGTGCTGTATCTACCCATAAGTGACTTTTGAGTGTGTCAGTTTGCATAACCTCAAAATAGCAAAACTTTTTTCTTTTTTATTTAGCTGTCTGGCTTCACCTCTGACCCACGGGAGCTGTGCAGCTGTTTGTATGACCTGGAAACTAATGTCTGTGAAACTTTCAGTATCTTTTTTTCATGTCAAGATGGGTCAAAATTAGTTCTGTTATATCATATATAAGATTATACTAATACCCTGACTGTAATATTGGAGGATGGACAGATGAGACAGTGGTATACTGACATATAGATATGTGCACATGCTATAGTCCAGTGCCTCCTTAACATTTAAATCTAGACCTGGAAGATCTACTCAATGTAATGTAAGTGGTTATTTTTACATTGATCTAATATTTACTCTTGTTATTCCATGTACATCTCTGATCTGCACGCTAAGGCCCTGAGGTTTGGATCAGTGACCAAAACAGTGGTGTAATACATTTACATCTGCCCGTAGACTGCAGAAGATTGAGCTTCCAATGATGGACAACGTTCAGACGATCCCTCCTCCGTTTGTCGTCCGCACCCTCTTGGTCTACAGCCGCCATGCAGGCCAGCTGCAGTTTAACCCATCAGATGCTGTAAATGTACGTCAGCAGCCTGCCTGATGGAAATGACTAACAGTAGCAAGCAAAAGATTGGGCATGTCTGATTGAATAGATAGGATCCACAGTATACTTGTGTGATTGGTTCCAGCAGCCCTGACATATTCCGTATTCATGTGTGCTCAAGTCACTTGTATGAAATGGCTTAGTAACAACATTGACCCTTTACCTGTCTCTTATATAATTTAAACCATGTATAATTAAACAGTGTAAGTCCTGTGGGAAGTGTTATCACAATGTATTGTTTATGGAGCAATGAAAGTACAGTATAAGAGAAGCCAAGAGAGGCTCTGTAATTAGTACAGGCACAGTAACTCAACACATTGCATTGCATTAAGATATTTTATTCAGGAGTTTTATTTAATGTTTTGGAATGTTTTTACACACGCATTCAAAATGGCTAAAATGCTGGATACCATTTTTTGACCAATTAATATGATGTTTTATGTACTTTTGTTCAAAAATGATATTTCTGTTATTCCATGACTTCTCATGGCCTTTATACAAACTATGGTTTCGAGGCATTGCAAAAGCAATATTTTTGCTGTTTTGGTTCATAAAAAGATGAAAGACAAAAAGTTCAAAGAAAGAATGACATGTCGTGTCCAAACACTTGATTGGTGGTCTCAGTTATTTTATTAAGTTAATCACCTATTCACTATACATATGGAAAGTCTTTTTATTCTCTTGCCTCCAGAAAATGCTGCGTTCTCCTTACTTCTTTTTCGATGTGATTTACCTTCACAATGGTGCCGATGAACAGGTGGAGGACAACAGCTGGAGGGTAATTTTCTGCCTAGAAAATGAGCTGTTCCTTAACTTATTCTAAGTTGGCCGTAACTTTTTCAAACATTTTGTCATCTATACAGGACGTATATGCATCCTTCTCTAATTTGGACTCCAAAGGGATGTGTTACCGCTTTGAGGCCTCGCTGTGTGGCCCCGCCATCGAGCTCTACAACTGTATGGCTAAACTCCTGTGCCACCCGCTGCAGCGGCCTTTCCAGAGCCATGCCTCCTACAGCCTGCTAGAGGGCGACGACGCGCAAGAGATCAAGGCCACAGTGTAGCACGAAGCTGAATGGCCTGGACAAAAGAGAGAGGCCTGATTCCCTTGGTCTTCTTGGATGATGTTGATGATGAGGGTAATGATGAACTACACTTAAGGTTGTATGAAGTTAAAAGAAGTTAAATGACAAGAATTGCTTGCCTAGGTCTTTGCCTATGGGCTGCTGGGATGCCAGTTCATCCAAGTACTTTTTTGTTTTTGTTATTTTATGTTATTAATGCAACTGATCCTTTTTTATAAAATGTCCATGAACACTGTTAGAATGCCAATGTTTCAAAATAATTTTAATCTGGATTTTGGATATTTTCTGGCACAGGTGCGACATTTTCTTTTCAGAACAATATCAGTTAACATTCAGTTAAAAAGCAAATGAAATGGACATTATAATTGTGAAATGTAGATGGATGTCTTGTATACTACAAAATAGTGTAGATTTTGTTACTGCATAGAGGAATATGCAGTGATGAAATACTGGGAATTTGTTTGAGAGAGGGCCTGGCCAGATATTTTCTAAAGAAGTCAATAAATTATCATTAAAAATCTGCATGCCAAATTTCTCATCTTTCACTTGTTTGTGTAATTGCAATAGTTTTAGTATTAATGCCAAGAACTTTATTTGGACTGTAAAAAGTCATCACTTAATAGTACAATAGTTACTCAGTTGGTAGCATAACAGTTAGGGAGTTGGCCCTGTGATTAAAAGGTCGCTGGTTCATGTCCCAAACCAGTAAAGTTACCACTAAGGTACTTATGAGCAAGATACTGTCCCTAAGTTCTGCTCCGCGGGCACTACCAAAAAGCTGCGCAGTGCTCCTTCATGGATCGGTCAAATGCAGAGGTCACATTTAGTGCTGATGCACTGTGTGCTGTGGTGTGTTCACAATCACAAATAATCACTCACTTAATTACTTAAATTTGCAAATACCAGTTACCAGGCCCTGGCAATTTCTTTTTCTTGGACAAAACATAGTCCACATCATTACTAAACATTTTAAGAGTATAAATGTAATATTCTGATTTATTGTTTTCTGACAATTACACATAAGTAGCCATGATCATAATGTTTGCAGTTAAAGAGATTAAATATCTTCTACCACATTCTCTCTTCAGCTGGATATTTACAGTTACTTAAACACAAGTGATGAGCAAATGCAACCATAAGAGGTCACAAGCCAGTGATTCCTTGTGTCGGTCCCAAGTCCGGTTAAATGCAGAGGGTTGTGTCAGGAAGGGCATCTGACGTAAAACCTAAGCCAAATCAAATATGCGAATCACAAACAGGGATTTCACACCGGATCGGTCAAGGCCAGGGTTAACAACGACCACCACCGGTGCTGTTGACCTACAGGGTGCCGGTGGAAATTGGACTACTGTTGGTCGACTGAGGAGAGGAGGAAGGCGTGTGCATAGGCAGAGAGAGAAGAGGAAAGGCAAGAGTGTGGAACTGAAAGTAGAGACTTTGAATGTTGGAACTAAGACAGGTAAAGCTAGAGAGCTGGTGGACATGATGCAGAGAAGGAAGGTGGATATACTATGTGTTCAGGAGACCAGGTGGAAAGGTAGCAAGGCTAGAAGCTTAGGAGAAGGGTTTAAGTTGTTCTACCATGGTGGAGATGGAAAGAGAAATGGAGTAGGAGTTATCCTGAAGGAGGAGTTTGTTAGGAACATTCTGGAAGTGAACAGAGTGTCAGATAGGCTGATGAGTCTGAAGCTTGAAGTTGAAGGAGTAATGATCAATGTTGTTAGTGGTTATGCCCCACAGGTAGGATGTGAGCTAGAAGAGAAGCAGAATTTCTGGAATGAGCTAGATGATTTGATGCAGCATATCCCCAGAGTTGAGAGAGTGGTAATTGCTGCAGACTTTAACGGACATGTTGGTGAAGGGAACAGAGGTGATGTGGAAGTGATGGGAAGGTTTGGTATCCAGGATAGGAACGAAGAGAGACAGATGGTGGTAGACTTTGCGAAAAGGATGGAAATGGCTGTTGTAAATACTTTCTTCCAGAAGAGGCAGGAAAATAGGGTGACTTATGAGAGTGGAGGGAGGAGCACACAGGTGAACTACATCTTATGTAGTGTAGCGAGACAGCATAGGATGGTGGTCTGCAGGATGAAACTGATGGTGAGGAAGATGAAGAGAACAAAGGTGGAGCAGAGGACCAGGTGGTGGAAGCTGAAAAAAGAAGTGTGTTGCGAGGTTTTCAGGGAGGAGTTGAGACAGGCTCTTGGTGGCCATGAGGTACTCCCAGATGATTGGACAGATACAGCTAATATGATTAGGGAGACGGGTAGGAGGGTACTTGGTGTGTCATCTGGAAGGAGTAAAGTAGATAAGTTGACTTGGTGGTGGAACAAAAAAGTCCAGGAGCATATACAGAGAAAGAAGTTAGCTAAGAAGAAGTGGGACACTGAGAGGACTGAGGAGAGTAGACAGGAGTGCAGGGAGATGCAGCATATGGTGAAGGTAGAGGTGGCAAAGTGCCAAACAAAGGGCATATGATGACCTGTATGCTAGGTTGGACAGTAAGGAGGGAGAGAATGATTTGTACAGGTTGGCGAGGCAGAGAGATAGAGATAGAAAGGATGTGCAGCAGGTTAGGGTGATAAAGGATAGGGATGGAAATGTACTGACAGGTGCCAATTGTGTGATGGAAGATGGAAAGAGTACTTTGAAGAGCTGATGAATGAGGAAAATGAGAGAGAATGTAGAGTAGAAGAGGTGATTGTTGTGGATCAGGAAGCAGCTGAGATTAGTAAAGATGAAGTGAGGAAAGCTTTGAAGAGGATGAAGAGGGGAAAGGCAGTTGGCCCTAATGACATACCTGTGGAGGTATGAAAGTGTCTAGGAGAGGTGGCAGTTGAGTTTTTGACTAGGTTGTTCAACAGGATCTTGACGAGTGAGAAGATGCCTGAGGAATGGAGGAAAAGTGTTCTGGTGCTGATTTTTAAAAACAAGGGAGACGTACAGAATTGTGGCAACTACAGAGGAATAAAGCTAATGAGTCATACCATGAAGCTTTGGGAAAGAGTGGTGGAAGCTAGGCTTAGGTCAGAAGTGAGCATTTGTGAGCAGCAGTACGTTTTCCTGCCAAGAAAGAGTACTACAGATGCTATTTTTGCTCTAAGGATGCTGATGGAGACGTACAGAGAAGGTCAGAGGGAGCTGCATTGTGTCTTTGTAGATTTAGAGAAAGCATATGACAGGGAGCCGAGAGAGGAGCTGTGGTGTTGCATGAGGAGGTCTGGAGTGGCAGAGATGTATGTTAGAGTGGTGCAGAACATGTTTGAGAGCTGTGAGACAGCAGTGAGGTGTGCTATAGGAGTGACAGAGGAGTTCAAGGTGGAGGTGGGACTGCATCAAGGATCGGCTCTAAGCCCCTTCTTGTTTGCTTTGTTTATGGACAGGCTGACAGATGATGTTAGACAGTAGTCTCCATGGACTATGATGTCTGCAGATGACATTGTGATTTGCAGTGAGAGCAGGGCGCAGATAAAGGAAAGGCTAGAGAGGTGGAGATATGTACTGGAGAAGAGAAGAATGAAGATTAGTCGCAGCAAGACAGAATACATGTGTGTAAATGAGAGGGGCACAAGTGAAACAGTGAAGTTACAGGGAGTAGAAGTAAAGAAGGTAGAGGACTTCAAGTACTTAGGGTCTACGGTCCAAAGCAACAGAGGGAGTGGAAAAGAGGTGAAGAAGCGTGTGCAAGTAGGTTGGAATGAGTGGAGAAAAGTGTCAGGTGTGATGTGTGATAAAGGGTTTCAGCAAGAATGAAAGGAAAGGTGTACAAGACAGTAGTGAGACCAGCGACGTTGTATGGTTTGGAGACAGTGCCAATGAGGAAAAGACAGGAGGCAGAACTGGAGGTTGCAGAGCTCAAGATGTTGAGGTTCTCTTTGGGAGTGACGTGGATGGATAGGATCAGGAATGAGTACATCAGAGGGACAGCTCATGTTAGATGTTTTGGAGATAAAGTCAGAGAGGCCAGACTGAGATGGTTTGGACATGTCCAGAGGAGAGACAATGATTACATAGGTAGAAGGATGTTGAGGTTGGAGCCACCAGGCATGAGGCTGAGAGGAAGAGCAAAAAGGAGATTTATGGATGTGGTGAAAGAGGACATGAAGTTAGTTGGTGTGAGGGTAGAGGATGCAGAAGATAGGACTAAATGGAGACAGATGATCCGCTGTGGCGATCCCTGAAGGGAAAAGCCGAAAGAGAAAGAAGAAGAAACACAAGTGATGAGCAAGCTAGACATTTGTTGCTTAAGGGATAAGGGACCAAGTAAAAGCTAAGTAAAAACAACGAGTGCAGTCAATGGAAACACAACGTAATGCATGGAGTGTAAAGCTAAACTCACAATATACAGTATAATAAAACTGTGCTTAGTTCTTTGTCATGTCTAACTCACTATAAATTAGGATATTATAAATTTTGGGAAAAAATATTCCTGAATTTTAGTATCATGCCACCATGTCATTGAGGAGGTGTAAACCACCACTACAACTTAGATGAGTTTTTCTAAACATAAGATTAAACCTTGTACACTAGGTCTCAATACACTAAACTGTGATGCAGGAACCTACAGGAACCAATATTAACATTTTCAGCAATTTGAGCTGGCTCCTTAATTGGATCAAACAATACGGGCCAGTCTTCCCTCAGTGTGCATCAGCGTGTGCTCATCACCTTGTCGCCTGTTTCCATTAACTGGTAGCATCATTAACTTCTTACTTGTATTCTCAAAAAAACATGAAATTTATTTAACAAGATATTAGTGAAAATGTGAATATCTGGTTAGATGTGTTTTAACTCCCAAAGATTTCTTTAAGCAGATTTGATGACCGCTAGTAACTCCAAGACTCCATGTTGTTTGTTGGTTTGTTTATGATTTCTTTTGAACTTTCTGCAACGTGCTGCTTGTAGGTAAACAGCAGACCGACTCGACTTTGAAGTTGCATCCTGCCATTTAGAGCTGCCATGGGCAAGGGTCACATAATAATTGTCGGAAGAGGCTTTATGATTGCGTTAAACTTGGCTATCTTTTCCTTATTCTAATCTAATAATCATCAACTTCTTCCCCGTCTGCAACCTCTTGTTTCTCAGAAGCTCAGTATTCCGGTCTCGCATCGAGCTCCCGGCCTTTGAGGAGATTCTGAGAAAGGGATTTGTATGTTCACTTGACTGTATGTAGGATCATGCCCAACCTCCTTCCTTTAAATGCACGTACACAATGGAGTGTTTGTTTTTGCTGGACTTAAAAGTTGTCAGTTTAATTATGACTCAGTGTTTTTGCAAATATCCAGGGCAGTTTAAAAACTTCTGTTCAGATTGATGATATGTTAGACTTCAGTGGCAAAATTGTTTTTAGAGGAACTTCTGTATATATGAAACAAAAAGAAATGGATTAGGTGTCTAGTTTGAAGCACAATTAATTTCTGTAAAACAACTGAAAGTGTTAAAATGGAAACTTAAATAATTGTAAAGTAGAGCTCTGTTCCCCATGATCTACAAAAGATGGCTAAAAGCCAAAATAGATAGACTTAAAATGGATAATTCCACCTGGGCAACATCATCTCATGAGGAGAAAATAGTCATTTCAAATGGGCTTTGAACCAGGGCAAAACTCTAGCTTACTATTTCCAATTCTTAAAGTTCAGACTTTTCTTATTTTCAAGAAAAAACCTACTGGAGTTTGGCATTTCGTATGCTGATCCATCTTCCTGTTTTTGCATGAAAACTCACCTGTGATCTGCAAGGACCTTTTACTCACTCCCACTCCCTCCCATAAATTACACTTTTCTCAGAGGACAGATTGAAAAGAGGACAATGGACTGCAGGAAAACTCTTGGCTTTGGTTATTTTTCCCCTTTTCACACCCCTCCCAGACGGGAGAGTCACTCTGAGCGTCATCGCTGCCAGCACCAATGCCGAGGATCAAACATGCCTGTGGCCTCCTGCGCTGCTGGGAGTATTTGTTATTTGTCCTGTCAGAATGGAAGACAGGTCACCATTGTTGTCATCATAATTCCACCGATGGCCTGTCTGCTGCCACAGGAAACGGAATGGAGAGGGTTATTTTAATCATGTGTGTTTTTGCATTGCCTTCGATCCAGAAGGATATAAGGCTCAGATTTTTATAATTTGCCCCTTAGTTGTTATTCCTGGAGTAATGTAAAGACTAAGTTGGGTAAAGGCTGTGAACCTGTACCCAAGTCATATCTCGTACCCAGATGCAGATCTGACCAATAGCCAGATACTTGGCCACACATGGGTGTGTAACTATGTAACTGTAATAGAGACTGACATTTTGTAATAAATATTTTATTAATTATATCAGTGGATATGGTTATGGCTTTCAACATAATCATTACATTGCAGTAGAATAGCATGTTTAATAAGGTAAAAATGTTTTAAGTATTTTTTATCTCAATATTTTTGTGCGATGCTATGATTTTAGTCTTGAAAAATTAGTTGATGGTTGCATAATTCATAAATATGGTATTTATTGTTATTATGTTTAAGGAATAAGATCTCTCTTTTAGATTTAAGATTGGTCAGCAAACAGTAATGTTATTTAGATTGGTTCAGTGTAGAGCTAACAAAGACAAATTCACATTTGAGCTCCACCTTTTTCACTAATTTAGCAAGCAAAAGGATCCTAATTAGTGAGTTCTCTTTCTTGAGATCTGCCTTAATTGGATTAGATTCAGAATACACTTAGTTTGAACTTGTCATGGCATACCAGTATATCAGACCATTTTGGCAGTAATGGAATTTTTCACACAATGTTGTTGGGATAGAAAAACCTTTAAAAGTTTAAACTAATTCTAAGTGTATTATTGCTCCATACCAATACCACTCTGGCTGATATTTTCAGTATCTTACATAACGACAGGTTTTTCAGTCGAGCAGTGATAAGTTATGATGTAGAGGGCGATGGTCCTGCTCTGCTAATCTCCACCTCCCAATGTGAAGTACTGATAACTTCCACAGACCCACTGAGAGGAGGGACAGGAAAGAGCCATTGTACAGGAAACTTGTGCCAGAACATTATAAGAGCTGCAGAGATGCACCAGCACCTAGAACAGTTTGCACATTAGGATCAGGATACAAGTCATCAGCATTCAAATTTCTCAAAGCTCGAGCCATTGGGCTTTTGACTTGATATTCTTCATCATTTCTTCTTGGCCAGTTACAAGTGATATTTGGCCAAGATGTACAACAGCAACAGTTACACACGGCCCAAGATTGCACTGGAGGCCAGGAATGTTCGCAAATCCAAGGCCAAGGGCAAGAGCTGTGGTTATTATCTGCGGATCATTTTCTTCTTCTCTTCACTAATCCAGTCCCTCATCATCATCAGCTTGGTGCTCTTCCTGGTGTACGGTCAGCCGGAGAAGACTGCAGACGAGAAGAGGGTGGAAGAGCTGGAGCAGAGCAACAACAAGCTATCAGGTGACAAAATGAAATTAATGAAGGAGAAAGCCGACCTCACAGGCTTGTTAAAGGCGAAGACCACAGAGAAGGAT